>CM053791.1:574290347-574860347 GCA_028749045.1 Cupressus sempervirens
TTATTATTATTGGACTATTAATTTTAATATTTGTGTATTGAATTATAGTTGACTTTTAAAATTATAGTTAGTTATTAGTCAACTGATATTAATTGGAACGTTGCCGTGGATATGTAATTATTAATTAAATTAATTAGAGTTAATTAGATTTAATTAATAATTAAGTTATGTAATAGAATTGAATCAATACCGATTCTTCTAGCAAAGTTGTGAAGTATTTATATCAAAGTTGATAGGTCTTATTCTAATGACTTGAATAATGACCTTAGATATTTTAATGGTGAGACTTAGTAATATTGTATTGAAAACTATTAGAATAATAAGAGTCATGGAATTGTATATCAAGGTTAATTGATTGATGTAATTGATCATTTTAATAAAGTTATAATCTTCTTATTCGAAGATTGATAATTGGCTCTCTTATAATATAATGAATAGTGATCCTTGATTTATGTTAGTAGTTGATGTAAATTTAAAGAAGAGTTAATCAATTTGAATATGGATCATAGTTAAATAAAGAGAGCAATTTAATTAAAGGTCAATAATGATCAGTTTAGTGAATATTTATCCTTAAGTCATTCTTAGGATGTAATTCTTAATAATGGAAGGAAAATGCTATCGGGGAACAAATGAGTTGACTTGTAGGTCAAATGATTAAACTTAGACACTTGAAGTATACTTGAAAATAGAAACTGAACCCCTACACTTGATTCAACTATGTGTATTTAGTAAACCAAAATATGTGTTTTCATCATGTATTTTATATGCTTTTTATTTTGAGTTTTTGGGTTGACTAGTGTTGACCAGTCCTAGGCTGTTACAAGAGGCTCAAGGGTTATGAGATGTGTTGGCATGTTGATCTTATTTGGTCTTGATCTTTATAAGCCCAACCATGGTTATGTGATTGTGTGCTCTATGAAATGTTTGTATTTACTGATTGTTATTGTTCATCAGTCTTCATGTGTGAAGTTGAGATGTATGTGTATGAGACACTTGAGCTAATCATTTTTGAGTCATCGATCAGTTATCCTTGGTTTATTTTCTAGTCGCCATGATGGGACTGAAATGTGGATTTATTTCTTGATTGTGTCATGTTGTGACATGTTTTGATTCAACCATTTTGGAGTCTTCGATCAGTATGATTTTGAGATATTCTTGGTTGCTTGTTGAAAACCAATGGATATGGTGATTTATTTTGAGATATATTGGTTATTGAGAACTAATGGATACTTTTGATTATCAATGATGCTTTAGTTGCCAATAGACAACTGTTGTGGTCATGATTTTTTATGGATGCTTTTCCAGATGCTCATGGAGATTTAATGATTCTTATTTTGGAGATTTGATGATTCTTATTATGGATATTTGATGCTTTTATCATGGATATTTGATGATTCTTTTTTTATGGATTATCTTTTGGATTTTCTTTACAATCACTTGTGCCGGACTGTGGTGATTTATGATTCCATGAGCTTAGGGTAGGTTATCTACTTGTAGTGTCAGGAAGTGGCTTGCAATGGGGGCCAGGGCCCTAAGTGGCTACTAGGGTAACTCATTGTAAATTTGATTAATAAGTGATAACATTTACACACTAAATGGGGATTAAATGAACCTAAAAAGATAATTGTTTTGATGTTCTTGTCCATGCCTTGAGTGGTTGTACAGACTAGGATGGGAGTAGAAAGAATGCATGGTTGCGATCGTGCATTCTGTAGTATGCCTCGTCAGTATGAGAGGATACTAGTGGCCACATGACATCAGTATGGACCCATGGAGTTTAGCTAACTGCCAGGGTAACTTGTACGTGATAAATGCAATGACACTTTCGCACTTGCAGAGTAGATTTCCTACATGTCATTGTGTGCCTCTGGGAATTAGATGTCAATTTTGTGTGTGTTGGAACCTTTGAGTAGTATACTTTTAGGATTCTTGGCTTTAGAGAGTATTTTTGGTATGTGGTTATCTTATCCTGTTTGTGACTTGAGATTATCTCCTCAGCATGGTGGGAGTGGACCACTTAGGTTCCACACGGTCGGGTGGTAGTGTATTTTCCAGTCTTATCATTTGAGATCCATCCGAGACACCGTCGCTGGAGAACTCTTGGTTGGTATTTATTTTCATTATGTTCTTGGAACATTATGATAGATGATATACCTTGTGATGGATGTATTTTCTGGTATGTTCCTTACATTGATGTTTTTCATATGTTAGTTGATGATTTATTATGCTTTACTTTGCATGTTAGTAGGATGATTTTAGGAGTGACATTCCTACTATGTTAATAGCCGATGATCTCTTCGGTGCTTTGGAATGTTACGCACGAAGGGATGGCTAGGATCCACGATGGTCTAATGATGTTATTTACGGCTGGGAGGAACCGTGCACTTAGTTATTTATGTTTGTAATATATGGTTATCTTTTATGATGAATGTTCATGTCTTTTGTGATGATGTATCATGTATGGTTTACGGTTTCATTATGTTATTGCATCATGGATTAATATTGGATGCTGATGTACCTCATTTATAGTGGATGATTGAGCTAAATGAAAATATAATTACAAAAGGACATTTGTATATTGTTTAAGTACATTGGATGTATCATTGTTATAAGGATGTGATGTTACATGAGTAGTTAATTTAGATGTGATTCAACGTTAAGGGATCCTTAAATAATGTAGCCTATTACGTATATATGTTATGTTTACTTTTAGTTGAATTGTTGCTATTGCTTTCATTACTGTGCATAAGTTGTAAATGGTTTAACTTTCATGTTTAAAAAAAAAAAAAATTGTTTGGAAAACTTAGTAAAATTTTAGATTACTTCTTTGGATCCCTTGCCGGGGCATTACAAAGAAAGCATGGCATGAAGCACTAACCTGCTTACCAGCTATGGCAATGGAATGAAGACCTCTTCCTTCTTAGTTTCCAACTTCCCCTTTCTAATCCCTATCTATCTCTAAAATTAGAGAGTGGGTGAATAATCACCAAGGCTGGCACAAGCTCCCTATAAAGACCTTCACTTTCATCCTCACCTACCCCTCTTACTTTTTGTATCTTTCCACCAATGAGAACTTAACCAAGTGATGTAATGAGGGAAGAAGTCATGTGACAATATGATTTTCGAAATGGCTTGGAAATGACTATTTTTGAGGGTCCTCTAGGTCCCCTAGACCCACTTATGATTATATTTAAACCCCTAACGCATAGTATTACCATGTGGGTAACTTATTTTCACAAAATTAACACTTGGGAATCAATTTAGGTTCTCTAAACTTCCTATCACTTATAATTTGAATGCTGTCAAGAAGGTGACTCTTCCTAACACTCTCCAAGGTGGGTTAATTGATTTTGTAATGAGCATTAGGCTTAGGTTAAATGAATTCTTACCAAAGAATCCTATTTGACATGTCATTTACACATAGAAAATACAAGTGTCAAATGACACACTCACACATAATAACACTTTACACATTATGATGGCAAGTCCCTAATTAATCATGCTCTCTATCTATAACACTCATGCACAATCACATTACGAAATAAAAATAATACAAAGAGGTTTTGAATCTTCCAGAGATTCACCTTGGCTTTACTATATTCACATAAGATTGAACTTTGTTTCCCCCAATAATCTCCATGGCTCAACTATCCTACACACTCAACTTAAACATCAGTAGCTCAGTGAAATAATATAAAAATATGTATAGATAAATGCAGAATGATCCTCTACCACATAATTTTCATTAACATAGATAATTAGCTTTCATCTAATTATTTCCTTGAAATATTCAAAACATTGAAACATCAAGGTATGCATAACATTAATCTTTATAATCATAACAAATTACCGTCCTAAATTTCATCATAATCCTTGTCCATCTTAACAATGAAACATCAAGTCATATCCATTAAATAATTATAACATGTAAAATGAATTCTTAATATATATGTCTTAAGTGAACATTGTTATTTGCATTGTTTACTAGCATCCTTACAAATCAACCGACTAAAGTAGTAATTCTATCAAGGTTCTTTTATCCCATTATGAGTTGTGTGCCCCTAGGGTCAATTTCTCAGACTGTTAGAATGTTTCAATAATTTTGTTGTAATAGTTTAAAACTAATTTTCCAAACATATCCATATGTCTTAATGTCATCTTAATCTATGCTCATAGTTGTTCTTATTAGAATGAGTGTTATTTATCTTTCCTATTCACTTGGTGGGTCACACCTTGTATCTTGTGACCAAGTTCTTAGCTTGAACGGTTTGAGTCTCATTTTTATGTGGTATTATCTTATTGTTCTAATGTTATTGGATAGGATATCAATCTTATATTAATCAAAATCTACATTAGCCTCTAATAGGGTCCAATACATCATTATTAGTAATAAAAATTTCCATCATGACCTAATTAACTCCTAATCATATTTATTTCATTAGGATCTAGGATAGGATGCTAGTGTGGGCCCTACATCCTCCCCCCCTAGCTCTCGACTTCCTCCTAGAAGTCTTTTTCAATTAGAGACTTAACTCTCACATGAAGGTTTACCTTGATTCGATATGATTGTTCCACTTGGGCCCTGCCTTAAAATCAATTCATATTCCTAAAAATCTCACATACAATCAAAATATAGACTTATGAAATATCGTCCCATAGCTTATAGAGGAATAATTGATTAATTCACCATTGGTTGGTTCAAGTTTCTTTTCAAGTTAGGGTTGCTACCAATACCTAATATAAATATACTTGGGGAACAGGTAGGGAAGTTGCTATTATATTTAGAATATACAAACCCATTGAAGCATTCCCAACCTCTTCGCAATTAAGAATGGTTCATCACAATAATATATTCAATAGCTAATTGTGTAATTATACTTCTTTGGTTATTAGTCATTTCATGGCATAATCTCATTACCTTTGTCAACTTGTTTATTCAATTTTCATTACCATTTACAGGTTGACATTACTTATCCTCCTATGTTGTACCTTAGTCGACATATCCACTTACTCTCCTCTCTCTCACTTAGTTATTCTTCTTTTAGGGTTTTTTTTCTATTTTTGATAGCTTGTGATCTTATATACTATGTCTTGTTTGGGGGGAACCATCCATTTACCATTGTCATCATAGTTTTCATTAGTTCTTACTGACTCAAGTCACTCCCTCAACTCAACACTGACAAGGCTTATGATGATAATTCCAACATCACTTTATCAGGAAGGGTTGATATATTTCATAAATCTCCAAAAATTATTTGGGTTTAATATCCAAGATCCACTTACAAGTTCTCAATTGCTGACACTTGACAGTGATGGTATTCTTTTGGTTACATCTAAATTGAGAAATTGGAGCATTACGCTATTGGTTGAATATACTTATTAAGTATTAGTTCAGAATAGCATTGTGTATCCCTTCGCTTTTGGTCTTTATAGGTTTATCACATTTTGTCCCTTTATGTAAATTCCTTAGCATTGTGTGAAATTGAGGTATATTCATTCAAGAGTCAACATATTCACAAGTTTATAGGGTTAGATGAGATCATATCTCATGATGAATGGAAGGGTGATATTCTAATTTTCTCACGATGTTTATCCAGGATATTCCCTGATATGACTAATATAGAGGTATCATACAACACTCTCATAGAAAAATGCCTCAAAAATAAATTAAATTAAGATAAAGTCACCAATTAACCATAAATGTGGCCACAATGATAAAATAATGTTTTGCTAAAAAAAATCATGCCCCGAGGAAAAAGGAGGACCATACCAAGAAATCATCATAAATGAACGTTCCCAAAAACTACCATAAAATATACATAAAATTGAAAACAACAACAATTCATAACAATCCAAATCCTTAAAGGTATTGCGGTCATACCAAGGTTTTTTTTGTGATGGAAAGCAAAGGAAAGGAAGATTCATCTTAGGGTTATATGGTAAATCAATGGTATGCCAAAAATGGTTCCCTTGTGTTTCCACTCCTTTCCAAGAATATGTCAAGTGAGTGTTCCACACCCTATTGCTTACGAGTTATTAAATCATAGAAATTCATTCCTTAATTGTCAATGTTTCCTTACTTACTTGCCCATTACTATCAAAACCTTTCAGATGTAGTTTAGGGCTAGGGTTTCCACCCAAATCATACCAGTGATCCTTTAGATAAGTATTTAATTATGATTTTAGTCACTTACCTTACATATAATAAACTGCTATTAGAAGGATCACTGGGGTATGTTTGTACCCTTGTCAATATTCCTTCAAGCATCATTCAGGTGCATCCATAACTTTTTAAGAAGAATTCTACCCTTCGATCTCATAATAGACTAGACTCCCTTAATGTATATGTCGACATAGTAAGATTTATTCAGTCTTTTTTGAGCTTCCATTACTTTGAGTTATAGTGCAAAATGAGCATGAAATTGATGCCCTCACATCTATTCATCACTGAGTTGCAAGGCATTGCTGCGTAACAACAAAATGGTTGAGCAAAATTTGGCTTACAAAGTCTATTGAGCGACATTGAAAATCCCTTAATGTGTTCCATAGATTATCCCTAGCTAGTAAGTATGTATGGTCATGTTGCCCATTTAATATGATGTTGAAGGTTGTGAGGGGTTCTCTTTTGTTGTGGAGGTATACACTATAATGAAATCATTGTATCATGTTATGTCTATCGTTATATGTCTCAATGTGTGTTTTCCTTTTGCTTCCTCATGGGTACAAAAGTGGACTTATCTTTATCTGACATCACTTCTCATGAGTTTTCTTCATGTGTGGTTTCTGTCTCTTAAAATATGGGTTTTGTATCTAGATAGTAAAGACATAAAATTTGGCCTTATTAGAATCATATTACCTCATTGTAGGGGTTCCTTGTCACTATTCTGTAAATTACCATTCTTATCGTTTTCGTTGCCCTCATTAATAGCTCCACACTTTATAAGGGTTTTCAAATTCTTACCAATATCTATACATCGTTGAGATGAGTTCCCATCTATTCAATCCTAAATGTTGATATGATTTAAGAAGAAATATTTCCACGTGTGCCGAGCTCTAGAATCTCTAAGTATCTCTAAGTTTCACAACCATCGGGGGTGGGGGGGGGGGGGGGGGGTGGGTACATAGATTTCAATCAACTTTGGACTTTCACAAGGTCAAGGTGATATCCTATCCTATCTCAATCCTTAGTAGTTCTAGATTATTACCATGGTCATATATTGTTATCAGTGTTAGGGTGTTCAACTTACTTGCCAATTAGTAATAATACAATATTTATGAACCAATTTCCTAGAAGACCTATTTCTTATTTGTAATATGGTATTCTGATAACTTATAATGGTTCATTCATTTGTGGACTCACCAATGCCTAGTGTTGTATAACCTGGCTGTAATACCAGAATGTCATGCCACATTTCTACAAGACAAAACAGAACATATCATGTCACATTTCTATGAGACAAAGACCACTATTTTTTTTTGAAGATGTTATATTGTTAAAACATTGCTTCCATAAATGTTAGGTAGATCCTTAGATTGATATTATTATTATTCTAATGTAATTATTTCAATTATTATTGTTATTATTTTTTATTATTATAATAATTATTATATTTAAACATCTGTATTGAATACACATAGTTTAATTCATTTGCTAATGAATTCATTCTTAATTCTTAGGCTAAATTTTCTATCTTAAGATTTTTGAGCAAGTCAGAATAATTCAAATTATTATTATTATTAATATTTTCCACCATATTCTAAAATTGAATATTCATTTAAATCTATATTCTTCCTCCATATCTACAACCTACAAGTGACTAAATCAAATGGTCCAAGCTAAAGTATCAGTATCCCCTTAGTCTACTTATTCAAGATACCAATAGTAAGACCATGATCTTAATTATACAAATCTTAAATTCAATTACCACAATTAATTAAATCAAGATTTATCCCTTACTATATCCTATTTCTATATAACAATTAAATCAATCTTAATCTAAACCTTCTATCCCACAAATCATAGGAAATTATCTTATGCATTTGTCTATCTATAACAAAGATACCATTAATTCTTACCCTCTACACATGTCAACAACCAAATTTGATTTTACTTTTTGGAAAATAAGAAATGCTAATAGTCAAATTTCCTAGACCTACATGCTCAACAATGAAGTGTATTTTCTTCCCCATCAAATATCTACATGCATCGAAAAACCCAAAAAGGTCTCATCAGTACTTGAGCTGACTTGGTCTAACAAGTCATACCTTGCACTTAATTTTTCCCCCTCCTTTTCTAGTGCCAACTTTTCCCTCTTTTCTAGGTGTGGAATCTGGGGAGTTAGATCTGGATGAGTTTGCAATGATTTGACTAGAGTTGGCGCCTAGGAGATAATGCAAGTTTTGTTTTTTCTTTGTTTAAACATGAAAATTGCTTCCCCTTCTTCGACATGGTCACCTTGTGGGGTCATCCATCCACTTTTTCTTCCTCTTTGCATGATAAACTTTAATGTTTTGAGTCATATTGGGTGGTTGCCTAGTAGGATTAGGTAATAAATAGTTTTGTCATGCTAACTCTTTATTTATTACTTGATGCTAGCTGTAGGATTATATAGCTTGGACATTGTGTATATATATATATATTTAAAAGTTTCTTTGATTTGATGGGAGATTGACTTGGGTTACATGTTCCATATGAGGCCCCCTCTAATGCTCTAAATATGATAATGAATTTATTATTTTAAAAAGAAGTCTCATAGGTTATAGGGTTCTAGGATCCTAAGGAATACTTTTGATTATTTTAATGTCTGTATCAAGGAAAGAGATTTATTTTACCCTTCCATACATTTTCCATAAAATAAAATGTGCACCTACAGCAAGCTTAGTATTATGCTCATAATCATTCTATATTATTCCATTGATTTTCTTCTTTTGCAATCTAGGATACTTAGGATAAGTAGTTGCAAGGATGATTTGGAGTTATTTGTCAACTAAGGATAATTTTAAAATTGTGATTCATGTAACATTTAAACATTAAACTTAATACAATAAATATACATCTCATGACAAGGTTTTATATGGTAATATCAAAATTGTTCCGATCTATGCATTATGAAGTGTAGAAACCATTCTCACAGGGATTAACATTATAATCTCATGCAAGTTTAAATTTGAATGTGCGTTCACAATTAGTATATAGTGGAACTAAATGATAATATTAATCAACAAGGATGATCCTTTCTATGCATGCTATCTCTTCTATGATACCAAATTTAGTTGAAAAAATTTCTTCTATATATCACTCCAAACATCAAGTATTCTGAATTTTTCAAAGATGTTCCTATCCAAGACAATAAGATAACCAAATTATTACATTAGATCTCTCTTCCATGATGTTCTTATGAAACAAAAAGGTGATGAACTTGATGTATCAAATATACACAATGGAAATGCTTTTTGCTACACATGAACACACACAACCTTTCCACTGGACAACTGAATTAAATCTATAACATCTTCTTACAATACATTCAAACTCACATAATAGAATGGAGTTTCCTCATAACCTCAACTTGGATACAACAAAGAATGTCTTAATCTCCTATGCACATGGAGGAACAATAAGAGCTCTAGATTCTCAAGATCATCCAATAGTGTCTTACAGATCAGAGGTAAAAATAACGAACCATGGAGGCTCACCTCCCAACCTACGCCTCAAAGAGACCACCCCCGCATTAGGGGAAACAAGGCTCAACCGGGGTACATCCAAACATCATCACACCAACATAAATTAACACGATCACATATTTTGCAACACATTACAACCCCAACCAAGGTTTGCACAATGATCCATAAATGGAATCATAACATTTGGTGAAGGTGGGCTTTCAATTAGGAGACTTTCCATAACATACCAAAGCTATAATAACAATTTTCATGCCGTTTTGGGGCTTTCACAAAACAACAAGTTTTCATGCCCTTTTGGAACTTTCAGAAACATTCTCCAATCATAGTACCATCAACCAAAGCACCCATGGATTTCCATACTCCATCAACCTTCTTACCACACCATCATTCTCCTTATTGTCCATAAAAATTTATGAAAGAATATGACATACAATGGAGGCCATACTCCAAGTTTCTAAACTATATCTCAAGCCCAACTAACCCCTTTAGCCAAGGCTTGCTCTTCCCGCCCACGGGTGAGTGAAGCCTTCACACCCATGAACAAATTTCAACATGCAAACAACACAAGAAAATTTAAAATAACCCGAAGAAATTTCATGAACAATACACCCCCTTACAATACAACACAACACAAGAATCCCAAGAAGAATTCTGCAAAAAGGAAATTTTACAATTTCCAATTTCATCTATATGATATAAAGAAAGCATGGCATGAAGCACTAACCTACTTACAAGCCATGGAAATGGAATTAAGACCTCTTCTTGCTTGGTTTCCAACTTCCCCTTTCCAATCCCTATCTATCTCTAAAATTAGAGAGTGGGTGAATAATCACCAAGGTTGGCACAAGCTCCCTATTAAGACCTTCACTTTCATCCTCACCTACCCCTCTTACTTTTTGTATCTTTCCACCTTTGATAACTTAACCAAGTGGTGTAATGAGGGAAGAAGTCATGTGGCAATATGATTTTAGAATTAGCTTGGAAATGACTATTTTTGCAGGTCCCTAACCCATACTATTACCATGTGCGTAACTTATTTTCAGAAAATTAACACTTGGGAATAAATTTAGGCTCTCTAAACTTCCTATCACTTATAACTTTAATGTCATCAAGAAGGTGACTCTTCCTAACACTCTCCAAGGTGGGTTAATTGATTTTCTAATGAGGATTAGGCTTAGGTTAAATGACTTCATGCCAAAGAATCCTATTTGACATGTCATTTACACATAGACAATACAAGTGTCAAATGCCACACTCACACATAAAAACACTTTACACATTACGATGACATGTCCCTAATTAATCATGATCTCTGTCTATAACACTCATGCACAATCACATTATGAAATAAAAAATAATACAATGAGGTTTTGAATCTTCCAAAGATTCACCTTGGCTTTACTATATTCACATAAGATTGAACCTTGTTTCTTCCAATAATCTCCATGGTTCAACTATCCTACACACTCAACTTAAACATCAGTAGCTCAGTGAAATAATATAAAAATATGTATAGATAAATGCAGAATGATCCTCTATCACATAATTTGCATTAACATAGACAATTAGCTTTCATCTAATTATTTCCTTGAAATATTCAAAACATTAAAACATCAAGGTATGCATAACATTAATCTTTCTAATCATAACAAATTACCATCCTAAATTTCATCACAATCCTTGTCCATCTTAACAATGAAACATCAATTCATATCCATTAAATCATTATAAAATTTAAAATGAATTCTTACTATATATGTCTTAAGTGAACATTGTTATTTGTAAATTGTTTACTAGCATCCTTACAAATCAACCGACTAAAGTAGTAATTCTATCAAGGTTCTTTTATTCCATTATGAGTTGTGTGCCCCTAGGGTCAATTTCTCATACTGTTACAATGTTTCATTAATTTTGTTGTAACAGTTTAAAACTAATTTTCCAAACATATCCATATGTCTTAATGTCATCTTAATCTATGCTCATAGTTGTTCTTAGTAGAATGAATGCTATTGATCTTTCCTATTCACTTGGTGGGTCACACCTTGTAGCTTGTGACCAGGTTCTTAGCTTGAACATTTTGAGTCTCATTTTCATGTGGTATTATCTTATTGTCCTGATGTTATTAGATAGGGTATCAATCTTATATTAACCAAAATCTACATTAGCTTGTAATAGGGTCCCATACATCATTATGAGTAATAAATATTTCCATCATGACCTAATTAACTCCTAATCATATTTATTTCATCAGGATCTAAAATAGGATGCTAGTGTGGGCCTTACATCTATTAAGAGATTTAATCATTACTACAATGGTTAGAGAGTAACAATGAGATGACTTGATGCAACTAAATTACTGATTACTGATCTCTATTCTAGCTTGTATACATGATCCTTTCTAATCAAATATATCTTTTTAGCTTCATAAGGATATTGTTCTTATCCTTATGATTTGCTTTCTCTTTCCATCATTAAATCTTCAATATATTTAAACTTCTACTTCACAATTTTATAACCCACAACTTGACCTTATACTTATATCAGTCATACTATCAAGTTGGCTAAAATATAGTTTAGAATAACTAATATTCATCTTCTTAGTCAGCTAGAACCAATAGATAAATCAATTAGACTCAATATGCCAAAGAATGAAAATCCTTCATTAGTTGACCCTTCTCGGTAGACACTAACTTAGAGATGATTTTCCTATTCTAACCAAGTGAACTCAGTTAATACTAAATATCTGCAAAGTTCCTTTGGTAACCGAGTGAGCTTGGTTAATAGTGGTTCTACCCAACATTTCCTTCATTAAGTGAATGAGCTCAGTTAACACTCATCTTCCACAAACTTTCCTTTTTTAGCCGAGTGAACTCAATAGAAATATCCTTCTAAACGAGGCAAAGTTTGGAATGCTCAGTAGACACATAAAAATATCTTCATTGCCTAAGTGTGCTTGGCATACATTGACTGATAATGATATGACATTTGTATAACATCATAAATAATATACAATCAATCAATTATATCCAACAATCTCCCTCTTTGACATTGATGGCAATGCAACAATTCATAACATAATAAAATTTTGGAATAATAATAAAGTAAGGAACATATCCTTAGTTTCATTCTAATTCACATTCAAGAGAACTCCCTTTGTCAGTGTGAACTCTTCCTACCTTAAATTTCTCCCTCTGTCAAAAATTTTTTGTGTAAGACAACTTCTGATAGAAAACTCTGCCTTTAATATTAGACCAAGTTCAATCTTCCTCTTTGACATCTCTTCATAAGATTTCTATGATAGCAAACTTCTCCCTCTTACAACAAACTTATCCTTCTTTATAATTTCTATTGATATGATAGTAAACTTCTCCCTCTTTGAAAACACATGCCAAAGACAATTTTCAATGAATGTCAATGTACCTCAATTATTGATTCATTTGCAATATGCCCTTGTCAATACTGCACCAACTAATGATCTTCAACTTGCTCTGGTTGATGCATCACCAAACTTAATTTAGTGAGCTTTAGATAGGGGAATGACCCTAGCTTACCTCTTAGATATAGAAATGCATCCCTAGGTAATGGCTTGGTGAATATGTCTACATTTTTTTCTTTTGTGTTCACATATTTCAGTTTGACTTCTTTATCTTGCACCAATTCTCTTAAAAAGTGATATTTTATAGCAATATGTTTTGTTTTGGTATTGATCATTGGATTCTTTGATATATTGATTGCACTGGTGTTATCACAGTATATGACTACTAGATCCTTGATCTCTATCTTCATTCCTTCTAACAACTATTTTTTAAAAAAAATATTAGAACAATTAACTACTGATGCCATATATTTTTCCTCTGTTGTGGACTGAGAGATACAATTATGTTTCTTGCTTGTCCAAGACACTAGTCTTTTACCAAGAAAGAATACTCCACCACTAGTGTTTTTTCTATCATCTAGACTTCTTGCCCAATCAACATCAATGGATACCCTCAAGTCCAAATTCCCTCCAAGTTTGTAACATAAGCCATAGTCTTCAGTACCTTTTAGATATCTCATGATACTCTTGATTACCATCATGTGATTTTCTTTGGGATTTGCTAAAAATCTTGCCACCATACTAACTGCTAAATAATATCAGGTTTTGTATGCACTATATACTACAATTTTCCAATTATTGATCTGTATGTGGTTTGATCTATCTCTTTGGAAACATCATTCTTTTAAAGCTTATGTCTAGTAGACATAGGGATTCCAAATGGTCTTGAATCTTCCATTCCAAATTTCTTTAATATCTCCTTGATATACTTAGATTGAGTAATGTAGATACCATCTTTCTTCTACTGAATCTACAATCCGACAAAGAATTTTATTTCTCCAAACATAGACATTTCAAATTCTTTACTCATTTCCTCTAAAAATGCCTTGCAAAAGTCATCATTTCCTATGAATAAGGTATCATCAACAAATATTTCTACCAACACAATCTTCTTGTCTAGTCCTTCTTTGATATATAGACTATTGTTATCATTTTTTTCTCAGAAAACTAATCTGTATCAAGTAATTAACTATGGGAGCTTGCTTGAGACCATATAATTCCTTGTGTAATTTGAAAACCATGTTCTTTTTACTAGGATCTGCAAAACCTTCTAGTTGTTCAATGTTGACTTCCTCATCAAGAATTCCATTCAAGAATGTAGATTTAACATCCATCTGATATACTTTAAATCCTTTGTGTGTTGCATATGCTAGTAAAGTTCTAACACCTAATATTGCAATAGGAGAAAAAATTTCACCATAATCAACACTTTCATCTTGAGAATATCCTTTACATACCAATCTTGCTTTGTTTCTAGAAACTTTTCCACCTTCATTTAGCTTGTTTTTAAACACCTACTTTGTGCCAATTACATTTTTATCCTTGGGTATAGAAACAAGAGTCCAAGTTTTGTTCTTCTCTATATATTCTATTTCTTCATTCATTGCTTCAATCCAACTTTCATTATCCAATGCATCTTTAATATTTCTAAGTTAAAATTCAACAAGTAAACATATACCATTCAATTTTCTTGTCATGATTCATGGGTTCTGGCTCAGTTTGAACTAGCTTGGTAGCCTCTAACTATGACTTGAGTCCTTCAAACTATGACTCAAGTTGCTTTGTTTGCAACTTGGTAACTATTTGAGATTTTGGGGACTCGAGAGGTGAATCCTCCTTTCTTTTAGATAGGTTTGGCAAGGTATTAGGTGAATAAACAAATCTTCTACTATCCTTAGACTCACTGTTGCTTTCTTCTTCACTCTTTTTTGAAACTCATCAATTCTCACATGTGCACTTTCTATGATTTTATGTGTAGAAAAATTCAAATATTTGTATGTTTTACTTCTGGAGGAGTATCTTAGAAATGTGTCTTCATCACCTTTGACATCAAATTTTCATTTTCTAGATTCTTTTAAGATATAACATTTGCTACCAAATACCTTCAAGTAACCTATATTAGGTTTGCAGCCATACCATAGTTCATTAGGAGTTTGATTTGGGTATTTCTTCAATTGTACTCTATTCAACATATGAACTATAGTGTTGATAGTTTCCTTCCAGTATTTGATTGCAATGTTCTTTTCTATCATCAATATCCTTGCACAATCCATTATGGATTGGTTTCTTCTTTCAGCTATACCATTCTACTGAGGTGTACCAAGGGTGATACTTATCTTTAATCCCTCTTTTAATGCAAAAATAATTGAATTCATTGGAGATGAACTCACCACCTCTATCTAATCTTAAACATTTCAATTTCTTTCTAGTTTCTTTTTCTACTCTTGCTAGATACCACTTGAACTTCTGAAAGGTTTCTAATTTTTCTTTTAGATACATTATAGTCGTCATTCTAGAATAGTCATCAACAAAAAGAATAAAAAATTATCTCTACTATAACTCTTTATTCCAATAGGCTCACTTAAGTTTGTGTGTACAAGCTCTAAGACTTCTTCTGAATGATAGTTCTTGCTTTTGAAACTAGTCTTTCCCATCTTAAAAATTTGGCAAATTTTGTATAGACCCATATCATGTTTCTTTAAATTAGGAATGCCTCTTACTCTTGTATGTTTTCTTATCTTAACTAGATTATCAAAGTTTACATGAAATAATATTTTGTGCCATAACTAGCTTTCTTTTACATGAACAATTAAACTTGAACTTTCACTAAGATCAAGATAAAATAGATTACCTTTTGTTTTCTTGTCAGATTCAACCAAATTTCCTTTCCCATCTAGTAGTTTGGCTTGTACATCCATGAATTCTACCTTGAATCCAAAGTTAATGAATTATGCCACACTCAATATATTATGCTTTAGTACTTCAACCTAATAAGCATTGTCACATACAAGTTCTTTTGTCAAAGAAATATATCCTTTTTCTTTTATGTTCATTTTCTTTTATGTTACAAATTTCATTGTTTCCAAATCTCACATTGCCACCATCATAATATTCCATATGCTCAAATTTTGTTTTGTCTCTAGTTATATGAGTGAACATCCACTATCAATAATTCATGTACCATTTTTGCTAACATGAGAGATAAGTGTCATTTGATTTTTGTCATCATCAGACTCATCTTTTGCAACAATATATACAATTTCATCTTCACTATTATTAGAATCTTTAGCCATAAAACAAGATCTCTTACCTTTGTCCTTGTGGTTCTTGTAGTTCTTGAAATCATTCTTGCTATTGTATTCTTTTTTCTCTTTTCATCTTTTTTTTCTCTGTTTGGATACCTTGTAACAATGTGACCGACTTTTTCTCAAGAAAAATAGATCAAAGAAACCTTAGCTTTGTATTTTATGCCTTTGGAATACTTTCTTACAAGTAGGGCTTCAACAACTTCAATATCACTATTTGAGCTCTCTTGTGTTTCTCCTTTTTCACTTCCTAATTGACTGGCCTTTGATTTCTTACTCTTTTTCTTGAGTGAGAGTTTAGCTTCAAATGTAGACTCAATACCTTTTGAACTAGAAACATAGTTATTATAGTTATCTAACTCAAAAGCTATCAATCTTCAAACTAGAGCATCCAAAGATTTTTATTATTTGGATCATATCTCGTCTCTTGAATAGAAGACACTCTAATCACATAAATAGGAAGAAGAGTTCTAAGTATTTTTCTTACAACTATTTTGCCTTTAATGTCTCCTTTGGATTCTTTGATAGCGCTCACACTTGCTTTGATTCTTTCCACATATTTTGAAATGTTCTCATCTTCTCTCTTTTCCATCTAATTAAAATGACCTCTAAGACTTTTAGCCTTAGCTCTTCTTACATTGTCATCTCCTCCATAAATTTCTTTTAGTTTGGTTCACATTTCATGCATTGTTCTATAGTCTTTTACTTCATCAAATTTAGCATAATTGAGAGTAGATGCAATATCAATCATCATGATGTTGTTATTCTTCTTTTCAGCAATATATTCAACTAATAATGTTCTAGCAGGAGTCTTGTATTCAACATCAAGATATTTACAACCTAAATCACTAATAGTTGCTAGATGTAGCCTCATCATTCCTTGTCATGCTGCAAAATTGTCTATATTAGCTTGGGAATCTCTCTTCTATAAGACATCTTGATCTTTAGCTTAGGTCTTTGAAACCTTCTTTTCTCAGATACTAATTGTTAGAAATATAAGAGGAGTAATTGAGAGGAGATAGGTGAATCAATTATTACACAAATAAATCTAAGATCTCTTAGATTTTAGTACAAAATAAACTCTAAAAAGTTAATACTATTGATGCTCAACAAATAATGAAATGTTGTAACTTGATAAACACTATAATTGCTTTGTAATTACTCAGCATGAAAATCTTAGGATGTTATTAGTGATTACCATAACTTTAACTTAGTTGCAAACACATAAAAAAAAATAGCATGAACATATTTGACACGAAGATTTAATATGGAAAACCAATTTTAAAAAAATCATCAATTGCAATTAGTTACTGTTTTCACTCTTCTAAAGTGAGCCCTGTTAGGAGCGAACCTTGTTAAAGTTTACAAAATACACTATTAGGTGTGACCCTATTAGAGGATTTAGTCACCCTGTTAGGAATGGCCTTGTTAGAGGTCTTTAGACAATTCAATAGAATGACCACCTTGTTAGAGGATTTAAAAATAAACTTAAGCCAACTCTATTATGAGATTTAGATCACTACTACAATGGTTAGAGAGTAACAATGAGCTGATTTGATTTCTAATGCAACTGAATTTCTGATTACAAATCTCTATTCTAGCTTGTATACTTGATCATTTCTGATCGAATACATCTTTTCAGCTCCATAAGGATATTTTGTTTATCCTTATGATTTTCTCCCTCTTTCCATCATTAAATGTTCAATACATTTACACTTCTACTTCACACTTTTCTAACCCACAACTTGACCTTATACTTATATCATTCATATTGTCAAGCCAGTTAAAATACAACTTAGAATAACTAATATTCATCTTCTCATTTGACTAGAACCAATAGAGAAATCAATTAAACTCAATATGCAAAAATAAGAAAATCCTTCATTAGCTGACCCTACTTGGTAGACACTAACTTAGAAACAATTTTTCTATGTTAACCAAGTGAACTCAGTTAACACTACATATCTGTAAAGTTCCTTTAGTAACCAAGTGAGCTTATTTAACACTAGTTCCACCCAAAATTTGATTCATTACCCAAGTGAACTTAGTTAACACTCATCTTCTACAGAGTTTCCTTTGGCACCTAAGTGAACTCAGTAGACACTACCTTCTGAACTAGAAAAACTCTAAAATGCTCGGTAGATATAGAAAATTATCTTCATTGCTCGAATGAGCTCAACATATACTAAATGATAATGATATGAAATTTGTGTAATATCAAAGACAATACAAAATAAATCAATTGTATCCAATATATTGATGTTGATTGGGTTGGAAACATTGATGATAGAAAGAACATCAGTGGAGGAGCATTTTTCTTAGGCAAAAGGCTGGTTACATGGACTAGCAAGAAATAAAAATATTCTTAAGAATATATTGTTGAAGCTGAATTTTTTTTGCTGCTGCAAATTGTAAAAACATTGTATGGATCAAACAACTACTCATATGTATAAAAGAATAGATCATTGAATCAGTGATACTTTATTGTGGTAATTCAAGTGCTATAAATATATCAAAGAATCCTATGATGCACACAAAGACTAAGCACATTGCAATCAAGTATTATTACTTAAGAGAATTAGTTCAAGATAAAGAGGTGAAGATGGAATATGTTAACACAAAAGAACAAATTGTTGATATATTCACAAATGAATTACCTAAGGATGTCCATGAGTATCTAAGAGGTAAACTAGGAATGATACACCTATCAAAGGCTATCTAAATAACAAAAGGAGTGCCATGCATCAAGAAAATTGATGTAGTGGATCTTACTTTAGGAGCTGGCTAAAGTAATCAAAGATCAAGAACTACAAATTAGTCACAAGCTAGGTGATAGAGGGAGAAACTAAAGAATTCCATATCTACATATTAAGATGACAACTCTTTGGCATTGTTTTCAAAGAGGGAGAAATACAAGAGAATGGGAGATATATAGCTAAGAAGGATATATATATATAAAATACAGGTAAAGGAAACAAAGATGGAGAAATCCTAACTCATAGTTTGAGGGAGAAATTTTGACTAACGAAATAGAATATGTTGATTACATCTACCTAGCAAGAGGAAGATAATGTAGGAGATATAAGAACTAATTCAAAGGGAGTTAGAAGGATGACACGACAGAGTTTTGTAACCTATTTAGAAGATGAAAGTTGCTGATAGAGGGAGAGATTTCAATACAAAGAATTATTTTATTTTTGGTATTTTCTTGGTCTTACTGTTTTAACCAAGTTAGTTTAGTTGATCTGTTTAGTTTTCCATCAATGCCAAAGAGGGATATTGTTGAGAAGGAGATTGTTGAAAATATATTTATATACAGTATGAAAAATGTGTTTCAATCATTGTTTTGTCACTAATGTGAAACCTGCTATTTTGTTGGTAAGACAATTGCTTATATGATTTAAGTACTATTTTTTATTTGATTGATGAAGAGGATTTGATCAAAAGATGTAACAATATCAACTAGAGGAAAGGTTTAGTTATGATACAAAAAGGAGTACAAGAATCAGCTAAGAAAGTGATATCATAGTGCATTGATAATCTACTTGAGGTTGTAAAAAATGGTTACACTAAGAAAAGTTCAAATGAAAAAGTTAAACAAAGATTGGCTACCGAGCTTGACCAAATGGATAGTAGGTGCCAAGCAAAGTCAATACAAGCTAAGCAAAAAATTAGTTTGAGCCAAGTAAAAGTCTATTTTAGTGTATGCCAAGAAAAATAGTGGATGCTAAGTAATGTTTAGTTAATATCGAGCATTAGTAAACTTTAGTTTGTGCCGAGTGATTTTATAGAAGACTCTAAGCAACACAGTATGTACCAAGCATTAGAAGCAAGTTATTGCTGAGTACAAACATTATTAGAAAGATTATGAATTCGATGGATCTAAGTTGAAAGGTTTTTTTTCTTAGATTGTGTGAACTAGGTGAAAGATAAGTTTGATAAGTTTGTGGCATAGAATTTCATGGTAAACCATTTTGAGGTGAATTCAAAGAGGATTGAAGGAGAACTTTCTAGAAGTGATATGGAATGAGGGGTGAATTCATTGAATCCTACCTAATCTATCCTAATCCTAAATTGGACAATGGAGAATGAATGACAAAATATCTTAATTCTCTGTTTATAGGGATGGTTGGTCAGAAGTAGGGGTTGTCTTGTGCAAGAACTTAAGGAAGACAAGGAGTCAAGGGTATTGCTTCATTTAGTGACCTAATTGAGAGTCTACATTGGCATGTTTAGCAAAAAGGCTTAAGGGTATGAATGCTTGAAGGGTAAACAAGTTGAAATGTGTGAAAGCCAAATAGAATGGAGAATTAAAATTGTAATGGACACCCAAGAATGCCCAAAAGCTAAACCAACTACTGAAATTATATTAATTCTAAAAATGTTGCAATCAAGTACAAAGAGATGTATTCCAAAGGCCAAAACCTAAGGGAATGACATCTAGAATGTTACAATAGAGAATGAACATCCCCTATTGCCAAAAAAGAGTATGATTCACACATCCAAGCTCTTATCAAATGCAAGTTATAATCATTCGATGCTTAGCAATGAGACTTTCAGCCCTATTTATCCTTTTCTTCATCCTTCTAGAAGGAACTAAAACATTAATTAATTGCAAGAGCTAGAAGCTTCCTCCTTCCAATAATTAATGCATACCCTAGAAATTCCTCCCTGGCAATAAATAATTAAATCACGAGAGGCTTCCGTCCTTCCAATAATTAATACAAACCCTAGAAGCTATTAATACAAAGTCACCTTTTAATTTTAATTGAATGACTTTAATTTTCTTATCTTCCACATAGACTTTGGAGAACGTGAAGGCTAAAACATGGGAACATTACCGGTCCGCCCTCCTTGAAATTGCTTGCCCTCAAGCAATCTTAGTCCTGTTTGCTGTAGCACCTGCTCACTCTCCCAAGTAGCATCTTCCTCTAGCAGATATTTCCATTTGACTAAATGTTCTTTAATCAACCTACTTCGTAGAGTCCTTTCCCTAGTATCCAGAATAGCCTCAAGAATTAATACAAGCTTCCTCTCCTCATCTAATGGTGCTAATTCTGCCAAAGGCACAACTCTTTGTCTGATGGCTTTCTTAAGCCTTGACACATGAAACACATTATGCACCCGACTATTTTTTGGAAGCTCTATCTCATAAGCAACCTCACCCACCTTATAGATCACTTTGTACAGGCCATAAAACCTAGGCTTCAACTTCTCTACTCCACTTTTCTTGATTGATGACTGTCTATATGGTTATAGCCTCAGGTAAACCATATCCCCAACTTTAAAACTACCCTTTATCTGGTGCTAGTCAGCATACAATTTTTGCTGATTTTGGGCTTGTTGTATATTCTCCTTGAGCACCCTCAAAATATCCTGACTATCCTGCAAGAAGTTTTTTGCTTTGGGCACTCTACTATCTCCCAAAACTAGATTCATGAAACTAGGTGCTTCATAACCATACAGTGCCATGAATGGAGTCATCTTAATGGACATATGATAAGTGTTGTTATAATAGTACTCCCCCATGTGTAACCATTTGACCCAAGCCCTCTATTGTGTAGTCACATAGTTCCTCAGATATCCTTCCACCCATTTATTCACAATCTCTATCTACCCATTTGTCTGTGGATGATAACTAGTGCTAGGTGTAAGTTCGTACCACACAACCTAAATAGCTCTTGCCAAAAAGTTCTTATGAATTTACTATCCCTATCACTAACAATGAAAGTAGGTAGCCCATGTAATCTGAATATCTCTCTAAAGAAAAGATTAGCCACATGTGCTACTGTATAAGTGGATGGAATAGCAAAGAAGTGAGAAAACTTCATCAATCGGTCAACTATCACATAGATGCAATCTTTCCCTTGTACTCATGGTAACCCGGTGATGAAGTCATGGAAATACTTTCCCATTTCCTATTTGGAATGGGCAAAGGTTGTAACAACCCTACAGGATATGTGTGCTCTCCCTTATTCTACTGGCAAATTGGACACTCCCTGACATACTTCTGAACATCATCCTTGAGCCCTTTCCATGTGAACCATTCATAGATCTTCCTATAGGTCTTAAAGATCCCTGGATGTCTAGTTGTAGGTGCATCATGAAATGCCTTCAGTATTACTTCCTTATACTATGATGAAGGAATCAAATATATCCTACCCTGAAACTTTATCAACCCATCCAACACCACATAGTGATCATCATGTATGGTTCGTGCAATTAATCCAAAAGCCCAAGTGTCCCTCTCATATTCTTCTCTGATCTTATTACTTAGAACTTCTGTAATCTCAGCTAGAGCACAAATATGAGGCCTCTTGGATAAGGCATCTACAACCACATTCTTCTTACCTTTGACAAACTCAATGTCAAAGTCATAAGCCTGCAACTTTGTGATCCACTTCTATTGTCTATCATTCAAATAATGTTGATTCATGAAGTATTTGATGTTGTTGTGATCGATTTTGATAAAAAACTTTCCCCCAACTAGGTAGGACCTAAACTTAGCTAATGCATGCATTATAGCCAACATCTCTCGATCATATATGGAATAGTTTCTCTCCACTCCATAGAGCTTCCTGCTCTCAAAAACAATGGGATGCTTCTCCTACATCAAGACTACTCCAATCCCATCTCCTGATGCATCACAATGAAGCTCAAATGGCTTTGTGAAATCTAGTAGAGCTAGTACTGGACATGATGACATCACCTTCTTGAAATGATCAAACCTTCTCTGAGCTGCCTCTGTCCATGTGAAGGCCCCTTTCCTGGTAAGGTCTATCAAGGGTGTAGCGAGTTGTGAAAATCTTTTAACA
The DNA here is from genome assembly GCA_028749045.1 of Cupressus sempervirens. Lineage (NCBI taxonomy): Eukaryota > Viridiplantae > Streptophyta > Pinopsida > Cupressales > Cupressaceae > Cupressus > Cupressus sempervirens. The sequence continues at coordinate 574,313,528 of CM053791.1, forward strand.
AATCTCCTGTAAAATCCACAGGGACCAAGGAATCCTTTAAGCTGTGTAAGATTTTTTGGAGTAGGCCAATCAACAATAGCCCTAATCTTTTTAGGATCTACTTGAACTCCCTTTGCACTGAAAATATGTCCAAGATATAGTAGCTTGGTCATCCCAAACTTGCACTTAGATTCCTTGGCATACAATGATTCTTTTTCCAAGGTAGATAACACCATCTCAAGATGTTGTAAATGCTCCTCCCAAGTCTTACTAAAAACTAAAATGTCATCAAAGAAAATCAAAACAAATCTCCTAAGCTACTCCCTAAATACCTGATTCATGCAACTTTGGAATGTAGTAGGGGCATTGGTTAACCCAAATGGCATAACCAAAAACTTGAAGTGGCCATAGTGACACCGAAAAGCTATCTTCTCAATGTCCTCCTCCCTCATCCTGATCTGATGATACCCTGACCGTAGATCAATCTTTGTAAAAAAGCATGCACCATGTAACTCATTAATTAGCTCATCTATTCATGGGATGGGATATCTATTCTTAATGGTCTTCATGTTTAATTCCCTATAATCAATGCACATGTGCATTGTCCCATCCTTCTTCTTTAGCAACACTACTGCTGAAGCAAAGGGACTCTTACTAGGCCTGATATGTCCTATTTCCAACAACTCCTTAATTTCCTTCTCTATCTCATCCTTATGTTTCTTAGGATGACAATAGCGAGTAATCATGACTGGTTTGGCTCCCTCTTCAAGCTCAATAACATGTTCTATCCCTTTGTTAGGAGGAACCCCATTCGAAATCTTGCCAAATACCTTAGTGTGCCTGTCAAGTATCTCCTAAATCTCCAGTGGATGAATCTTCACCTGTGGCTCTTGTGAAGTTGGCATAGTGAAGCATTCTACTGCCCACTTTATGTTACTATGCCAAAAAAGTTTTTGCATTCTCCTCAAGGAAACTACTCTGTAACTCCCATCTGAAAGTCCTCTAAGTACCACAGTTCTTCCCTCATGTTGAAACTTCATCTCCAATTTTGCTAGGTTAAGTGTAAACTTTACTAGCGAGGCCATCCATACCATGCCAAGGATTATATCATAGTCTCCCATGTCTACCACATAGAGCTCATCTTCCAACTCATAGCCATCTCCAAACTTGATGTGAAGATTAGATATCTTCCGAGTGCATAATAGTTTGTCACCATTGGCTACCATAACTCTAAATCCGGCGTGCTCCTCAATCTGTAGACCTCTCTTGGCTACAAATTGTGCATCTATAAAATTATGTGTAGCCCTAGTGTCAATGAGTGAGATCACTTTTTGCCCTTGGATAGTACCTATGACCTTAAATGTGATTTCTTTTTGAGCCCCTGTTAATCATGCTAATGACTTCTCATCCTCAGGAATGCTGCTCTCCTCTATAGTGCTATCATCATCTGAATTTGAGTGTTGATCATCTCTATCTGACTGTGACTCTTCTACTAAGAAATACTCCATTTGATTTGCCTTAGCCTTGAGTGGACACTTATGAGATAAATCCCAAGGCTCTCTACAATGAAAACATAACTTTTTCTTTCTTAAATCATTCAAGGTGTCATTATCCAACTTATCTCTTTTGGGCTGAACATCCTTGTGAAAAGGTTTTTTGTCCTTCTCCTTGTTCTTTTTCATGTAAGAATCCTTTTGCTGAAATTTTCTCTTAAATGAAGAAGGTGCTAAGTCATGAGCCTTTTTAGTGGCCTCCTGTAATGTACCTGGGTCATGTCCCTTGACCCAACCTCACAAGGGTTCTGAGAGTCCATCCATAAACAACACTACTAACCTCCTCTCTGAAATATCTGTGACCAACACAGCTAACCTCTGAAACTCACTGATATATGTTTCAACTGATCCCCACTGCTTGAGTTGTGCCAACTCCTTAAACTGTAATTCAGGATCCCTAGTATCAAATCTCTCTATGAGCTTCTTAGTGAACTCCTCATAAGATGTGATTTGATTATGTCCCAAGGTTTTCATGCCATGGTGCCACCACTCATGTGCTGGTCCATCCAAGTGAATAGCTGCATACTTTATAGCCTCCTCTTTAGGCATAGGATTCAGCTGCAAGTATGTATTCATCTTCTACACCCAAGCTCGTGTGGTCATCTTCCCTGAACCATCATAATAAGGTAAAGAAAGTTTCCCCACTTTCTTTCTCAACTCAAAGTTTTGACTTCGTCCTCTTGATTTGGGCATGTGTCCCATCCTCAAGTCCAAGTAATCTCTAAGAGAGATATCTACCTGAAACTCTGGCCCACTGGCCTTCCAATCCCTCCTAAACTAATCCTGTAACTCTACAATCTGTGGTTCATTAATCAGTTGAACTGGTTCTCTAGGTGGAAAGGTCGGTAGAAGAGGTCTCAAGCTAGTTGTTTGAGTTTTTCGTGCAACATGTCTAAAGTTATAAGCCTCATTTCCATTGTTGTCATGTCCATTATTACCATTAATGTTGTCTCGGCCTCCATTATCATTACCCCTATTATTTTTGTTTCCATTGTTGGTATCACCTAGATTAATATTGATGTCCATCTGTCTAGCCATTAGCTACACCATCATATCCATTTGCCTATTTTTCTCCTATTGCATCATATTCTACTCCCGTTGCATTCGTTGCCCCTCTAATGTACCCAGTAACCTGAATATTACATTTTCTTGGTTGAAACTGGTATTTCTATCATCTTGGTCACCCACGCTATTGTCTTGTTCAAAGAATGCCTCCTCTATGTCTATATGAGTGGATTGTATGTCCCCCTATACAAAAAAAACTATCCCGTTCATTGACTCGTACTTTGTCTTGCTCTGGTATTGCAAAAATTATAAAGCCCTTGTCACATGCTCAAACATAAATGTTGAAGATCTCCACAGGATGGCAGGACTTATAGCTCTGATACCACTATAATGGACACCAAGGAATGCCCAAAAGCTGAACCAACTACTAAAATTATATTAATTCTAAAAATGCTGCAATCAAGTACAAAGAGATGTATTCCAAAGGCCAAACCCTAAGGGAATGACGTCTAGAATGTTACGACAGAGAATGAACGTCCCTTATTGCCAAAAAAGAGAGTGATTCACACATCCAAGCTCTTATCAAATGCAAGTTATAATCATCTGATGCTCAGCAATGAGACTTCCAGCCCTATTTATCCTTTTCTTCATCCTTCTGGAAGGAACTAAAACATTAATAATTGGAAGATCTAGAAGCTTCCTCCTTCCAATAATTAATGCATACCCTAGAAATTCCTCCCTTGCAATAATTAATTAAATCACGAGAGGCTTCCATCCTTCCAATAATTAATACAAACCCTAGAAGCTATTAATACAAAGTCACCTTTTAATTTTAATTGAATGACTTTAATTTTCTTATCCTCCACTTAGACTTTGGAGAACGTGGAGGCTAAAACATGGAAACATTACAAAAAGAAAGATTTGCAATTTACAAATAGATTTGTAAGTTGTTATTAGATCAAGCCTTTCTGTTACTCCCTAACAATTGTATCAGTCTAGGGTAAATCCTTTATATTAAGGTTGACCTTATAGTCATTTATAAATCCTTTAACTAGGTGACATTCTAAGTGAATGGTCTAAAGCCCTCTAACAAGGTTCACTCCTAATAGGGTGATTGAAATCCTTTAATAGGGTCACATTCAATAGTGTGTATCATAACCTTTAATAGGGTTGGCCTTTCATAGGGCATCACTTCAGAAGAGTGAAAAAAGAGTAACATGTTACTAGTAGTTTTTCTCAAATTGAGTTTCCACGTAAATCATTGTATCAAATGTGTTGTTGAATATGTTATGTTTCATGCTTTCATTTCTACAAAATTGATTTGACAACTTAACCTACAAGTTTTAAGTGATTGCATAATCTTATGGATGCATGCATAATGATAAATGTTTTATGGGTTTAGTAAGCTGTGAAAAGTTTTATTTATACATCTGGACCTTGGATAGTTGATTCACCCCCATCTTAGTTATTCTAAAGAATTTTAACACTTCTTGCATACATATGGATGGTAGCACCCCATCTCATTCTAAAATTCAAGATTTTAGGCTTCACAAAGTTCATGTCAGTCACAAAAACACCAATAAATGCATAAAGTGCATTTGGGAATAATTGTAACAGCCACAAGGCTGACCAATTTCATGGGTACTACTTGTCTTCTATTAATGTTGGGAGTGATTTATCATTGATAATTCAATGAATGGGTCATTCCTACAACATCCATGCTTTTACCCTTTTGATTCACATGTTGTGTATGATTTGAGTGTGTTGAGGGCAGGATCCCAAGATCATCAATAGACTATATCTCATTGCTGCTAGAAATGACACTATGAAGGTTACTTTGCCAACACTAGGTGTAGACCATTTTGCTTAAAGTGACCCCACAACATGATGGAAAATATCAACTGTCTTCATTTATTTTCTTCTTAGCCTATCTATGGGTGCATCTATGGTTGTCTCCAAGGTGGTATAGCCAATGAACATCAAGGGTTGCATTACGAGTTTTGGAATATGTACAATTTCCATTTGTTTTTGAATCTTTACTATTATTGCCCAAAATTTGAACTTTAAGCATAGTTAAAACACTTGGGGGATGGGGGGACAAGTTTCTGGGGTGGAGGGACAAAGGGGCCTAAATTTGGGGGTGGTAGGGGTTGTATATACTACACATATGGTACTTAAAATGCTAGTTATGAAAAAATATGTTGCGCAATAAGATATAAATATGTAAATGATTAAATACTTGAACATTGCATTGAACTTGAACATGAAACATTGAACATAAATAATCAACTCGGCAAATAGTCAACACTAGAAGGCCCCCCTCCTTGGTGGAGGTGACAAAATTTGGTGACACCATTGAAGATAGGGGAACAAAGTCCCCAAATTCTCGGTGCGTCGCCATCCGTAGAATGTGGAATAAAAAGATATATATATATATATATATATATATATATATATATATATATATGTATATATAACTCCACACAACAAATTACTAATATCTAAATGTGATTAACACATAAAAATAAAACCTCATACTCTACATCATATAAATAAAACCTCATACTCTACATTATGACAAATTTTCATGTTATTTTCACTGATTTGGTTCTCTTAATCTGTCTCTATAATATTATTAAAAACAAAAACAAAAAAATTAAGGCACGTTTTATCATACCCATTTATATTTTTACAGTCTACCTTTCTCTGCAACAATTGCACTGCTTATGGTCTCTTCAAATGTGAACTAATCTCTCAACTTGATTCTGTTTTCAGCCAGTCAATATGCAATAATGGTCGTCCTTCATTTGCAGATGACCAAGTTTGAACTATTGATTTAATATTCCGACGTAGTTTAGCAAGTTGAATGCCTATGCAAGAACGAGTCCAAAAGAGTGTTCAAACGTACTTGTAGCATTTTATTTTGACTGTAGGAAACCTTCAAACAAACAAATAATAAATAAAGAAATAAGGAAAACCAAAATTCCTTGTGGTGATGTAGTGTTCAATATTGGTTTATGGTGGTTGTACATTATGGAGGAGAAATGGTTAAGAATTATTTATGGATTGTTTGATATGATTGCCTTGTAGAGAATATATTTGTATTTTAGTTTGTTCATGAATAATACAATAAAAAAAGTTTTGGATTTGATAGTTTTAGTTTGTTTATGAATAATATAGAAAAAATATTAGGTTAAATGTATTTGCACAATAGAAGTGGTTCAATTAATTTCAATTATTATTATTTTAAGTTGTTTATGTGTTAGGTTTGACCTTTTATTTGTTTGTAGTTGGATGATGATTATTAGAGAGATTATAGAATAATGAAAAATAAAGATAATGTCCAAATTAATTTAAGAAATGATAAATATAAATGTTGTAATTTAACTATTAAAATAGAAAATATTCAAAGCAAACTTAAGAAAAATCTTTTATCTACAACTTTCTAAAAACTTTAATAGTTGTGAAAAAATAATTGAAAAACATGTTGAGTTTAGAAAGATATTGTTAAATATATTTAGATTGTATTCAAATTTCAAAATTCATTCTATTTAATTTTAGAGGCTCAAAAATGTCATGTCAATTAAATAAACTAAAGATATGATGGTTATATCAATAAATTTAAACAATCTAATATATAAATACAAATTTTGGATGTCTACTTTTAATGTTTGGATAGTTATTAAATTAGGATGCAATATAGAACTATTTTATTAAATATAACAAACTAATATATTTGTTTAAATAAAAAATATACTTACATCGAAATAAAAAATGTTAATCACTAATTAAAGTTCAACTGATTGCAATAGTATAACCTACAACAAATACAATAATTGTCATAAGCCAAAAAAAATAATTAATTATAATGATAAAATGTAATATTATTTAATTATATTTCATTCGTATTTTAATGTTTTATTAAAAAAAATTCTTAGATATTATGAAAAATATACAATAAAAAACAAACTAAAATAAGAACACATATAAATTTTATTATTTATGTAAAGGTCATATTATATTAATACAATTTTAATTATTTTTTAAAATTATAAATAGAATTATTCAATAATATAATTGATAATAATTAAATAAATCTAAGTACAATTAATCATCTATAATGAAATACATTTATAACCATAAAACACAAGTATATGTATCTATTAGCACTATATATATATATATATATATATATATATATATATATATATATATATATATATATATATAAACAAATTAAATAAGATCAAATATAAACTTTATTTTTTAATGTAGAAAATGTGTTATTACTTTGAAACTAGTATAGATATCTTAGTTAAATCTATCTGAACAAATATCCATAGATTTCAATTATAAAATATAAAAAATTAAAGTTATTACACCAGAAAAAGTATTTATTTATATTTCATTGTATTATATTTTTTCGGGACTCATTTAAGTCTTTAATTTGAATTTAAAAAAAAATATTATTCATATCTTCAAAATTTATAATTTTAGCAAATCATATCTTTATTTTTATTTTTATGTGACATTTATTGAATTATGTTTAAAATAAATATTTAAATTTTGATGTGCAAATGGTTGTCAAATTCAAGCTCAAAAGGTCACGCTCACAACATCATAATCCATTTCTGTGATTGTAGAATGCCTATTCTCATAATCCATCCTTTCTAGAATGTCTATTAGCATTAATTAGTTTCTATTATTTTTTAAAGTTACAATTCAAATTATTCAATAATATGATTGATAATAATTAAATAAAGCTGCATAAAATTTATTCTGTGCACATTTAGTAACTTACACTACATTCAAATAAGTCATTCGCTAATAAAGTATAAATCATAACGGGCTTTTCACAAATAATTCACGACCACTTTAAAGTTGGAAAAAACACAAGTTTCTTTTTCTTAAAATTGTCAAGAACACGCCATCCATTCAACATCTTTATCTACCATTTCATATTCAACATCTTTCATTCGTGACCGAATCAGGGGACTAGACTCCGAAATATCACTGTACATTTGATTGCTATGAGGAAGACAGTGCATTTAGATTTCTTGCCAAAATTATGAATATTATTACAGTCAAATGAAGTACTCTGACTATAAATATGTGTATCTTGGCTAAAGGGGAAAAGGACTCTTTCATAATGTAAAAATATGGAAAAATATATTATTTGAATTTTTAATAAAAATGAAAATATAATGTTATTTTTTATTTTCAAGTATCTAATTTTTGTATTCATATTTTAATGTTTACATGGATGCTGCTTATAATTAGGCGAGAGGAGTTTGTATATGTTTATCTTAATTTTAGGTTTCTCAAAATCTTATATGGAAATTTCAAACTATTCTTTACATCCTATTTCAAAACAAAAATGAAGTCCACATGATCATATATGATGTCACATTAGCATGCCTCCATGTGAAGTGTACAATATGGTCCCAAAAAGTGATAAAGACCCATAGATGTGTAGTAAGTAGGAATGAAGGTTGCTTTTTGAATTTAGAGGCATCTTTTTAGGGATATGCTTTGGTGGAATATTTTTAATTCATTACTAGAAGTCTATCACTAGACATTGCTCATATATTACTTCCTCTCCCCTATCACCCATATAATTTGAAGTATTATAAATCAAATTTATGACATTAGTGTGTCCTAGGTTGAATTTATAGTTGTTTTCTAAATTTGAGGATGTTTGTTTGGGGATATGCATTGATGAAATATTTTTAGTATAATAAAATAGGTCTATCAATATACCTAGGTCATGTATTAGCTCATCTCTTCTAGCACACATAAAATTTTGCAAATATAAAATGAGTATTAGAGATCAAATTTCTGACATTAGAATGCCCCAAGTCTAATGCAATGGAGTTCACTAAATTATTCACAAATTTCCAATGACGAGATTCATCCCAAAGAGTTTGGAGTGTATGTATATTATTTTGATAAGTAAATAGGTAATATTTTAAATGGAGAAGTACAATATGATGCTAAAATCTCAAGTGCACATTGTCATATATGATGTCACCTCAACATGCTTCCTTGTGAGTGTCAAAAGTGGTCCCCAAAATTGAAAAGACCAATATGCCTTTAGTTAGTCATGAACATTGTTCCATTCAAATGGAGAATTATGACTATTAATATATGTTGTTTGAAGAAGAAAATGATTTTTTTCTAAATGTTAAAATCTGGAAAATTATACTATTTGATTTATATAAAAATGGAAATAGAATATAATGTTATTTTTTATTTCACATTTTAATGTTTACCTAGGTTTTGTTTACAATTAGCAGAGAGGAGTTTGTACATGCTCACCTTAACTTTAGGTTTCTCAAAATCTTATGTGGAAATTTCAAATTACTCTAATTTTTTGTAGTATTTTACTTGTAAGTCTCCTACTAAAAAAGAAAATTCTAAGTCTGCATGGTCCTATATGATGCCACATTAGTATGCTTCCTTTTAAAGTGTCAAAAATGGTCCCAAAAAATGGTAAAGACCCGTTGTCTAGTAAGTCATGTTTAATGGTGCATTGATGTAGCGCCATAGGAGTAAAAGTTGTTTTTTTTACTTTAGAGATTTTTTTAGGATATGCATTGATGGAATATTTTTAGTGCACTATTATAGGTCTTTCAATAGACATTTCTCATTTATTAGCTATTGTCCCCTATCACCCATAGAGTTTTGCAAATATAAAATAAGTATTACAAATCAAATTTATGATATTTGTATGTCCTAGGTCTAATTTGACGGTGTTCCCAAAAAGTAATAAGACTCCTAGCTGTGCAATAAGTCATGTTTAATGGTGTGTTGACATAAAACCACATAATGATAGTTTTTTTCTAAAAAGCCTTTAGAGGTCTCTTGATGTGGGAGCGTCTTGCATCACAAAAAAGGGGGTGTGATCAAAATTTTAAAAATAACTGGAGGAGAGAGAAAGTGATGAAAATAGAAAGAAAAATAATAATAATAATTTAAAAATTGGAAAAAGAGGGGAAAGAGGAGTTTCTATTTTAAAGGTGCATAGGTGGCATAAATAGAAAAATAAGAAAAATAGTTGTCATTCCATTTATTGAGGTGTGTAGGTGGTATTTTTAGATGTTTATGGAAAGTTCCTTAAATTATGCATTTAATATTTGTTGTGATTCACAAAGGAAATATAATTTTCTAATTGGGCCACATGGTGGTGTTTAGTTGTATTTAACTTTTATCCCACATTGGTTGTGTTTGTAATATCATGGCTGGTAAGTGCTTATATAAGCAAGGCTTATGAACATTTGTAATGAAGCTCTTCAAGTGTAAGATCTTCAAGTGTAAGTTCTTCAAGCATGATCTCTTCAAGTGTGAGCTCTTGTAGTGAAGCTCTCATGGTGTAATCTCTTGTAAGAAAACTTGGAGGTGAAAGTTCTCTTGGTGTGCAAGCTAGTTGGAAGATCTTGGTTTGGAAGCTTTCTCATATTGTAAGAATTTGGAGTTCTCTCATCTGGAGAATATTGCAATGAATTTCAAGTATTAATAAAAGCATGCTTTGCAAAGCATTTTATCTTATCTTTGTCTCCATATTGTTTTTATTTTTGTTGTGAGTTGGTAAAGGTGGAGCGGCCCTTCATCATGTCTTTTGTAGGATATTCATTGATGGAACAATTTTACTCCAATTTTATAAGTCTATTAGTATACCCTACTCATGTATTAGCTCCTCTCTTCTATCACCCATAGAATTTTGAAAATATAAAATGACTATTAGAGATCAAATTTATGATATTAGTATGGCTTAGGTCTAATGCAATGTAGCTCACTAAATTTACACAAGTTTTCAACGAGGAGATTCATCATGAATAGTTTAGAGTGTACGTATACTATTTTGATAATATCATTAATAATAAAATATGGGATAATTGAAATAGAAAATAAAATATGATGCCAAAATCTCAAGTCAACATTGTCATATATGACGTCACCTCAACATGCTTCCTTGTGAGTGTCAAAAGTGGTCCCAAAAAGTAAAAAGACCCATAGGTGTGTAGTATGTCATGAACATTATTCCACTCAAATGGAGAACTATGACTATTAATATTTGTGTATTGTATGAAGAAGAAAATGATTTTTTTCAAAATGTTAGAATACGGAAAAATAGATTATTTGATTTATATAAAAAATGGAAATAGAATATAATGTTATTTTTCATTTTCAAGTAAGGAAGGAGGACATATGAGACAGATACACCTGCCACTACCAAGGGATGGAAGGGTGATGAAAGGACAGAGAAAGCCTCTAATGTTTACATAGATGTTGCTTACAATTAGGTGATAGGAGTTTGTACATGCTCACCTTAACTTTAGGTTTCTCAAAATCTTATGTGGATATTTCAAATTACTCTAATGTTTTGTAGTATTTTACTTTTAAGTCTCCTATTTTAAAAGAAAATTATAAGTCCACATGGTCATATATGATACCACATCGATATGTTTACTTTTATAGTGTCAAAAATGGTCCCAAAATTTGATATAGATCCATAGGGGTGTAGTAAGTCATTTTTGATATTGGTGCATTGATGTAGTAACATAGGAATGACGATTGCTATATTAATTTAGAGGCATGTTTTCTGGGATATGCATTAATGTAATATTTTTAGTGCACTATTATAGGTCTATCAATAGACATCACTCATATATTAGCTCCTCTCTCTTATCACACATAGCATTTGGTAAATATAAAAGAAGTATTGCAAATCAATTTTATGAAATTTGTATAGACAAGGTCTTATTCGATGGAGTTCCCAAAAAGTAATAAGACTTGCAGGTGTGTAGTAAGTCATGTTTAATGGCGTATTGTTGTGGCACCATAAAATAATCATGATTTTTTAAACTTAGAGGTGTCTTTTCTGGGATATGCATTGATGAAACATTTTTTATGTAGTAATATAGGTCTATCAGTATACCCTACTCATGTATTAGCCCCTTTCTTCTATCAACCATAGAATTTTGCAAATATGAAACAACTATTAGAGATCAAATTTATGACATCAGTATGGCTCAGGTCTAATTCAATGGAATTAACTAAATTAACACAAATTTCCAATAGAGAAACAAGGAGATTCATCCTAAAGAGTATAAAGTGTATACATACCATTTTGATAACATTATTGACAAGAAAACATGTAGTTATTTTAATAGAAACTTAAAATTTATTTTAAATTTAAACAAGTCAAAATAAGGATGCATGCTTAATAGAAATTTAAAATATGTAGTTATTTTATGTTGGAAATATTCAAGATATGACAGGTTACTGAGATGGGAGGGGTGAATCAATAACTTCAAAACTTTAAAACAATTCAGCACTTTAACCATATATACTATTCACCATTCATTCATCTAATCTACTGCATATACGAGAGATCAAACATTCATAACACATGTACACACTGATTTGGTAACCTAGAAACCTTCCAAATAGAAAGTAAAACTGGGGTGGGGATGTTACCCAGAAAACTTCAATACTACAATATAAAGTTGTCCTGTTAAGGCTTACATTGACCACTTCTGATGATCTGCCCTGTTAGGAGCACAAGGACTGCTAAGTCCACCTTGTTAGAGGATTTTACAAACATACAATGAAGTATGCACTCGGTTAAGAGATTTACAAAAGACTGTTAAGTCTACCTTGTTAAAAGATTTAGAAACTGGTTCACCTATTAGAATGAAATAGTAGATTTGACTTACAACTTGATTGCTGATTAGATCCTTGAAGTACAGATCACCTTTTGTGATTGATGAATCTTTTATTGTTCCTTATTGACCTTGTTGAGTATTTTTCTCTACTGTTGATTGACATTTTCACTTCTCAAAACATTACATGTCTCTCTTAATACTCTTATGCATGCATTGTAAATAATATAATACATTACATATATATCATTCCAATAATTATAATTGCAAGGTTGGCCAAAACACAAGTGAACAAAATATTACTAAGTCAGCCAAACAGTAAAAAACTTGGGTTCTTCAAGCTAACTTGGTGACCTTCTGATACTTGGCATCATCATGCACTCGGTAGAAGTAGAAGCTCAGTCCATACTAACCACACAATGTAGCTTGGAACTCGGTAACCATTGGAGACTCGGTAGATATAGTTTCACTCAGTAAAAATTGAATCCTTCGTTTACCTTGATTTCACTTGGTAAACACTACACTTCCATCACTCAGTAAACACTAGCTTCCATCATACAAACTGATGACTCGGTAGACATTGTGAAGCTCAGTGAACACTTTAGATTCGATAGATACTGTTGGACTACACATTCACTCGGTAGCTTTAGGAATGCTCGGTGTGAACTACTTAAGTGATGAACCTATAAGGTAACCACTGAATGCTTGGTATACACTGTAGACTGAATGATGAGCTCGATAATCATTCATAATTGAATAAGTGTTGTTGCTAATGAAAAATACAATATAATGACAACAATCTCCCCCTTTGGCATTAGTGACAAAACACTTATAAGCCAAAACATATGTACACAACCTGACTCGCTGACTTTTGGTTTTTCAAAATTGATCTTTGTAGAAATGCTGCATCTACATTTCTATATATATTCCTGATGACTTATAATGTATATAAAATGATACTTATGTACAAGTGCTAACTCCCCCTTCACTTATACTGATAACTTTCCCCATTTATTATGTTGAATCTCTCCCCCTTTTTGACAATAATGCCAAAGGACTATATATATAGTTTATATGGTTACACCAAAGTGAGATAGAAAATATTGATGTACCTTAAGGATGGTGGCAAAAGTACTATCCCAAGTCTGCTACAAAATTTGACTGGTGGAGAGAGCATTTTGAACTTCTGTTGATAATTGAATCATGTGATTAGCCACTGAAAAGTTCTAATCTTGGATCAATGTTTTGCAATGAGCAATATGTTTCTACATTGTATCCGTGATAGGAAGGATCATGTTCTAGATGTCTATTAGCATAGACTAGATTCTTGCTTCCTCTCTCAATAGTTCTACCTACACGTCTACCAAATATCTGATTTTGGTGTGATGAGAGATTGTGGAGGAGGACTCCAACTTTAACTTAGATGCACTTAATTGCATATCAATGTCAATCTTATTTAGCTTATCCTTTATTTCTTTAGTAAAACTAGAAACATCACAAAGTTTGGCAAAAAGTGATGCTGCGTTATTAAAAGAATTTTCAAAATTACCCAAAAGTGTGGATAGTTCAACTTGCTTGATTGAGAAATATGCTCTAACACCTTGTTATCAAATTTCCTTTCAACCTTTTCAATCAATTTCTCTTGTCTGGAAGGATCTTCATTAAATTTCTGTACTGCCTCTTCTAACTGAATCAAAATGCGTTGAGTGGAATCTACTTCAACACGTATAGCTTGTGTAATTATATCTTTGGCATTCTCAATTATTATGTACTCCTTATCGCTTTCAGACCTTAACTTCTTCTGCGTAGCTTTCATCTCTATGAGTTGACTGGCTAACCTCATCTCTTCAATGGTAGCAGTGTCAAAGTCAATCTTTGGTATCACTATTTCTATGTCTAAGTCAATGTCTTCTTCAATTTCCTTTCCAGTGATTAGAAGTTTTAATGGATTCTTTTGTTTGACTTCTGTGATTACTGGTTTGACCTTTGGAATAGACACAATAATGGAGATAGAAGGGCTAGCAGTGAAAAATAGGATAGGACTCGAGGATTGAATGCCAATACAAGTGCTAATCGGATAAAAAACTAAAACACTTCCCAAAAATGGTGTCACACTCGGTAGAGTACCCATAGTAGTATCTGAATTGATTGGAGTTGTAGTAGATATAGATAATTTTGGCAAAAGAAAAACTGTAGAACTTACTGGAATTGATGAAGAAAAAATTGTAGCACTTACTATTACACTAACTGATGGTGAAGGAGCTAAGGTAGCTAACTCAATAGCTAAAGAAGTGACAGGCAGCTTGGTAGATAAAGTGCTTGGCACTTTTGTTTCAGATACCTAGAGCTAGGATGTGGCTAGTGAAGATTGAGCAATTGAAGTGATTTTTGTTGTGCTCACAATTTCACTTGTAGAAGCTGTCTCAATAGTAGATTTACCAGTCTTTGGTGGAGAGTGATGAAGGGATGCAATAACTTCTGCTGCAATTTTTACTGGATCTTCTTCATCTTTTTCTTCCTCAAGTGCTTCTTCCTCCTTGTCTTCTTCCTCTTTTTCTTCCATTAGTGCATGTAGCTCTCCTGGTGTAACCATGATAGATGGAGTGTTATCAAAATTATCATTGTCACTGCTATCATCATCCTTAATTTCAATAGGATCATCTAATGGTTTCTTGAGATGATATGCATCATTTTAAACATCTATAGCATTTTTGACAACTAATTCAATTTCTTTTAGTAATATGAGGCAAGTATTGAATCTCTTATTCATTCTTCCTTTATGATCTTTCAATGCCTTTTTGACTTCTACATCTGTCAGACTGGGTACTAATTCCTTCAATTTTTGCTCAAATATATCTTTGACAGTTTGTACTGTGTTCTCCAATCTAGTTTTTATTTTGTCAAGAAGTACTGCTGGATTTTGAGATGCAAATTGATTAGGAGAGAATTTCCAAGTTCCTAACTTTTCCATTACCAAGTCTTCAATCTCCTTTTAATTTGCAAGAGTTCGAGTTTCATATTTGAGAGCTTTAAAATTGTTGATACCTACTCCAATCCTTAACTATTTTAGTCTTCCCTCAAATGTGAGTGGAGGCCTAACAAGTATAGTTTCCTACTTGCCTTCCCTAGTTCTCCTATTGAATACTACAATTGGCTTCTTCTAAGGTTTGGTGATAAACACCTTTCCTTTCTTCTTAGGTGGTTCCTCTTCTTTTCTAGATTCATGTTCTTCTCTTCCTTTGCCTTCTTCTTCTTCTTCTTATTCTTCATCCTCTCCTTTACCTTCAGTGAGCATTAGAGGGCCAATTGTAGTTTTCAATTTTTCTATCTCCCTCTTGCCTTTGCTTATAGCCTAGGGTAGCTTTATTTCAAGCTCAATTCTAGCCTTTGCTTCATCATAAGTGCCAAAGGTAGGAAGCTTAGGATCTACAAGCTCATTCACCTGTGCTTCAATAATACCTCTACTTTTGTCAATATTGACCTCATAAGGAAGAGATTTTACCCATGCAACTCGGGGTTTGACTGCCTGAATGTATACTCTATCACAATTAACCATGAAGCATACATCATCTTTGTAGTCTTCAACCAATTTTGGTGGAATTCAGAACTTGTTATTCATTCTTTCCTTGAAATATTCAAAATAATTATCCATAACCTTCTTAAAGTTTTCACCCATGTTAGCAATAAACTCATTAATCTGATATAGAATTGGAATATCTTTTCTCCACACAATAGTTCCTTTGGATGGAAAGAATTTTTGAACATAGAAAAATAAACAAGTTAACAGGGAGCCAAATTTATAGGGATTTTTTTTGACGATTTGATACTATCCATGTTTTTGTTTAGCTGCCTTAGCAATAGCTCAGACAAGTCATACTCCAAATTCTTCTTAACTACCTTCTATGCTAAGTCCACAGCCTCACATGACACACTATTTAGTCTGCTAGAGCTATATATCTTATGTGCAATGATATGAATACCAAACCTAAGTTCTATGTTAGATACATTGCTAATCTTTAGTCCTCTACTGTCCCACCCAGCTAGGGTTTTCTTCTATAACTCATCCTGACCCAGGGTTTTGGTAACCTTAACTTTGTTGAGCATAGGGAGACCCGTGATTTTGTGAATCATCTTCTTTGTTATCATGATAGGCTACTCTAACCATAACTGACCATTGTGCACCTGACTCAAAATATACCTAATCCACTTAATTTGGAAGTTTCTTGGTAGATGTAGGATATGGGTCAAGCCGTTTTCTTCTAAGTGCTTATGCTCAGGTTTTAGGGTTCCATCAGTACATAGTTCTCCCAGGGCATTCTCCATTTCTAGCATTCCTATTTCTTGAATAGTGCATTTGAAATGAGTACAAATGTCATTTATGTAGAGTACCTTTGGTGGAATTCGAGATTGAGCTCCATTAGGGTCAAGTGACTTTGCAATGGCCAGAACAATTTTTAAGTTAGGGGCTTTCCATTCTACATCCTTTACTAGCATCTCCAAACCCTTCTTTTCCTTACTGCTACTGCTACTCCTGGATACCATTGCTGCTCGGTAGGTGTAAGAAAGATTTGAACACATTATTCACTAGAAAATCACTTGGAATTGCTTGGACTTTTCTTGAGTGCACCTAGAAATGTCTTAGCTCTGAAATTGTGATGAAGAATGGAATCAAATTCTACCCTTTTGATGAAAATTTTGCCATAAATGCTCAATATGAAGGTAGCTGAGATGACATAGTGCTTGACAAGCTATCATTCATTCTCTTGCTTAGTAGAAGCTTGCAACTTGATGATTGAACAAAACTTTAGTTACTCTCGACCTAGCTCGGTTGAGTCTAAGACTGACTATGCTTGGTATGACCTGATTTCTTGTGACCCGTTGTATTTGAAATACTGATTTGATCATTTTTCTTTCTTTCATTTGGAACTACTTGAGATATCACTTGAAGATGTAGTCCCATATCCTTGTTTATGGATCTAATTGGAAATGGTAGAGTCACTCACTTCTTGAGTGACATTGCCATCATTTGAACTGTTTTGCTTGATAAATTCAGGAGTCCACTGTTGCCTCATCTACTTCCAAATGTTATCAGCTTTAGTTTTCTTTTCATCTCCAATTCTTCCTATATTCATGAAATTCTTGGCTATATTATTGTGTTAAGTGCATGTATAACATTTTACTGTTGTATCTCTTTTTCTGAAGTGATGCCTTGAGTAGTCTTTGCCAATGTGTCCATATTCTCCACAATAATGACATCTGCACCAAGTATTTTAACTCCATCCAAAGATTTCCTTAACAAGTTGTTCAGCTGGACTAAATGATTTTGATCTGCATTGGAATGCCTTGTGACCATGCTTCTTGCATTTGTCACAATTACCTTTAAATTTTGGTTTCTCCTTGCATTCATTAGCTTTATGACCATGCTGACTACAATTGCAGCATTTACCATTGAGTTTACCTTTTCCATTGCTCCAACATTTGTTTGATGTGTGACCTAACTTACCATAGTGATTGCAAGTAGATCTTTGATTCCTTTGGGCACCTTTTTTGGAGGTTTCTCCTTCTTCCTTATAACTAAGACTAGCTTTACCCTTTTGTCTATGAAGATCCTACTCACTTTGTTGATTTAATTGAGTCATGTCTACTTGTGATTTCATTATCCTTTCATTGACTTGCTTTTTAGTGATTAAGTCATTTTCCAAACTTTCATTGATTTTTCTTTGAGATCTTAAGTCACCTTGTAAGCTTTCATTGATTTATCTTTTAGTGATTAAATCATTCTTTGGGCTTTCATTTTCAGATCCCAGATTCATAATTTCTTCATTTGCATTAGATAGTTGATCTATAAGATCTTCATGCTGATTGGATTGATTATTTCTTGCCTCCAAGTCTTCATTTTCCTTGTTTCTCTATTTCAAAACTTCACATAGCCTGATTGATTGGATTTCTTGTTCTCTTTTAAGCTTTCTTACTTCTTCTTGTAGAGAGCCATTCTTTGCTAGTAGTTCCTTGATTTCCTCATTACCTTCATCTAAACTACTTGATGGAAATAGGTCTTCAATCTTTTCTTCAACATACTGATGGTCATTCATTTTTCTTGCAAGTTCCTTCCTTCTTTTCAGGGATTGGGAAAGATGCTCCTTTTCTTCTTTGAGTTGAGCCATTGCCATTTCTAGATCTAGCTTTTTATTTTCAATAGTTTTTTCAAGTTTGAATATCTCCATTGTCCTTGATCTTTGCTCAAGCTATCAAACTTTATCCTGAGAACCACAAAGCTCTAATACCAATTGTTGAAAATATTCAAGATATGATAGGTTACTGAGAGGGGAGGGGTGAATCAGTAACTGCAAAACTTTAAAACAATTTAGCACTTTAACCATATATACTATTCACCATTCATTCATCTAATCTACTACATATATGAGAGATCAAACATTCATAACACATATACATAGTGATTTGGTAACCCAGAAACCTTCCAAATAGAAAGTAAAACTGGGGTGGGGATGGTACCCACAAAAATTTAATAATGTAGTATAAAGTTGGCCTGTTAAGGCTTACATTGATGACTTTTAATGATATGCCTTGTTAGGAGCACAAGGACTGCTAGGTCCACCTTTTTAGAGGATTTTACAAACATACAATGAAGTATGTACTCAGTTAAGAGATTTACAAAAGACTATTAAGTCTACCTTGTTAAAGGATTTAGAAATGGGTTCACTTGTTAGGATGAAATAGTAGATTTGACTTACAACTTGGTTTCTGATTAGATCCTTGAAGTACAGATCACCTTTTGTGATTGATGAATCCTTTACTATTCCTTGTTGACCTTGGTGAGTATTCTGCTCTGTTGTTGATTCGCATTTTCACTTCTCAAAACATTACATGTCTCTCTTGATACTCTCATGCATGCATGATAAATGATATAATACATTACATAAATATCATTCCAATAATTATAATTGCAAGGTCGGCCAAAACACAAGTGAACAAAATATTACTAAGTCAGCCAAATAGTAGAAAACTCGGGTTCTTCAAGCTAACTTGGTAACCTTTTGATACTCGGCATCCACTGCATTACTCAGCATCATCATGCACTCGATTGAAGTAGAAGCTTGGTCCATACTAACCACACAATGTATCTTGGAACTCGGTAACCATTGGAGACTCGGTAGATATAGTGTCACTCAGTAAAAATTGAATCCTTTGTTTACCTTGATTTCACTCGGTAAACACTAGCTTCCATCATACAAACTGATGACTCGATAGACACTATGAAGCTCGATGAACACTTTAGACTCGGTAGATACTATTGGACTACACATTCACTCGATAGCTTTAGGAATGCTCGGTGTGAACTACTTAAGTGATGAACCTATAAGGTAACCACTGAATGCTTGGTATACACTGTAAACTGACTGATGAGCTCGGTAACCATTCATAGTTGAATAAGTGTTTTTACTAATAAAAAATATAATATAATTTGCCAACAATTATAATAGTTAAAGAGGAGTGCTCACAACATAGTAGTAAAGGTTAAATATTAGGGAACATGTTAAATAAATCTATTAACAATTTAATGTAGACAAGTACATATCAACATCATCATCCATAAACTATTTTTATGATCTAGATTATGCTCTATCATTTGGAAATCTTAGATTATAAGGTTGTATAGGACTTACATAATCAACACAAAAGGGAAAAAAAGATTGCAATAAATTATTGTAATATACCTTAAATTTAGATTTAAAATAATGTCAAGTTCTCATATCTAGATGGAGAATAATGTTGTGACTTAATGGGAACTTGCTAAGATGGTCAAACCCCTAGTTTAATCTTTCACTCGGTATGAGAAATTAATAGAATGAGGAAATTTAATTGATATGTGTTATCAAATCATTTATAGCTCTAGAAAATAATAAATAAAATCTATAGCTAATTATAAATCAAGTTTACAAAGATTTAACACCCTACCATATGCATTGAGACAATTTGAGCTATATCTTTCCTAGGTCCTAATAAACAGGTATATTGAGTGTACCAAAATAATAAATATCCATAAACATGTCTAAAGAAAGAGTGGAAGGATGAGAACAAGATATTGTGTAAATAAAATGTATATATAGATATAAAGAGATATAAAAAGTGAATATTTTGTAGAGAACACAAGGAATGAAATCCATGTAAAAAAGACATAGTAAATAAGCATTGATGTTGCCTTTTTCAAGGAAACTTTGGATAGTTATCACTTTTGAATTTTTTTTGAAAAAATATCCAAATAACTACAAACTTTCATCTTCATAATTCATGAAAACCTTTTGTCTTCCATAAGTCTAGTGGCTATATTAGGCATGGACAGGTCATTTTTTGGTGCAATAACAACCCTATCTTGTAACAACTAGTGTCAAAGCTTTGTCACAAGTTGAAATATCATTAGGTAATGCTGATGGGGGTTTGTTATAATAATTACCAATGTTCACCTTTAGGATTGGTGACATGGCTTAACCACCTCCTCTATTCTATAAGTCTAGTGGTTGAATCCAGCATTGACAATTCGATCTTTTAGTGTAACGACAACCCTAGCTTGTAAGAAAAACATGTACTGACAAATAGTAATGTGTTTGTAAATTTATTTTAAAGATTATCCAAATTAATATTCTTTCTTTAATTCTACAATTTAAATATAAAGAATTAGACAAATATAGATAAAATTTTAATATAAAAGCTACACATGAAAAAGAGGGAAAGTATATTATTATGCTTGAAGATGAGATATACAATAAGGCACTTCATTGAAATTACTTGAAAAATAAAGCGTCACCTTCTTTCCTATAACCAAAGTCTCAAACTACTGTCTCATAGGTCTAAAAAAAAGGAAATTGTGACAAGGAAAATTATTTACAAAATATTATTGTACCTAGCATAGTGGATAACCAATAAACATTGCAACAATATAGTTAATTTCAAATGGATCTTAGATAAGCACCTAGCCCATATCCAATCAAAATTACAACTTCTTGGTGTACCATTAATCTAAGAGTGTTTTATGGATCCATAAATAGATCATTTGATATGCACACTTGAGTGCACCACTCAAGAAAATGTGCCAATAAAAATGATCAATTTGTATTGGTTTTCAAGACAATATTCTCCTACTCTCAAAGTGAATGCATAAGAAGAGTATTCCTTCAATTTTATTTTTTTATTGACTATAATTTACCTTGAATGCTTTCAAGGAATTCAAAAGCACTTTAGAATGACTTATGAATGAAAATCTAATGTCACTTACCCTATGATTATCCCACTTGATGCTATGTATTTCAATTATATCCATGTGACATAAAAATAAACATTAATCACAATGGTCAAGGATTTGGCCTTTATACCCCAAAAGATCTTATTTGTGGTCATTAGATATGTAATATATCTACGAAATTATTCAAAGTGATAAAATTCACAATCTATACCT
Organism: Cupressus sempervirens; assembly: GCA_028749045.1. NCBI lineage: Eukaryota > Viridiplantae > Streptophyta > Pinopsida > Cupressales > Cupressaceae > Cupressus > Cupressus sempervirens. The sequence goes on from CM053791.1 coordinate 574,335,202, forward strand.
TAGTATGCTCAACCATTTTTACTTAAGTTAATATTATATATCAACATTATTATACAAGCATAATACATAATATTTTTTGCTAAACATATGACATTTAGATTGTCACTTCTAATTCTCCTAACCCTAAAAATAAAGTAGCATACACTTCTTTAAGTATATATGATCCTAATACCTCAATATAGACATTTATTTAATATCTATATACTCTTCTTTAATTGTGGACAATTGAAATTTAGGTTATCTTTTGGATTATATACTAGGTTCTGTTTTGGAGCTACTCTTGGTTTTTTGGACATAACTTGAGCATACGGATGTATTTTTCTGATCCAAAAGAAGTGTCAGAAAGCTGGTTCTGAGATGGAGCCATTGGTGTAGGTATTTTTTAGTTTTGATGCTTTTTTATTACCCATTTTTTAGTCAAAGTTTGAAGTCCTATTTTTGACTCTGGCAAGCATATCTTTTGCGTCTCATGCCCATTTTTTGAAAACTTTATATTTTTGGAAAGCTAGTTCTATCACCTTTTTTATAAATGTGGTCCTTTTCTTGAGTGTTTGGCCCCTACTCTTTCTATCATAGTTTTGGCATTTTAACTATATGGTGGATATCTTGAGTATTTTAGGCCTGAGGATCATTTTCCTGGCATGGTTTCTCTTGTTTTAGGCTGTACTTTGTTTTGTTGCAGCTTTTTTTTAGTTTTGATCATTGTAGCTATCATTTTGAAGCACTTTTATGCATCGCACTGAGATAAAGTGCCACTTTTGCATTTCAAGGATCATGAACGTTGTTTTTGAGTCAGTTGTACATGCACTATTTTTAGAAAGCACCATGGGGGGGATAGTTGTTTTTTTTTAGGCCTTCTCCCTTTGTCAAGTGACTATCCCTTCCATGACATTAGCCCCATGTAGAGTCAGTTTGACCATGTCTTTATAGGTTTCTATACCTCTTTCCCTCTCTTGTTGTTCTTGGTTCGTCTGTAGGAGACTTTGGCCCACCTTCTCAGTTGCCTGTCATCACACCCCGTTTGCATTAAGGGGGGGTTATGCTATTGTTCTATTGCATCAGTGGTTTGATGGTTCGATAGTGTGAACTATGTATTCAGTGGTTGATCCTATGTACAAGGTGATTGCAGTGACTAGCTACCTATGCATTTTGGTGAGATGGATCATCTACCATATAGACATGCAAGGTTCATGCCTTCTTCTTCCATGGAGGTTCTTCAGATCAGTAGTTTGGCAAATTTTGTGGCTTCTACATGCTTCAATGATGCTTCTTCATGATCACTCCTTGTTCCTATTGTAGCGAACTTTTCCCTAGTTGGAGGCTTCTTCAGTTCTTCACTAGGTTCTTACCTCTTTTTGGGGGAAGGTTTTTCCCACGTGGTTTTCTCTCTTTCCCCATTTTTAGAGGTTTTATTTTGTTGCATTGTTCATGGGTACCTAAAATGGCCTTGTTGTCGAGACCCATTCTACATTCATCTTAGTTTTGTGAGCTTAAGACATTTCCCTAAGTTGCACTTAAGGGGGGGTGTTAGAGTAAATAATTTATTTATTAATTATTTATTCTATTACTTAAGCTTACTTAGGTAAATGTGTTTATTTATTAGTTGTAGTCTAGGAGTTAGTTATAAGTTGTTGACAATATGGGATTTTGTTCTCTGCTAAGTCATACTTATCCTCTCACATTGTTTGAGGACTTTCCATCTTATGTGGATGCATGCTTAGTTGTCACACTTATCTCCTAGCATCTTCTATCTTGTTCTAGAAGATTCCTTGAGCTCTTTATATACGGGCTCCCTCATTGTATTTTCAACATAACATATTACTTCTCATTGTAAATACATATTGTTCTTGTGTTTCAATATCTTGTGGTCTCTCACGTCCATTTAGGGTTTTTCCCTTGCTCCTCGCTCTTCCTTCCTTGGCTTCTCTTTGACAAGTTATCGCATGCAGGTGATTTTGGGCATCTTCAAAGTTGGCTTTCATCAACTCCAACACCATTATCTTAGGGAAATCAGTCATGAGCTTATTTATTTTGTTAGCCTTTGCAATAGCATTATCTAGAGGACTATGCTTTTTATCAAAATAATGAATGAATTCCAAAAAACCTAGAGTAAACTCTCCATTTTTCCTTTTTGGTTTCCTATTCCTTCAACGAGAATTCATTTCTTATAATGTCCTCTAGATAGTATGAATCATGTTTTACCTTTCCCAATTTAATCCTAAGCCTTAAGGTCAGATTATAAAACCTCTCAATATCACAAAAGTAGGGATGGGAAACAACCATTTGGTACTAATCCAAAATTTTATGTAAAAAGAGCCTACCCCCCTTAGTAATTACAAAATGATGGGTCATAGTACAAGTGGGGAAAATTCAACCCTAGTTAACTTTTCAACATATACATTTCTTCTAATCCTCCAAACTACCACAAAACTTTAGCCATTCCTACCTTTAAAGGTACTTGGTAGGGAAACACACGAGGACTTCCTTTAAAACCATAAATTCTAAAAACAATAGCAACAGAGTATGTGATGATATCTCCCCAATTATGTTAAAAATTCAAACAACTGGGATTGTCCATAGCCCTAATGAGACTCATTAGCACCTTAGAGATTCTAGGATTGTCGCTCAATATGAGACATCTCAACTTGGAAGTGAAATACCTATCAAACCTAACAAAGCTAGCCTTCTTTGCATCCCAGGTGATATCTGCACTCAACAATTGGACTAGCAATGCTTCTCCATCCTCCTCTCTATTCAACTCCATTTCTTTACCAAAATATGTCACTCCTTTAAACAAAAACATATGCATCAACAAATAATAATGGCCAAAAGTTTTCTCCACTTTCCCTTTTGCAATTCCAACTAGGCCAGTATGAATTTCTTCAACCAAATAAGAAGCAAAATAAAAAATAACATCTACACCAAAGGAAGCAATCTGAACCATCATATACATAAAATTGATGGGCATGAAATTTTAAACTTGACATAGTGTCTTGTATATTTCTACAGCCTAGGAAGTGAAAAGATCCTTTTTAAAGGGCCTCCCTAGAGGCTACAGTGATTACTGGAAAAGTTCCAATCATGCCAATATGTGTCCTTAGTGCAGCTCCCCTAATCACATCCTTCTTTGCCTTGTATTCATTTTCTAATTCTTGTAGATTAATCAACACATGATAATCTATTAATGGCTCTAGGTGAAATACCTCTCTAATCTCCTTAGGACTAATTGAAACAAGAGGCAAACCATCAATTCTTCTTACCACTCTAACAGCTTGGTCATAATTCTTTGCAATGGCTTCAAGTAAATCATAATCCATGAAGAAACTTGGAACTGCTAGTTTACCCAAATCAAAATTCTAGATATTAGCATGTGGGTCCAATAAATTCATCTCTAAAAACCAATTCTTAAACAAAACAATACTAGTCTATGAAGTTGTTGCATCCCTAATCCAGTTCCACTTATCATACTAGCCATCTGCAATTCTTAACCTAAGGTTTAAGGAAGTTAATTTCTTAACCTGCACAGTCTCAGTGGTGGACTCTAGGAGTAACTCTAGCAAGTCATCATGAACATTTCTATCCATATAATTTACTTTCCCAAAAAACTCTTTCTTTGGAGGCATCTTGGTTGTAATTCATAGATTTTTTTTTTAAAATTGCAAAGATTACTGTAAATATGAACTTGATTTCTTCTTGTTTTCTCTGTAATTCTAAAATTATCTTGCGAACAATGGGGAAGTTTTTTTCCCTTTTACTCAAGCTCAACACATCATTCTCAATGTTTTCTTTTACTTAGGAAGCTCAAAATCTTCTTCATGTAAGATAAAAATGGTGCAATCTTTTGCAATATACTCTATTTTTTCTCACACACAAAGCCTTCATACCTCATTAATGAACTGTAAGGAAAAAATAGAGTGGCATCACCTTCCTTTTTAAATTTGCACTGTTGATCTTTGAAAAATCCTATGATCCATGGATGCTAGCAGGAGTGACTCACATTCTACTTGACATGTTGGCAGTCAACCCAATGATATTTAACCTTGTGTACCTTTCCCTTATTATTGGTGCTTCAAACTAGACCCATTAACTTCTGAGGACATGTGTCATTGAGTCACTACCTCGCTATACATAAAGAGTGAGCATATTGCCATAGCAAGGAAGTGACAACCCTTGATCTACTCTTAATCTAATGGCAGGTATTTTATTACATTTTCATTACTTTAATGATGGGTCCCTCCTACATTTTCCTTGCTTGCTATGTCACTACACATAAAAAGTGAGGAACTTTCAATAGCGACAAAGTGATGATCATTGATTTCCTTTTGATTAAGTGGAAGACATTCAATGCATCATGTAATATGAATATGGTGGGCCCCCTCTTTATCTACTTTACTCACTATGTCACTATACATAACCCTCGAGTAAATCACCATAGTGAGGTAGTGACTATCATTGATCTCAACTTGATCAAATGATCACAATTCTTCACCTAGCTTCTGACTTGGAAGTGGGTTTGCATTCTTGATGATGTTGAGCTATCTTGGCATGTTGGCATATATATACTATTTTAGGCAGGTCACTACATCGCTATCGATGTAGTACAAAACTTTTTCGATTGTGACATAGTGACCTCTGATGGATTTAGAGTTTCTAGTAAATAGATACTTAGTAGGATGCCACCATGTCCTAGGAGTGCATGACTTATTACTGACGAAGCATTCATTAGGGCCCACCTTTTGGCACTATTGCTACTTCATGAAATTTTGATGAGTCGCTATGTCATTACCAGCAAAAGCCATTAACTTTTCAATCATGACATAGTGACTTCTAGTGATCCATCAAAGTTCAGTGCTGGTAAAAATTTTAACATGGTAACCATAATTGATACGACTATCATAGAAATAAAAGCATACTTTCCAGAATATCTTTCTTGGAATATTCATAATCACCACCCCTTTCAAAAGAGTACCATCCATTGTATTATTTGGCCAATTGCTATGTCACTATCGATGAGCCATAATGATTTCTTGATTGTGACATAGCAACCTCCAATGAGAACTGTATTCTGGTGATAGAGAAAAGATAACATATCAATCATAATCACACCAATTTGTACTATTGTAAAAAATAGTGATCATGCACATTCATGATACTAGATATGAATTCTATAGTCACCATCAATTTTAAAAGGTTGTTGTTTTCTTTATATTCTGATCAGTCGCTATATTGCCACCGGCAAGGCACACAGATTTTTCAATCATGACATAGCGACTCGTCAAAAAAATTTGAGTTTTGGTGACACCACTAGAAACTTGCTCCTCACGCATCCTTTCTGACTTTGACAACTCTAGGATAGAGCACATGGCCAAAACATATTCAAATCAATGCACATTTTTGGCACCAGATTTCACTTTACAATACCACAACTCAATTTTTGATGGTCACTATGTTGCTATGGTAAAGGACCCTGCATTTTGTTATAATGACAACGCAACAACCATGGATCTAACCAAGATCAAATGGTGAGAAAATATTTTGAAAAAGGTATCTTAGCATGAAAAAAAGTAAGTGGGAAAAGAATATTCGCATTTTTAAACTATTTTGCACAAGGATAAATTCAAAAACTAAGCAAAACCTAAGGTTCAACAAAGCTTTCAAAGGGTAATAAAATTGCAAGGCCCAAAAACTAGAAACCCTAGCCTCTAACAATGGACTCAAATATGATCTTTTATACCTCGAATGAGAAAATTTATGATACAAAAAATTAGACCAACAGTGGCTCTATCTGGCGATAATAGACTGCCTAAGTCTATGCAAGAATTTAGAATCTATGGTAGAGTAGACCACATATTTGATACAACCATGACATTTTATTCAAAGAGCTTAGAACAAAACCACAAAAACCAAGAACCAAACTGTATAGAGACATTTACAAAATATACAAAATGTACAAGAACACAAGGAACCCTAAAACTACTGTCATGGAAAATAGATACTTTAGGAAAAGTACCTCTTCAAGAATTGTCCATGAACTGGAAATTCAAGAATATCTCTAGTTAAATCCTTCAAAAAATATGAATTTTCTCAATTTGTGTCACAAATGTTATATGGGCCAAGCCAGATTGGGTCAAATTTACCATTCTTTCCTTTATCTTCCATTCTAGCATTCCATATTGATACCATATCACCTATTTCAAATTTCCTCTCAATAGCCCTTTTGTCATATAAGTGCTTCATTTGTGATTGTAACTTCGCATTTTGAATAGAAGACTCTCTCCTTGTTTCTTCTACTTGCAAGATATCATCTATTCTGAGTTGCATCTCATCAATGATATCATCTTCATAAAGTTGAACAAATTTATAAAGCTCCTTTAGATTATTTTGTGGAAGTCTAGCTTGGATGCCATAAACTAAATCAAATGGGGCATATCTAATGGCCTTTTTCATAGTAACCCTATCAACCCATAGAGCTAATGGAATTTTTGAGTCCTAGGCCTTCTTGTTCTCTCCCAAGATCCTTTTGATAATCTTTAGAATATTTTTGTTCCTTGATTCTACCTAACCATTCCTTTGAGGATCATAAGGTGAGGATGTGTATTCTGTAATGCCATAATTTTTACAAAAATTCTTATATTCCTCAGATCTAAAACACATAGCATTATCAATTATAGTCTTCTATGGGCATCCAAACCTAGTCACAATATTATTTAGAATGAAATTAATAACTACTTTACTTGTTGCACTCTTAGTAGGGATTGCTTCGACCCATTTAGTGAAGTAATTGGTAGCTACTAGGATCCAATAATGTCCACCACTAGAATTTTTTTGAGATCTCACGTATGAAATCAATTCCCCATTGTTGAAATGGTGCCTACACTTCAACATGTCTTAATGGTAAATTCCCAAAAAAAATTAACTTTCCACTAAACCTTTGACAAGTATCAGATGTTCTAACAAACTCATGAGAATATTTGAAAAGTGTTGGCCACCAAAAGCTAGCCCTAAGAATTTTATGAGCAGTGGTTTTAGCCATATAATGACCACCACATACACCTTCATGCATATCTCTTAAAATCCTTTTAGACTCAATTTCATGTACACATTTCAAAAGGACGTCTTCCATATTTCTCTACCACAGTTACCCTTGCACTATGATATACCTTGTGGCTTGTAGCTTTAGAGACCTTTTTAAGTTGTTTGTTAATCCTGATGGGGATTTCATGTTTTGCAAATAATACATAACATCTATATACCACTTAGAGGTGTCCATATCACAAAGATTATTCCTACAACTATCATCAAGTTGATTGATTTAGTTTGCCTCTAAATTGACTTTTGTCATCAATTTGGCCAATCCCTGACCCCTAACAAGCTTGGTGATCTAAATATCAATGTTAAATTCTTGTATTTAGTTAATCCATCTACATTTTCTACCAAATACCTCTTGTTGTGAAAATATATCTTTTACAGAAGTAGTAGGAACAAATGCAATAATAGTAGCTCCCATTAAGTAACACCTAAAAGCCTTCACTCCTTTCACCAATGCATATGCCTATTTTTCATTTATGTCATATTTGAGTTTTGTTGCCTATAATGATTTGCTGAAGAATGCAATGGGTTGTTCATAATCTTCTTCATTTTTTTGAAATAGCACTATAGCAATAGTGTGAAATGAGCAAAAGAAAATCTATGCATTGTCTTTCCATAATTTGGTGCTCTAAGAATAGGGGCATCTTTAATAGCTTGCTTAATCTTGTGGAATGTAGTGCTAGGCTTGCCATCCCATTTTATCTCAAACCCTTTCTTCAGCATCCTTATTATAGGCCTACTAATTTCTACAAAATTAGTCACAAATCTTTTATGAAAGTTGATCTATCCAAAAAATCATTTAATTCCCTTTACAGTCTTGGGCTTTTGGATTTTATCTATTGCTTCTACCCTTTCAGGGTCAATCCTCACTACATGCTTGCTAATTAAATGTCATAACAATTTTCCCTCAGTAAGACAAAACTTGTACTTCCTAGGGTTTAAAGAAATATCATAATTTAGGGCTCTGATAAATACTTTTTCTAAATGAACACAATGATCATTCTCATCCTTAGAGTAAGCAGTCAAACCATCTTGATATATAGCCAAAAACTTATCAATAATATCAGCAAAAGCTACATCCATTGCATGTTGAAAAGTGGCCCCAACATTAGTAAGCCCAAAAGGCATTCTAACATACACATAAGTACCCCATGGAGTAGTAAAAGCAATCTTGAATTGTTCTAATTCCTTCACAACCACTTGATTGTGACCTGAAAATCCATCCATCGTAGACATGAGTTCTAAGCCAATGACATCTTGCAAGATAGCATCCATGTTTGGAAGACCATAATTATCCTTTAATGAAGATATATTAATATTCCTAAAATACACACAACCTTATGTCTCCATTTTACTTTCTTACTGGCACTAAATTAGATCCCCAAGAAGAATGTTTGATAGGCTTTATGATCCCAGCATCTCTTAACTTGACCAATTCTTCTTACATTTTGGGAGCCAGGGTAGGATTTATTGGTCTCTATTTTTGTTTGAAAAACTTAGCATCTAGTTTCAAAGGGATTTCATGCTGAAAAAGATCCTCTCTATAAGCCTTTAGGTCATCATATGAGCATGCAAACAAATGCCTATACTTTCTTAACAAATTTATCAAGTCTTGCCTAATCTTAGGAGGTAATTTTTTACCAACATATATTTTTTAAGGTGTTTCCTCAGTTCAAAAATTTACTTCCTCTAGATCTTTAGCATCATACTTCCTAGCGTCAACCTGTGACCTATCTTGATTGTCAAAAATGGTTTCTAAAACAACTAAACCCTTTGGGATTTTAATTGTCTTTAATTGCACAACTTTGTTCCCAAAAATAGTATCCTTCTCATTTATATTTTCTACATAAGTTACACAATCAATTTCTTGTCCTAACAACATATTCTCATAGTTCAAAAATCTCAAAATATCCTTATCCTCTTCAAACACTTGCTAATTCTAGATATTATTAGGAACAAAGGGTCTAGTTTGAGTCTCAACTTTGGATATGCTAGCAAATGTAACATCATCAAGCTTAATTGCTATATTTGCTAACAAGTCTTCCATTTTGTTGTTAGTCCTATCTTTCCAAGTTATCCCAAATGCATCAAAACATTCAATCATATCCCATACAATGTTCCTATATTGTTTTAATCTTTTTTTCTTTGACACATAAGCATCCCTTACTTGGGATACAACCAATTGAAAATCTCCTATAACATGCAAATATTTTATCCAATTATTATGAGCTAATCTAAGGCCTAACAACAAAGCCTCATATTCTACTATATTGTTGGTACAAGGGAAACTTTGTGTGAAAGAAAATTTGTATGTCACCCTAGTAGGAGAAATCAATAAAATACTTGCACTTGCTCCATCTTTGCAGCAAGCACCATCAAAGAACATGGTCCACAAATCTCCTTTATCTATTTTTGTATTAGCTTCTACTTCCATCTAAGATTTATGCTTACCCTTCTTCAAAGTTAGAACCTCAGCTCTGAATGCATTGACATTTGTACCCACAAAGTTTGTCACATCATCCTCAATCTCCTCTTCTATCATGTATATGCTCTTTGGTTCTCTTTTTATCTTTACCAAATTAACATAAATGTTAAAATTAGTGAATGATAAATGACATTGCAAACTCCATCCTATTGAAACACTCCACTTTCTAGATAATAACATACCATACTAAGGTGGACTATCAACAACCAATACACTCATAGTAAGTTCTTTGTCTGGACAGGCTATTAGTCTATAGGGTAAGGCATTAATAGTACCTATGACTATCACCTCTCTTTTACCCATGGCACAACATCTTCCCTGAGTAGTATCAACTTTCAAGCCTAGTTCCTTCATTATTTCAAAAGGCATAACAATATTAAAAGCACCAGAATCAGTCATGCAATTTTTTAATGTATTACCATTTACTATGATACTCAAGAAAAATGGCTCAACACTTCCTAAACATTTGTTAACAAAGCTATCCAAAAACATCTAAGGAATTTGAGACACAACTACTTTAGCTTCTTTGTCTTTTACCTTTTCTTTTCTTCCTTTCTTGGGATCATGAATTTCATTGCAATCTTGTTTTATCCTTACATCAGTATTTCCCAACCATACTATGGATTTATTTTAGTGTTTAGGGATCCTTGATCTATTATAGAATAGTAAGCATAACTATAGAAGAATTTGATGGATTATCAATAGCCATGTTCCTCTTCTTAGGATGTTTATCAAAATTATTTACAATACCTTGATAATTCTTGTCATTTATAGTGATCATTTTTTATACCTTCTCATCTAATTTCTTGGGAAAATTATTTGCAAATTCCAACTCCTGAGCATTTCCTCCTTTCTTTGGTTCTCATTTTTTACTAGAAATTTTAACCTTCATAGAAGGGATTTCTTTAGGCATTACAACTTCCTTTTTCTTATCTTACCATCATCATCATTCTAAGCCATATGTCTAGTTTATACTTGAGCTATCATGCTAGTAGTAATCTAATCAACCTCTTCTTTGGAAGGCTTCCTTAGTATCACCTCCTCTTTGGTAGACGACATGTTACATATATTGTCATCAACATCACTCTCCTCATCAAAAAATACCTGCTGCTACATATGACTTTGAAACTTCTTTTTCTCCACTACATCTCTATCATGATCATCACTATCATAATGGTCATAATGTCACTCAAAAATATTGCATCCTACATCATCACTATTTTCTTCATGTTCCTAATTTTCTTCTACCTTAGTATGATTTCCAAAAAATGACAAAGCTACCACACAATACTTAGGAACATGAGGTAATTGACAAACAAAACACCAAGTGGGTTTAGTAGTGGGTTCAGTAGTGAGTTCAGGGTCATCTACCACATTTACAAATTTTTTTGATAAGGGATCAGGGGTGACCTTGTTACTGGTGTTCTTAGGAGGAGGAACATTGGGCTTACCATCCTTTCAAGTAGTGTTATAAGGGAAATTTTGCAATCTATTCTATCTACTAAAGTTGGGCTGATAAGGGTCCTTATTTTCAATGGGATTTCTATCATTCTTTCCCTGAGGAAAATTCAAACCTTTTATAGAATTTAAAACTTGATTCATCTCACTAGGCTCATGCTTTTTTCCTCGTGCAGATTTGTGCTCTTCTTTTCTATTTCCCTTGCTCCCAAATAACCTAGGATCATCTCTTTTGTTCTCTAATCTCCTTGAAATCCTCAAATTATTTTCTATACTAATAGAAATTTTGAAAGCATCTCTTAATGTCCTAGGCTCCTTACCCCTAAGCTAATATGTCATTTTACCCTCAAAGGCATTCAAAGAAGTGATCATACATACCTTGTCATCAATTCGCATGGCTTGCATTAGCTTATACATCCTCTTATGGAACCTATTGTTGAATTTAGTAATAGATTCATCATGCAACCTGTTAATATTATTGAACTCACTTTAAATATAACTTGGGTTTTGTTTATCACCATATTGTTCCTTAAAACAATATTCAATGTCTTTCCAGTTTGCAATCAATGACTCGAGGAGCCTCTTGAACCATTCTCTAGCATCTTTAGTTAATGACTGAACAAATAACTTCATGATAACATCTTCAGCCTCAACCTCATAATCACTCATCATGTCAAGAAAATTCCTCAAGTGATCCTCACAAGTGATAGCATTATTTCTAGCAAACTTGGGCAATCCTTTCCTCATTTTTGGTGGGATAAGGTTAGGGAAACTAGGAATACCTTCAAAGCATATCTACCTATAGCCTTCTAACTAAATAGGTCTCCTTTGTAAATCAACCATAGAAGTATTGACAAAATTTCTTTCATTATTATTAAAAGTATTACTAGTACTAGCATCTATAGTAGATTTATTAAGATCCATTTTTTGTGATGAAGAAGACAAGAAAGAAGTAGATAATTTAGCAACATTCTTATTTGCAATATTCATTTTATCATTATCTTTAGGAGTAAATATAGATTGCTTCTTAGCATTATGTAGAAACTTAATCTTGTTATTCATCTCAACTATGGCTGCCTCATTCTCTGCAATTTCCAATTTCTTAGCCAAAGCATCCTTCTCCTTCCTCCTTTTCTCCAACTCAACATCAAAGGGTGACAAAGAATCATGGATCTAGATGGGATTTTTTGGCTCATTTATCCTAATACTAACTTCCTTTTGTTTTCCCTTATCTTAGACACCAACAGTATGTTCTACATCTCTTTTAACTCTAGCGTCTTATAATTTTTGATCTATTGTATCACAGAAACCTCTTAGTTTGGATCTTGATCTTTTAGCAACTTTTTCTCTTGTAATTTAAGTTGTTTAATTTGACCCACAATTTTAGGCTTCAAATAATTGGTTGTTATCTCAGTTTTTTTTTTCAAAGCAACAATTCTCCTAAGTAATTCTTGGTTTTCCTCATAAGCTTTCATGATCTTTTCTTCCCTTTCCCTCTGAATTTTCCTATCAATAGCCTCTTTCTTAGTGATTTGCATTCTTATTATTTCATTCTCATTAGGGTCAGGAATAGTAAAATTAGAACTAGAGGTCTTCTCATCATTGAAACTCTCAGGCTCTAAATGTTTTGGTCTTCCCCTTTCAGGAGAGTAATTTGACATGAAACGGTTTGTGCTATGCCAAAAAATATTATTACTATTCCAATCCTCTAGACTAAATGCATGTGGTTGCACAACTTTTTCTTGACATATAATTTTAGGAGTATTATAAAAATCATCATCAAATAAACTAGGATGAGATCTAGGACCCTTGTAGAAAGGTTCCTTTTCAACAGTAGAAAGGTAGGTGTTAGTTTTCCTTTCCATTTTCTGTTGGGAATAACTTTCCTTTTGCATCTAAGCTCCTTTCAAAGCCCAATTTTTATTTCCTCTAGGAGGGAGATCAGTCTGTAGCTTAATAGCTGGGTTTTTCTTCACATTTTCCTGTATGTTTTTCACACTTCCCATGATCTAAAACATCCTCAAATTTAACAATGGTTAAAACCTTTCTGAGTCACCATTCACCTAGGGAAAAATAATTCAATAATCTTGTTGACCTGATAAAATATCATGGGATTATCAAGAAAGAAATGGACAAATAGAATGCAACCAATCAAAAACATTTATGGGATTGCAACTCTTTCTTAATGAATAAGACACATTTGCAAGGATTGTACATGTCAGTGTACACCTATGGCATGGGGTTTGTTCTCTTTCTTTTTAAATTCTCAAGGTTTGTCACTAGAAAAGTCCACTAAAACTAGGGATAGCTCCCAAAAGATCTGACAATTGTAATACTAACATTTGTCCCTAGTAGAGTTACCATTTTTTGGTGTTTAAAACTAGTAAAAAAAAAAATGCTCAAGACCAAATTGATAATACTCACACAATCTAAGGATTAGCCACATCCTATTATCAATTCTATGTGCAAACCATTTGGACCAACTTCAATAAAACCAAGAATAGTTTCCTACTCTTTAGGCTTTGTAAAACCAAGGTGGGTTTACCTAGGGGATGCCTCAAATAACCACTATTGTATGAGAATTATATTATTTTCATTCTGATTCTCATCTCTAATTCCTTATAATTACATAGTTTATCCAATTTTTGATACTTTCATACTGACATGCATCCCTTATAAGAAGATTTGGTCATAATTCTTCTTAAGTTTACAACTATTTCTAGAAATAGCAGCTATGTAAGATCTAGAAATAAAATATAAATGAGTGCTGACCAACATTATAGCTTTAAACAAAATGGAACAAGAATGATTTTGAATTTATGATTAATTTGATATGCAAAAGCAGATTTTACCCCAAATCACTCTTAATCTATGAGACCAATTCCTTATCCATTGGGAAAAAGACTATCTATGGGTGGGAGATTTAATTCAAATAACTTGTAGATGAATTTATCAATTGGAGTCACCTATTTCCATTCTTATGATCTATCCATTTTATAAACTCATAAACCTCACTGATCTATTGAAGCATTTATATAATTCTTTGAATTAAAAGCAACAATAGTATTAACATATAACCCATCTAGATTGCATTCAATCAACTGAACCTTATTCAAATGACATCAAAGTAAACAAACTCATGAAATGGATATAGAAATTGATGACACAAATCTAATGCAAGTACCGCTTTGTATTATCCTTCTAGATGACTAATACAATGACCAATAGAAATTCAATCAAAAGCCTAAAATATCTTGATGATGCTATCATTTATATGTATTATTAGAGTGTACAAGTTTGATAGTAAACTCAACACATCTACATACAACTAGACTGACTATACCTTTTTTGAACAAAAAAAAAATTTATCCAACTTTTAGACAATCACAATGCCTTGAAAACTCATTTATTTAAGCATGATTTGCAACAAGCAAAGGACAATTGTGATTGATAGGTGTCCAAAAGAAAAAACTTAGCATAACAGAAAGCTAACACATCAATATATTCCTTGGTAGGTCCCATTTCTGTTACATCATTACAAGCTACTGGCGCTTTTGATTTGCCACCACTATTTAGATTCTTCAAAATATGCAACTATTAAGCTGGCTAGTGATGAATCTTATTGTAATGTTTGCAAATCAACTTCTACTGATGGGTTTTCACTATTTTCATCTTGAAATGACAAAACCACTTTTACCTTTAATTGGTCTTCTATCATGTCTACATCCTAGGCCTCTGAGCTTCTAGCTAGAACTAATTGGTGACCATCTTCCTCATCTTTCAAATCTGGTGCTATTGTGTCAATAATCTACACCTTGTCCTCCTGTACCTCATCATTATCTATTTCAACCACTTTAACTATTCACTAGAAGCAATTTCTATCATCCATGTGTTCAACAATGTACCATCTGGCAAGCTAAACTGCAAAATATCATTTTTCTTTCTAAGTACATACTCAACCTCCTCATCAATACTAATACATTCTTGTTTCAAAGAATTAAAAAAAAATTAGACTTTCACGAATTCCTCCATCATGGTGGCCAACCAAGCATGCCCTTTTCATTGATAACCTTATTCATTCTCAGAAAGCACAGGTCATCTAATTCCTTAGCCCATTCATCCTTATTCTTTAGTTTATTCTTTCTATCCAAGGCATGAGGAAACAAATCAAATTTCTAATTCCTATTCTTGCTTAAATAAGAAACAACCTTTAGTTCCAAAGCAACTCTTCTATTATCAAAATCTGACAAATCATTAGCAATATCATATGTCTTTTCAATATGGTCATGGGAAGTCTCTATAATAGAATAACATAAAAAGTAATTTCTTTCTTTCTCTTTCCCCACTTATTAACAATAGGCTTTAGGGCTTCATCATGAGATTTCAATTCTTCCAATATACTTATTACCTTTGTCAACTGATCATAGAACAATAGTCATTCAATTTTATCTACTAGAGACATTAGAGCCTTTCTCAATTTATCCTCATATTGTACATTTAGCTCTACATGTACTGCCCAGAACTTGCTATTTTCTTCTTAAAAATCCTTAGCAATGTAAGATTGTGGCCTTCATGGTGTATCTAGTAAATATGTAAGTGGAGTGGATTTAAAAGGGTCCACTAGAGGGTGAGGATATGTTATTCTTTGTCTGGTAGACCTTCCCATTACCTTATTTTATAACTCGGTCCTCTTCTAAACCTCTTTATTATAAGCTTCCAAAATTGTTTCATATCTACTTTGCAATTCAAACATGGCCCTTTCTTCCTTTTCAGTTGCGGCAAAAAAAATTTAAGATTTATCTACACCCATGTGTGCAGCTTGCACATGAGAAGTATTAGCTACTCTTCTTACAATAATATTTCCCATCAATCTAGATTCATCTGGCTATGATGAGGTAGCTCTTGTTACTCTCGTTAGTGACCAAATTATTAATGTAGCTTGGTCTTAATTGGATGTAGTGCTAGAGAATTCTTGCTTATTCTGGTCTTGTAGATCAAGTTTATTTGAAATAGAATTAAACACTAAAGCATCAACAATGTCCCAATTGGGTGGCAAAAAAATGTTTGATGCTTTGACCATTTTCCTTCCCTCCTTAGGGCTTATACTCTATAACTCCTTCATCATCTCCTCTTTTACCTAATTTTATAGGGCAATTTCATCCATTTCTAGATGCTCTATTCTCAACTTATTGCATCTTTCTTCAAATCTACCCATATTGGCCCACCATGCAAATTGGAGAAAAGCCCTAGATTTAGCAAAACCATCATCAGACAAAAATTGATGACTAGCCTATTCTAATACAAGGTCCAATTCCTTGCCTCTATAATCTGCAACTATCAAATCTAAACTTGGCATAGGAGGCTCTTGAGGGTTTCCTTCATCCAATTCTGCCTGGGTGATAAACACATCTCCTTGTAACCCTATTTTCTCAATCTACTCTCTAGTAAGCTGATCTTCTCAAATCCACAAAGGGTATTGAGTGGGTGAATATTTATCAACTTGAGGACTATGTTCCTTTATTATCTTCTACCTCTTGGGAGAAAGTTCATTAGGTCTCTCTTTTGGGACTACACTGGTGGATCCCATTATTTGTTTGCCCTTATCCATAGTGGCCTTTTTATTTTTAATTATGGTATAGCCTAGTTTCTTTTGAATAATTATTTGACAAGCTCTTACATTAGGAGTGAAAGCCAACCTCCTCATGACCTCTCTAGCCTTATCTAGATATGAATCAATAAGGAATTATTTCTTCTCATTCATGGATTCCATTATCTCGGGGAAAGTATTCATGAACTTATTTGTTTTGTCAGCCTCTGTAATAGCATTATCTAGAGGACTATATTTTTTTATCAAAACAATGAATAAATTCCAAAACCCTAGAATAAACTCTCCATTTTTTATTTTTGGTTTCCTGTTCCTGCAATGAGAACTCATTTTTTATGATGTCCTCTAGATAGTATGAATCATATTTTACCTTTCCCAATTTAATCCTAAGCCTTAAGGTTAGATTATAAAACCCCTCAGTATCACAAAAATTTGGATGAGAAACAACCATTTTGTATTGATCTAAAATTTTATGTGAAAAAAGCCAACCCCCCTTAGTAATTACAAACTGATGGGCCATAGTACAAGTGGGGAAAATTGACCCTAGTTTCCTTTTCAGGAGATACATTTCTTCCATTCCTCCTAACTACCACAAAACTTCATCCATTCCTACCTTTAAATGTACTTGGTAGGGCAACACATGACGGCTTCCTTTAAAACCATAAATTCTAAAAATAGTAGAAACAGAGTATGGGATGATGTCTCCCCAATTGTGTGAAACTTTCAAACCACTGGGATTGTCCATAGGCCTACTGAGACTCATTAGTGCCTTAGGGATTCTAGGATTGTCGCTCACTATGAGGCATCTCAACTTGGAAGTGAAATTGATGGGAACACAACCCAAGAACAGAATGGACACAATAGAAAATGGAAATTATATTAACTGAGAAAATAAGGTAGTACAAATAGTACAGAGAAAATAAACTTCAGAACATGCCCTAAGGGCTTACAATAGCATAAATCTAGAGAATATTTCTCCTTTTAGTACCTCCTCTCACACTCCACTCTGAACTGCCTTTTACAATGCCAGAAATCTCCTTAAATAGACCCCGGAGGGTTAAGGACTAGGAGTACATTCTAGAAAGTGCTAGTAGGCATCCACCAACAAAATAGAAGGTTCCAGAAGCTGCGTTAGAAGTCAGTGCAAATCTAGAAGAATCCAGAAATGGTAGCCGAACTTCTGGGAGGCATAACTTTTGAACCGTAGCTCCAATTGACGAACCATTGACATTTTTGGAAAGTTCTCGAAGTGCTCTATAGCCCTATGGACGAGCTTTGCTCGTCCCCCATTTTTTGGCCCTTTTTGAGGTCGTTTAATGCCCCAAACTTGACTTTGAAGCATTCTTCGGAGGTCTCTAAAACCCAAAAAATTGCAATAACTTTCAAACCGTGGGGCCTTTTGACCTGATTCTTTTTCTGGAATGCTCTAAATTACAATTACATTCATCTGGCCAATTCAAACCTTCTAGGTCACTAAAATGATGGCCAAGTTGCATGCTCCTATTTTTTTGGGATTTTCAAACACACTGATAGTGGAAATGTGAGAGTTGGAACCTTTATTTGACCCAAATGGGTATCCAAAAATGTAAAGACATGAAACAGAAACTAAGTCTAAGTACTTTTTTTTTTTTTGGGTGACACAAGATTGCCCTTATACCTCTGGATGCTCCTGCATCAGAAATACCCATCAAACCTTACAAAGCTAGCCTTGTCTACATCCCAAGTCATATCTACACTCCACAATTGGACTAGCAATGCTTCTCCATCTTCCTCTCTATTCAACTCCATTTCTTTGCCAAAATATGTCACTTCTTTAAACAAAAAGATATGCATCAACAAAGAATAATGACCAAAAGTTTTCTCCATTTTCTCTTTTGCAATTCCAACTAGGCTAGTATGAATTTTTTCAGTCAAATAAGAAAAAAAATAAAAAATAACATCTACACCAAAGGAATCAATCTTAACCATCACATACATAAAACTAATGAGCATGAAATTTTATTCGTCCTCACCAAATTTTTTACATAGAGTCCTGTATATTTCTACAGCCTAGGAAATGAAAAGATCCTTTTTAAAGGGTTCCCTAGAGGCTACAATGATTAATGGAAAAGTTCCAATTGTGTCAATATGTGCCCCTAGTGCACCTCCCCTAATCACATCCTTCTTTGCCCTGTATTCATTTTATAATTCTTGCAGATTAATTGGTACATGATAATCTGTCAATGACTCTAGGTGAAATACCTCCCTAATCTCCTTAAGGCTAATTGAAACAAGAGGCACACCATTAGTTCTTCTTACCACTCTAACAACTTGGTCATAATTCTTTGCAATGGCTTCAAGTAAATCATAATCCATAAAGACACTTGGAACTACTAGTTTTCCCAAATCAAAATTCTAGACATTATCATGTGGGGTAAAAAAATTCCTCCCTAAAAACCATTTCTTAAAGAAAGCAAGACTAGTTTGTGAAGTTGTTGCATCGCTAACCTAGTTCCCCTTATGATATAGGCCATCTACAATTCTTAACCTAGGGTTTAAGGAAGTTAATTTCTTAACTTTCACAGTCTCAGTGGTGGACTTTGGGAGTAACTCTAGCAAGTCATCATGAACATCTATCCATTTAACTCACTTGCCTAGAAAACACTTTCTTTGGAGGCATCTTGACTATAATTTAGAATTTATTTTTTAAAAATGCGAACATTATTTTATATATGAACTTACTCTATTTTTTCTTATTTTCTCTATGATTCTGCAATTATCTTGTGAACAATGGGGATGTTATTTTATCTTTCACTCGAACTTGACACAACATTTTCAATGATTTCTTTTACTCGAGAAGTTCAAAATCTAGTTCACATAAGATAAAGATGATGCTATCTTTTGCAATATACTTTTTTTTTTCTTGCACGGGAAGCCTTTATACCTCATTAATGAACTGTAAGGGGAAAATAGAGTGGCATCACATTCCTTTTTTTTTTTTCCATTGATCTCTGAAAAATCCTGTGATCCAAGGATGCTAGCAGGAGTGACTCACATTCTACTTGACATGTTGGTAGTCAAACCAATGATATTTTTCCATGTGTACCTTTCCCTCATTGTTGGCACTTCAAACTGGACCCATTGACTTCTAAGGACACGTGTCGTTGAGTCACTACCTCACTATACATAAAGAGTGAGCATATTGTCATAGCAAGGAAGCGACAACCCTTGATCTTCTCTTAATTAGATGGTAGGCATTTTATTACATTTTCATTACTATAATGGTGGGTCCCTCCTGCATTTTCCTTCTTCACTATGTCGCTTCACATAAAAAGTGAGCAACTTTGAATAGCGACAAAGTGATGATCATTGATTTCTTTCTGATTGAGTGGAAAACATTCAATGCATCATGTAATATGAATATGGTGGGCCCCCTCTTTATCTACTTTACTTGATATGTTACTATACATAACCCTCGAGCAACTCACCATAGTGAGGTAGTGACTATAATTGATCTTATCTCGATCGAATGATCACAATTCTTCACTTGGTTTCTAACTTGGAAGTGGGTTTGCATTATTTATGACACTGAGCTATCTTGGCATGTTGGCATATATATACTATTTTAATCCTTATGGTGACATCATGTTTTCTAGACTTCATCCTATCTCTTATTTTTAGGTAGGTCGCTACATTGCTACCAGCAAAGTGCGAAGCTTTTCCAGTCGTGGCATAGAAACCTCTAGCAGATTTAGAGTTTCTAGTAAATAGATGCTTAGTAGCATGCTACCATGTCCTAGGAGCACATGACTTATTACTGATGAAGCATTCATTGGGGCCCACATTTTGGCATTATTGCTACATCATGACAATCCAACAAGTTTCTATGTCATAACTGACAAAAGTCATTAACTTTTCGGTTGTGACATAGCAACTTCCGGTGATCCATCATAGTTCAGTGCCAAAAAAAAATTAATATGGTAACCATAATGTATATGACTATCATAGAAATAAAAGTATACTTTCTAGAATATCTTTCTTTGGATCTTTAGAATCAAACCCCTTTCAAAAGAGCACCATCTATTGTATTATCTGGCTAATTGTTATGTTACTACTGGTGAGGCACAATGATTTCCTGGTCATGACATAGTGACCTCCAGTGAGAACTGTACTCCAGTGATAGAGAAAAGATAGCATATCAATCATAATCACACTAATTTGCACTACTATCAGAAATAGTGATCATGCACATTCATGATACTACATGAGAATTCCATAGTCACCATCAATTTTAAAAGGTTGTCGCTTTCTTCATATTCTGATCAATCGCTACATCACCACTAGCAAGGCACACAAATTTTTTAGTCATGACATAGCGACTCACCGAAAAAATCTAAGTTCTGATGACACCACTTGAAACCTGCTCCATGCGGGTCCTTTCTGACACTTACAACTCTGGGATGGAGCACATGACCAAAACATATTCAAATCAATGCACATTTCTAGTGTTGGATTTCACTTTACAATACCACAAACTCAATTTCCAATGGTCACTATGTCACTATGGTAAAAGACCTTGCATTTTTTTATAACGATAATGTGACAACTGTGGATCTAACCAAGATCAAATAGTGAGAAAAGATTTTGAAAAATGTATCTTAGCATGAAAAAAATTAAGTAGGAAAGGAATATTCACATATTTAAAAGATTTCACACCAGGATAAATTCAAAAACTAAACAAGACCTAAGGTTTGACAAAGCTTTCAAAGGGTAATAAAACTGCAAGGCACAAAAACTAGAAACCCTAGCTTCTAACAATGGACTCAAATCTGATTTTTTATACCTAGAATGGGAAAAATTATCATGCAAAAAATTAGACCAACCCAAGGGTTCTCATGTGTGAGAACTTAAAGAAGACAAGGAGTCTAGGGTATTGTTTTGTTAAGTGACCTAAGTGAAAAGTTTGCATTGGTAAGTTAAGAAAGAAGGCTTGAGGGTATGGATTCTTGAATGGTGAACAAGCTATTTGAGCTAAAGTGTATGAAAGACAAGAAAAAAGGAGGACTGAAATAAAGATTTTTAATCCACAAATGGAGTTGTAAGTTGTTATCAAATCAATTCTTACTCTTACTCTCTAATAATTGTATCAGTCTAGGGTAAATCCCTTGGATTAAGGTTGACCTAATAGTCATTTGTAAATCCTTTAACTGGATGACATTCCAAGTGAATGGTCAGAAGTCCTCTAACAAGGCTCACACATAATAAGGTGCTTGAAATCCTTTAATTGGGTCACATTTAATAGTGTGCATTGTAACCTTTAATAGGGTTGTCCTTTCATAGGGCATCACTTCATAAGAGTGAGAAAGTGTAGTATCTTATTGGTAGTTTTTCCCAAATTGGGTTTTCATGTAAATCATTGTGTCAAGTTTGTTTTCGAATCTATTATGTTTTGTATTTGCATTTCCATAAATTGATTTGACAATAACCTACATGTTTTAAGTGATTGCATAATCTTATGGATGCATGCATGATGATAAATGTTTTATGGGTTCACTAAGTTGTGAAAAGTTTTATTTATATATCTAGACCTTGGATAATTGATTTAACCCTCCCTAGTTATTGTAAAGAATTCCAACAGTTGGTATCAGATTCATCTTCTTAAGAGGAATAGTTTGAAGTTACTAGAAGCAGAAAGATCAAGATGTCAAAAAGAGAAGTATCCAAGCTTAATAGAGATAACTTTCTTGCATGGAAAAGTCTGATGAAGCTACACCTTGGAGGAATTGGAGATCATGCACAATCTACCATTACTATTGAGCATGTTGATCCTACTAGAGCCCTAAGTACTGAGGATCTAAAAAAGAAGAAAGAATACATCTAGGTAATGTTGGAGATTGCCTCTACCCAAGCTTTGTTGAGTTTGATGATATTAGAATTCTTGAAAATTCAAAGAAAATGTGGGATCCTTTACACACCATATATGGAGGAGACAAGAATGTTCTAAGAACCAAATCTAAGAGTCTTAGAGGTAAGTTTGATGATATAAGAATGCAAGAAGGTGAAAATGTTGCTCAATATTGTTCAAGGATAAAAGATGTTATTAATGCAATAAGAGGAGTTTATGGTAAAATAGACGATGATACTATAATAAGAAAAGTTTTAAGAACATTTATACCTATATATTCTATTAGAGTTTCTACAATTCAAGAATTGATATGTGTACCACGGAATGATCCAACTCTTGAAGGTTTGGTAGGAAGAATCACTACTTTTGAGCTATCTAACTTTGATAATTAAAAACCTGAAAATATTGAATCTTTTTTCAAAGCTAAGTTGTCATTGAAAGAACCTAGTGTGAAGAAGAAAAAGACATAATATGTGTCTAGTGACAATGATGCTGATGAGGAAAATGTGGATCAACTTGAAGCACTACTAGAAATGAGATTTAATAGAGGTAAAGGCGAGTTTAAAGGTAAACTACCTTTCATTTGTTTCAATTACAATGAGGTTGGTCATATTACTACTAGATGTCTAGAGAAGAAGAACTATAGAGGTGGTGACAAGTACAAATGTAGAAGAGACGAAGACAAAAAAGATCACAAAGACAAAGGCAAGAAGTCTTGCTACATTGCTGAAGAGAAAACAAGAGATGAATCTGATGAACATGATGATGTAGTGGTGTATGTTGCAATGAAGGATGAATCTGATGAAATTTGGAAACTACACTTGTGTCTTGTGTGAAAAAGAATAAAAGATGGATCATTGATAGTGGGTGTTCACATTACATGATTGGAGATAAAAGTAAGTTCATTACCTTCTATTATTACAATAAAAATCATGTAAGATTAAGGAAAAGGTTCTATCAAACTCATAGAAAAGATTTTATGTGACAATGCTTACTATGTTGAAGGACTTAACTATAATCTATTGAGTGTGTCACAACTAAATAATTTAGGATGTAAGGTTGAGTTTGAAAAAAAGATTGCTAAGATATATGATATTGAAGGAAAAATAAATGGAAAGGGTGATCAAACTAGGAGTAATCTATTCTACCATGATATAGAGGATGCCACTTGTCAAGTTGTAAAATTTGATGATGTGTAGCAATGGCACAATAGGTTATGTCATCTTAATTTTGATAACTTGGTCAATATGAGTAGCATGAGAAAATTTAAAGGTTCACCTAAGTTGAAGAAGCCTGATAATATAATGTGCAAACAATGTTAGTTAGGGAAAATGGAAAAATCAAATTTTAAAAGTAAAACTCATACCTCTAAAGGGTAACTGCACCAAGTTGTGGTGCCAAAAAATGACACCTCTTATTTTTCTAGTATTGAAAATTGGGTGTGTGCTATAGTGCATACACACTATAGCACATACATGCTTTTCAAAAAACAATTTATAAAGCATGCATGTGCTATTAAGACTTAACTTTAAAAAGCTTTAAATACCATGTGCACACTATAGCACACACACGCTATTCAAAGCTTTGCATTCTACCAAGCCTAAGACTTGGTTTTACCTTGGGGATCCAACCCAAAGGTTTGGAGTTTGTAAACTAGTCTTAGATGTGTTTTATTGCAAACATACAAAAAATGATTGATTTTTCTTATGTGCTCTCCTTTAAGTTTCTTTATGGTTGAGTATCAATAAAATTAGATTACATGACATTGTAGGTCTCTGTGTTAGCTATATAGCCATATAATTTATTTTTTATTTGAACTATTACAAGTCTTTCATCTATAATTTATTTTGAATGTATGTCCATTTTTTGTCAAAAACCAACATCTACTAATTGGGCTGTAGATTTTAGCTCGTTCATAAAATTTTGTAAGACATTACTTTTTTAGAAACTAGACTCCATTCTACACACTTTCAAGAAAGTAGTTTTGATTTTAGATTAGTTTTCAATCATTTCTAAGGTGACCACACAGATATTTCACATTTTTGGGATGTGTCTAATTAAAAAATTTATAAAAGAATACACATTATAAAATTACCCAAAAAATATGGTATAAACTACATAGTTTTAGGTAACTTTTGACCAAAGCGATTAAAGAATTTCAAAAAAAAGTTAAAATTTTAGGGGGGCCACACTTTGTACTATGTTATATTTTTTTGGAATAAACAATACCACTTTCTGTGGCCTCCTTTTTTGAGGACCTAAAATTAAACCATTTTGGAAAAAAATTATAGTTTAGAAACTAGATTCAAAGGACTACTACTTCTATTTTTATCATATCTTAAATTTTTTTTTGAAGTTCAAAAATTGCCGATTTTAAAAAAAAGGTGTCCACTTATACCCCCCTTTTGGCACCACAACTTGGTGCACTTACTCTAAAAGAATACTAGAGATTGTTCATACTAAGTTGTGTGGACCAATTGAAGTACAAAGCTACAAAGGAGATCAGCACATTATGGTACTTTTTGATGATTATTCTAGAATGATAAAAATTATGTTTTTGAAACAAAAATCAATGATTTTCAAAATTTTAAGTGTTACTTAGCAAGAGTTGAGAGGGAAGTAGGTAAAAGTCTAAAATGTTTGAGATAGAGGAGGAGAACTTACATCTAATGAGTTTGAGATGTTTTGTAATGATTAAGGAATCAAAAGACTAACATATGCTCCTAGAACCCCTCCACAAAATGGAATTTTTGAAAGGAGGAATAAGTCTATAATGGATTGTGTTAGGATACTCATGATGGAGGAAAATGTTGCTTTAAAATATCAGAGAGAAGCTATAAGTATAGTTTTCTATACCTTGAATCATGTACAAGTCAAGAAAGGTACTCATTCAACACCTTTTGAACTATGGTATGGATACTCACCCAATGTAAAGTATTTTAAGGTACTCGGTAGAAAATGCTTTATTCTCAAAGATTCCAAGAATGGTAAACTAGATGCAAAAAGTCAAGAAGGTATATTCCTAGGTTATTCCACAAGAAGTAAAGCTTATAAGTGTTTCTATACTAACACTAACAAAGTTATGGATGTTAGAATCTGATAAGATTAATAACCTAGAATACTAGTGCAAAGAGTAAATATCTAAACTATGAATGCAAATGATACAAAATCAAAATAGCATCATAGAGTTAGTCTCCAAGAGAGTAATGCAAATGCTGGAAGCAAAATAGCATTAAGAGGGTGCAAAAACAAGAGATACAAATACAAGCCAGGTAGCATGCTTATATAGGCTAGGAAGAGGGAGGAGGTGGCAACACCAACCAATGAGGAGCAACCATCTATTGGACTAAAGATAGCAAAGTATCTTCCCAAGATAGCTAATGGATGCTCACATGTAGGAAGGTGACACCTCACAACCATTCACCTAATAAGACATGCTTTATTAACCTAAGCGAGATTATTAAAAGTGTAGGAAAAACCTAGCAAAATAGAAAAAATAAAAAAACTACACTAACACCCCCCCATAAGTGAAGCTTAGGTGGATGCTAACCTAGCAAAGCTATAAAAGTAGGAAAATGAGTCCCGACAACAAGGCCTGATTAGGTACCCAATACAAGAAAAAGAACTAGATGAAGGAAACTAAGCCTCCAATCTAGGAAATGTCCCAAAGAGAGGAACAAAAAAAGAGCATGAAGCATCTCCGAAGCATGAAGCTGCAAACTCTATCAAAATGTCAATCTATAGAACCTCCATGGAAATAGAAGGCACAAACCATCAACCAAAGAAGCATAGAAAAACAAGTGAACCCTCCCATAATGCTGAACAGGGAGAGGGGTGACAGGAACACTGAAATGCAATGCCAAAAACATCTGCAAGAAGAAGAATCAGGAACACCAATAGTGCAATAGAAGTACAAGAACAAGATAAAGGGAGGTGTCACCGACACACTGCATGGGCTAATTTCATGGAAGAAAAATTCACTTGACAAAGGTGAATGAGCAGAAAATGGCAAAACATCATGACCCCCCATGGCACTTTATAACTGAGTGCGAGTACAAACAAACACAAGGTGTACAAGATCCCAGATATGCAAAAGCAGACACTTTATCTCAGTGCATTTACAGAAAAAGGAATGCAATAGAATAGAAGCATACAATGCTTAGAAGTTAAAAAGAAGAGTGAGCCAAAAGAACAGAAGAAGAGGTTCCAGGACCTGTAGAATCCAAGTAATCTGCTAGAGTGCGAAAGTGCAAAACTTGAAGGAGAAAGAACCTAGAGTAGAATTTGGATAAAAGATCTCTGTAACTGAATAACTCACAGAACCAGCTTTCCAATGATATCTGGCGAGCCCAAAAAAGAGTCTGAATGAGCGAGATATGGCTCCTAGAAGGCAAAATAGAACATCTGGCTTTGACTACCAAAATAGGCAACCATACTATAGCAAAAATCAAAAACACCTATAACATCATCTCCATCTCAGAACCAGCTTTTTGATGCATTTTTCAAATTGAAAAAATACGTTCGTATGCTCAAGTTATAGAAGAAAAACCAATAGGGCCTCCTCATGAAGAGCATATGCTAAAACTGAAGCTTGGGCACAATAATCAAGGAAACATATAGTACCACTGCGATCTACTCAAAAAATCATGCACTTTCAAAAAAAGAATCACCTCGATACGAGGTCGTATGAAAAAGTTATGATCCTCCAAAGTTTCCAAAATGAGAACTATACACAGTCACGGCTGAGAATCTGCAATTTCTGAAGAATTCATGCATGAAAATAAAAAACAACTCCACTAGTGGATAGAGCACAAAAAAATAGCCAAGTTTATAACAAGAATCATCAAAATCGGAGTCCGTATGAGCAAGAACAAGACATTTGAAAACTGCATTGAAATCTGCGACTACCAACGGAGAGGGGTATGGCTGTAGCTTTGCATGCTCAATTTTGAAAAATATGCAGCTTGCATGCAAAATATAAAAGATACCCAGATGGTTTTTCAGGGCTGCGAACAAAACTCAAAAAAGCATTTTTCTTGCTGAGGTACAGAAGATGTTGTTGTAGTGTAAATCAGATGCCTTTAACAGTAAAAAATGGCTCCAAAAATCAAAAAATGACCCCAACAACCAAAATATGACATGCAAATGCTGGATCAACTTCTTAAGTCCATCAATGGCATGCTGGAACCTACAAAACTGATTGAAAACTCTAAATATGCAAGTTGGTTGTCAGATTTGAGATTGAAACCCTAGAGAAAAACTATTTTTGTCAAAACTTTTATGATTCTTAGGATCATCCAAAGATGCAAGAGAAGAGCATACTTCATTTTTCAAAAAACTACAATAAAGTTTATTTGCCCCTCCCGAATCTCTCAAATAAGGAAACTAAAATCTACTCTTGCACATAGAAAAGCTCTGATAAGATTAATAACCCAGAAAACTAGTGCAAAGAGTAAATATCTAAACTATGAATGCAAATGATACAAAATCAAAATAGCATCATAGAGTTAGTCTCCAAGAGAGTAATGCAAATGCTGGAAGCAAAATAGCATTAAGAGGGTGCAAAGACAAGAGATACAAATACAAGCCAGGTAGCATGCTTATATAGGCTAGGAAGAGGGAGGAGGTGGCAACACCAACCAATGAGGAGCAACCATCTATTGGACTAAAGATAGCAAAGTATCTTCCCAAGATAGCTAATGGATGCTCACATGTAGGAAGGTGACACCTCACAACCATTCACCTAATAAGACATGCTTTATTAACCTAAGCAAGTTTATTAAAAGTGTAGGAAAAACCTAGCAAAATAGAAAAAATAAAAAAAACTACACTAACAGTGGAAAGTGCAAATGTGAAATTTGATGAATATACAAAAGTATATGAGGTTGAACCTATGAAGGAACCAAAAGAATACAAATTATTTATATACTTTTATGAAGGTATGACTTGTGAAGAAGATTCTACAAATCAAGTTAGAGACCAACAACAAGTTTTAGTGACTACAAAATCACATACTATAAATGTCGAGGTACATTCAGGAATCAAGTTATAGAATACAGTTGAGGTAAATTCTATTTCTCAAATTAGTGTACATGAGAGAGATGTTGAACTACCTAACAGAGATGTACATAGTGACTCAAAAGTTCAAAGACTAAATGAAGAAACCAAAGCTAAACCAAGATTGTCTAAATATGTCAAGAGACATCATCTTGCTACACAAATCATTGTAGATAAAGATGCTAGACCAATGACAAGGAACAAATTGAGAAATTATACATGTTTTTTGAGCATGAAAGAACCCAAAATAGTGAAATATGGCTTAGAAGATGTGGACTAGAGTAAAACCATGGAAGAAGAAATTGAACAAATTGAGAAAAACAAAACACGGACTCTAGTTCCTAGCCCAGAAGACAAAAATGTGATTGGCACCAAGTGGGTATACAGAATCAAGCTAGATGAAAATGATGAAGTCATAAGAAACAAGGCAAGATTAGTCTGCAAAGGATATGCACAAGAAGAAAGGATTGACTATGGAGAAATATTTTCCCATGTTGCTAGATTGAAAGGAGTCAAAACTTTGCTTGCTTATTCTGCATACAAAGCTTTTAAAGTTTATCAAATGGTATGAGAGACTTAATAATTATCTTGTGAAGATTGGATTTGAAAAGATTGATGATAACAACAATTTGTACTTGAAAACAAAGAAAGGAAAAGGTATTTTGTTATCTGAAATTTGTGTTGATGATATAATATTTGAAGGTCAAGATGCTTTATGTTAGGTTTTTGCAAATGAAATGAAGCATAAATTTGAGATGTCTATGTTTAGAGAGATCAAGTTCTTTGTGGTTTTGTAAGTACATTAGATGAAATATGGTATATGGATCACTTAGTCAAAATATGTCAAGGAGATACTAAAAGCTTTAGGATTAGAGGATTCCAAACTAGTAAGCACCTATGGTGATAGGACATAAATTGTCAAAAAATGATGATTCAACTAAGGTAAATCAAACATTATATAGGTCTATGATTGGAAAATTACAAGATGTATACATAGCAAACTTGATATTTCACTATCTGTAGGAATAGTTGCAAGATTCTTTGCTAATCTTAGGGAGAATAATTTGATGGTTATAAAGAGAATAATGAGATATCTAAAAGGAATTGAGAAATATGGTCTATACTATAAGAAAAATGAGAAATTTGAATGAAGAGCCTTTAATGATGCTGATTGTGCTGGAAAAATTGATGATAGAAAGAGCACTAGTGGAGGATCATTTTTATTAAGGAAGAGGTTGGTTACATGGACTAGCAAGAAACAAAATTGCACTTCTCAATCTACTACTAAAGCTGAATATGTTCTTGTTGTAAATTGTACAAATATTGTATGGATTAAACAACTACTCAAAGGTATGAAGAAAGAGATCACTGAACTAGTGATAATTTATCGTGATAATACAAGTGCTATAAATATATCAAAGAATCTTATGATGCACACAAAGACTAAGCACATTGCAATCAAGTATCATTACTTGAGAGAATTAGTTCAAGATAAAGAGGTGAAGAAGGAATATGTTAACACAAAAGAGAAAATTGTTGATATCTTCACAAAATAATTACCTAAGGATGCTCATGAGTATCGAAGAGGTAAACTAGGGGTGATACCCCTATAAAATTCTATGTAAGAAACAAGAGGAGTGCCCTACATCAAACAAGTTGATTGGCATATATTACACATTGATGCAGTGGATCTTACTCTAGGATCTGCCTAAAGTAATCAAAGTGTTGAAACTACAAATCAGTCACAAGGAAGGTGACAAAAGGAGAACCTGAAGAAGTTCATATCTACATATTAGGATGGCAAGTCTTTGGCATTTTTGTCAAAGAGGGAGATTGGAACTAATCAAAAGATATATATATATATATATATATATATATATATATATATATATATATATATATATATATATATATATATATATATATATATATATATATATATATATATATATATATATACTTATGTATGTATATATATACATATATATATACATATGTATATATATACATACATATACATATATATGTGTATGTATGTATATACATATGTACACATATATATATGTATGTATATACGTATGTATACACATATATATAAATATATATACATATATATATATATACATGTATATATATGCATATATATATGTGTACATATGTATATACATACATACACACACACACACACATATATATATATATATGTATATGTATGTATATATTATATATATATATGTATATACATATACATATATATATATATGTATATATACATATTATACATATATATACATATATATGTATATATATACATATATACATATATGTATATATATGTGTGTGTGTGTGTGTTTCTGTGTGTATAGGATAAGGGAGATTGGAATGATCAAAAGAGATATTTAAGAATAAACATAAAGAAACTAAACAAAGAGGGAGAAATTCTAATTGTTGAGAAAGTATGTGTATCAGCTGATAATGTAGAGGGAGATATAAAAAGTGATTCAAAGGGAGTCATATGGATGAGTTGATTGGCTATTGATCAGAACATAATATAATTGTACAACATATTTAGAAGATGAAACTTGTTGATAGAGGGAGAGATTTCAATACAAGAAATTATTTTCTTTTTAGTATTGTGTTGGTCTTACTATTTAAACCAAATTAGTTTGGTTAATTAGCTTATTTTACCATCAATGCCAAAGAGGGATATTGTTGAAAATGGATTGATACAAGAATGATAAATGTGTTTCAATCATTGTTTTGTCACTCATGGAAAACTTGCTATTTTGCTAGTAAGACAATTGCTTATATGATTTAAGTACTATCACTTATCTAATTGATGAAGAGGATTTGATGAAATGATGTAACAATAGCACTTAGAGGAAAGGTTGAGTTATGATATGGAAAGAAGTACATGAATAAGCTAAGAAAGTGATATCATAGTGCATTGATAATCTACTTAAGGTTGCAAGGGCTGGTTACACTAAGCAAGTTCAGAAGAATAAGTTAAACAAAATTTGTTTGGCAAGGTTGACCGAACAGACAATAGGTGTTAAGAAAATTTAGTGCAAGCTAAGTAGTAAATCAATTGGAGCCAAGTAAAAGTCTATTTTAGTGTATGTCGAGCAAAACAAAGGATGCCAAGTAAAGTTTAGTTAATGTTGAGAACCAATAAACTTTAGTTTGTGCTCAGTGATTTTTGAGAGGATGTTGAGCAATGTAGTTTATGCTTAAAATTAGAAGCAAGTTAATGCCAAGTGGCAACATTATTAGACAGATCATGAATTAGATGGATTGAAGCCAATAAATTTTTTTTCTTGGATTGTGAAAACCAAGTGAAAGATAAGATTGATGATCTGGTGGCATAGAATTCATGTTAAACTATTTTGAGGTGAATTCAAAGAGGATTAAAGGAAAATTTTCTAGAAACAAAGTGGAATGAGGGGTAGATTCATTGAATAATACCTAATATGTCCTAACCCTAAATTGGATTATGGAGAATGAATAACAAAATATCTTAATTCTCTACTTATAAGAATGGTTGGTCAAAAGCAAGGGTTGTCATGTACGAGAACCTAAGGAAGACAATGAGTCTAGGGTATTGCTTCATCAAGTGACCTAAGTGAAGAGTCTGCATTGGCAAGTTAAGAAAGAAGGCTTAAGGGTATGGGTGCTTGAAGGGTGAACAAGCTATCAAAGCTAAAGTGTGTGAAAGCCAAGCAGAATGATGGACTAAAACAAAGATATATAATTTGCAAACAAAGTTGTAAGTTGTTCTCAGATCAAGCCTTACTATTACTCTCTAATAATTGTATTAGTCTAGGGTAAATCCTTTAGATTAAGGTTAACCTAATAGTCATTTGTAAACTCTTTGACTAGGTGACATTCCAAGTGAATGGTAAAAAGTCCTCTTACAAGGCTCAATCCTAACAAGGTGATTTAATAATGTGCACTGTAACCTTTGATAGGGTTATTCTTTCAAAGGGCGTCACTTTAGAAGAGTGAGAAAGAGTAGCATTTTATTGGCGGTTTCTCCCAAATTGAGTTTCCATGTAAATCATTAGATCAAGTGTGTTGTTGAATCTATTATATTTCATGTTTACATTGTTGCAAATTGATTTGATAGAAACCTACAAGTTTTAAGTGATTGCATAATTTTATGGATGCAGGCATGATCATTAATGTTTTATGGGTTCACTAAGCTATGAAAAGTTTTAGTTATACATCTAGACCTTGGATAACTAATTCACCCACCCCCCCCCCCCCCACCCCCCAACACCCCACCTCTCAATTATTATAAAGAATTCCAACATTATACACTAGATAGATAGATGAATTTTTAATCCACGAGACTAAAAATAGGTTGATTTCTATAACATAAAATTTAACATTTTTTGACACTATACACATATGTATACATGCTACCAATAAAATCAACCAATTTATAAGTATATAAAGAAATTTTAGGATGTAAAAGGGAGCCCTTGAAACATGTTTTGACTTCAAAAGTCCAAAATTCCTTCCTCAATTTTTCAATAAGTTCATAGGGAAATAAAAGAAAAGCCAACAAATTTTTGAATGAATATTTCTCAAATAATATGATGCCCAAATAGTTATTCAACAAAAAAATTTCACAATTAGTAGCTATTAGAAATGCTTTAGAATAACTGGGGGGGGGTTGAAACTTTTTCACTAAGTGTAGTGAGCCCATTCAATCATTCATTAATCCAAGCTTTAACTTTCCTATTTAGCGAGTTACTCTAACTCAACGTGCAAGCATAACACATAAAAGATCAAAACATAACATAGTGATTTACATGGAAACCCAATTTGGGAAAAACCACCAGTAACATGCTGCTCAATTCTCACTCTTCTGAAGTGATGCCCTATGAAAGGTCTTCCTCATTAAAGGCTTACAAAAAAATATTAAATGCGACTTTGTTAGAGGATTTAACCACCCTATTAGAAGTGGGCCTTGTTAGAGGACTTTAGAACATTCACTTGGAATGCCACCCTATTAAAGGATTTACAAATGGCTATTAAACCAACCTAAGTTCATGGGATTTCCATATCTAACACAATTTCTAGAGATTATTAGAAAATATTTGATCTAATTATAACATACAACTTAACTTGTAGATTTCAGATCACTTCTCAGCTCATACCATTGTTTGGCTTTAAGTCTTTGCAACCCTTGACAGCTTGCCCTCCTTTCAAGCTTTGTTTCCTTGAGTCTCCATGCTCACTATAGTAGTGCAACCATCTCTTCTTGACCACTTGTGGAAGTAGATCCTCTATGTTCTTCCTTCTTTTGGATGCCTTCACCTTGACACCCTTACAACCACTTCTCAATTTGGCACTTCAGTAGCAATAGCATTAGCAACATTTTCTTCCTGGTCTATGACTCCTTAAATAGAAGTCTTGGAGTTCTTTTCTTTCTCAATTCTTCCTTCGTTTGATTTCAATTCATATGGATTAGGTAGGATTCATTGTATCTAACCCATATTTTGTTTCTTCTAGAAACTTCTTGAATAATCCTTTTGAATTCACCCAAAAATAGTTTACATAGAATTCTATGCCGCCAGCTCATCCTTATCCACCAACTAGTTCACAAAATTCAAGGCAACCACTTTGTCAGCTTAGATTTGGAAAATCTTCATCATTTAAAATAATGTAGTAGCTTGGCACTATTGAAATCTTGATGCTTAGCACATACTATGTTACTCAGCACCTACTATAATTTTACTAGTACTTGACACCTAAAATTCACTTGGCACCAACTAAGATTTTCTGATGCTTGGCACCTAATACTTTTCTTTTCACTTGATACTTTGATTGGAACTTAAACTTCACTCGGCACTTGAAGATCACTCGGCACACACTAGTTTTTCCTTTTTCTTGACTCCAACTGAAAATTTTCTTAGCTTTAACTAGCTTGCTTGTCACCTATTGATGAACTTAGTTTAGGCTTTGTGGTCAACCTTGTTACAACTTATTTTTCTAATGTTTCTAAGTGTGACCAACCTCTCTATCTTTGAGTATGTTATCAATACATCATTTAACCATTATTTTAACTGATCCTTGCACTTCATTACAACATCATAATTCAACCTTTCCCTTAGGTATTCTTTTTACATCTTATTGATCAAATCCTCTTCATCAATCAACTAAGTGATAGTACTTGGATCTTATAAGCAATTGTCATTCCTAAAAATAGCAGATTTGACATCAATGAAACAATAAAGATTGAAAATATTATTTCAACAAAAATTTCCCTCTTTGATCTTCAATCATCTTCTCACAACGGTATTTTCAATCAGATTTCCAACAATCTCCCTCTTTAGCATTGATGGAAAACCAAACTAGTCAACCACCAGACTAAACTATTTAACCAAATGCAAACTAGGTTAGAATAGGAAGTCAAATGCCAAAATGTAATTGTGTAACCATCAATTTTCACATCTCCTTCTCTTAGCTATTGTATCCTTTCTTTTGTTCTCTCCCTATGTATACATTGCTTATCTTCTACTATACTCTGTTCTGATTAGCTTCTTCATCTTCTCTTTTTCTTCCTTTAGATTTGACAATCTCCCTCTTTCTCTAGATTTGATCATTTTTTGCATTTTCTTGACATTTCTCCCTCTTACTTTTGATCAAATGTCGTTGATCAATTTTTTGTTATTTCTCCCTCTTTGACAACAATGCTAAAGACATATTAGCATCTTACCATACAAGTGTAGCATTTGTAGATACATTCAATTTCTCCCTTTGTCACCTTGCTTGTCACTGATTTCCAACATCAACTCTTCAATTACTTTAGGCATGAATCCTAAAGTAGATATGATCTGCATCAATATGTAAAATCTTCAACAATCAGCTCATTTGATGCAAGGCAATCTTTCTTTTTCTTTAAAAAGCCTTGGTTAGGGGTATCACCCCTAACTTGCCTCTAAGATACTCAAAAGCATTTTTAGGTAGTACTTTTGTGAAGATGTCAGCAATCTATTCCTTTGAGTTAACATATTCCATCATTACTTGCTTATCTTCCATCAATTCTCTTACATAGTGATACTTGATTGTAGTGTGCTTGGTTTTAGTGTCCATTATAAGGTTCTTTGATATGTTGATAGCACTTGTATTATCACAATAAAGTATCACAAGCTCATTTACTTCTTCATTCATACCTTGTAACAAATGTTTGATCCATACAAAATTGGTGCAATTGATAGCAACTATAGCATATTTAGCTTCTACAGTGGATTGTGAGGTACAACTTTTCCTTTTGTTGGTCCATGTAATCAACCTTTTTCCTAAGAAAATTGCTCCTCCACTGGTGCTTTTTCTATCATCAATGTTACCTCCCCAATCTGCATCAATGTAGGTTCTCAATTCAAAATTTTTACTTCTCTTGTAATACAAACCAAAGTCATTAGTTCCTTTTAGATATCTTAGTATTCTCTTCACTACCATTAGGTGATTTTCTCTTAGATTTGCAAAAAATCTTGCAACTATTCCAACAGCTAATACAATTTCTAGTCTATTATGTAAAACATACTACAACTTTCCAATGATTGATCTATATAATGTCTTATTCACTTTAGCTGATTCATTATTCTTTGATAATTTATGTCTAGTTGCCATTAATGTGCTAACTGGTTTTGACTCTTCTAATCCAAATGTCTTGAGTATCTTCTTGATGTATTTGGATTGGGTTCCAAATATGTCATGCTTCAATTGATGTACTTGCAATCCAAGAAAGAATTTGATATCTCCAAACATTGACATCTCAAACTCATGCTTCATTTGATCAACAAAATCTTTGCATAGAATATCTTTTCCTCCAAATATTATATCATCAACAAAGACTTCAAATATCAAAATGTATTTACCTTTTTCAGCTTTGATGTACACATTGTTGTTGTCATTTGTTCTCTCAAATCCAATCTTCACAAGATATTTGTGTAGTCTATCATACCATGCTCTAGGTGCCTGCTTCAAACCATAAAGTGTTTTATGCCATCTGTAGACCATATCCTTGTTCTTGTCATCAACAAATCTCTCAGGTTGTTCTCTGTAGACTTCCTCTTCTAGTATACCATTTAGAAAAGTAGACTTGATATCCATTTGGTAGACTTTGAAACCTTCACATGTGGCATATGCAAGCAGTGTTCTTAATCCTCCATTATAGCAATAGGGGAAAATTATTCCCCATAATCTAGTCCTTCTTCTTGTGCATAGCCTTTACAAACTAGTTTGGCTTTGTTTCTTGTTATCTCACCATTCTCATCAAGTTTGTTTCTAAACACCCATTTGGTACCAATTATATTCTTGTCAGCTGGTCTAGGAAGTAGGGTCCATGTTTTGTTATTCTTAATTTGATCTATCTCCTCTTCTATAGCTTTATACTAGTAATCATCGTGTAGTGCATCTTTCACTATTTTGGTCTCAACCTTTCTTAGCAGACATGATTCATTCCTTAGTCTATTCCTTTTCATTGATCTTGCATCTTTGTCACCAATGATTTGATTAGTAGGGTGATGTCTTCTTACATACTTGGCTAATTTTAGTTTAGTCCTTCTTTTCATGTTTAATCCTTTAGCTTTAGATTCATTTCATTCTTCTTCATCTGGTACTTCATCATTTCTCTCATGTGTATTGTTCTCAAAATTAGAATGTGCATTTTCTACATTTTGCAACTTGGCTTCTTAATGTAGCTTGGCATTCACTGGATGTGACTCAGTTGATACTAAAATTTGTTGTTGATTCCCAACCTTATTTGCAACATTGTCTTCAATAGCCATTCCTTCATAGAAGTAAACAAAGGATCTATAACTCTTTGAATGTTTAGTTCCATCAACCTGAACTTCTACATGTTCATCAAAATTTACATATGCACTCTGTTCATATTTCAAAACTACCAAGCAAAAAAATGCTTAATACCAAGATGATAATACCCACACAATCTAAAGATTAGCCAATTCTTATTAGAAATTATATGTGCAAAACCATTTGGGCCCAACTTCAACAAAACCAAGGGTAGTTTTCTACTCTTTAGGCTCTACACAACTAGGGTGGGTATACCTAGGGATGATTTAAGACTTTGAAAACTATATGAGGATTATTTTTAGTTTCATTTTGATTCTCATCTCTAATCCTCAAATCATCTCAGCAATAATGACTAACTGAAGCTAAAATATTCCATGTTGACAAGTACTAGCCTATTGGCATAAGGGTATTTGCCATTAGTGACAACACTCATTACACAGTTCAAACCGAGCGTCGAAGACACAGTTCAAACCGAGCATCGAAGACACAGTTCAAACCGAGCATCAAAGACACAGTTCAAACCGAGTAAAGTTGCACTTAGTGTTAACCGAGTGGAGTGTTAATTGAGTAAAGATAGAAGCAGTGTTAACTGAGTAAGGATGGACGCAGTGTTAACCGAGTGAAGATGTACTTAGTGTTAACCGAGTAAAGATGGACTCAGTATTGACCAAGTGAAGAAGGACTCAGTGTTAACCAAGCTCAGTCAGTTAACAAAGAAATCAGTTTTTATCGAATGACACTATATCTACCGAGTCACCAATGGTTACTGAGTTCCACGCAACATTGTATGACTAGTATGAACCGATCCCCTACCTCTACCAAGTGCATGACGATGTTGAGTAACGTAGTGGATGCCGTGTATCAGAAGGTCATCAAGTCTGTCTGAAGAACCCGAGTTTATTTTACTATTTGGCCAACTCAATTATATTTTTTTTACTTGTGTTCAGCCGACCTTGCATCTATAATTACTAAAATGGTATATAATACAAAGTTGTAATGGATAAGCGATATATATGAATATAGTGTGATACAAGAGACAGATGTGAATTCAGCAGCAGAGCAGTATATTAGCAAGGTTCATAAGGTGTAGTAAAGACTTCATCAATCACAAGAGGTGATTATTTCAAAGGATCTAACCAAGGTATATGTAGATATGATTGGTTCATTCTAACAGGTGAATCATCTAAAATCCTCTAACAAGGTAGACTTAACAGTCTTTGTATAAATCTCCTAACAGAGTGCATACTTGTAAGGTATGTTTTAAATCCTTTAACAAGATGGATCTAGAAATCCTTTTTGCTCCTAACAGGGAAGATCACCAGAAGTGATCATTGTATGCCTTAACTAGCTAACTTCCTACTGCAGAAAAGAAGCTTTGTGAGTTTCATCCCCACCCCAGTTTTACTTTCTATTTTGGAAGGTTTCCGGGTCACCAAATCTCTGTGCATATGTGTTATGAATATTTATTTATCTCTTGCATGCATCAGATTAGGTGAATGAATGATTTTCCAATTTTTACTGAATTAACTTAAAGATGTATTGTTGCTGATTCACCCCTCCCCTCTCAGTAACTTGTTATATCTTGAATATTTCCAACATGGCCAACTTTTAAGATCTACAAAAAATAAAGTAAAATTGATTTAATTCTACATTTTTTTAAAACCATTTGTGACACATTTCTCATACAGCTGCATCAAATTTTGATCAGTGCCTAATCCATTGGGGTACAGAGCCTATAGCAAATTCTTAGATCTAATTTGTTGCCTTACAACAAATTTCATTAGCAATTCTTATCAGAACTTATCATTCAAAATAGTTTCCCCTACTACAGTAATCTTATCATATTCATCAGAGCTTTTACTTAATGCATTGAATTAATAGCAGTGATAAACAGATATATAACCTAACTGGATTGCATTCAATTGCACAAGCCTTTACCTATACAACATCAAGATAACCAAGTAATCAAAAGGAGAGAAAGTTTAGAAAGAAAACATATGGGGATAGTTCATAATTTGTATTCATTTTCCTTGAAAATTGTATACAATTTACAATAAACTCAGAATGACCTTATGAAAGAAACACATATCATTCTATATTCATGTATTCTCAAGATCTGATAGATAAAATACACCACCAATTCATTCAAAATAATGGACCAAAAATAGACTAAGTATATCCCTTAGAAAAATAGAATTCAGACCCTCACATTGCCTTGAAAACTCACTTATATAGGTGTGAGCTGCAACAAGCAAAGGGCAAATGTGACTGATAGTTGTCCTTAAAAGAGGAAAATGCATACATCTGTCAAAAATAAAATGATTAATAGGAAGTTATACCAATCACACATTCTCTTGTGGGCTTCTGTCTATCACCTCCTTTCATTCATTTTGCTCCAATGGTGATTCTATCATATATGTAACTGCTAAGCTTGTCCCTGACAAAATCTATTCTGATGATTGCATTCTATCATCAACCCATGGGTTTTTTCAAGATAACTCATTTGTGAAATTCATCTTTACTTCCCACTCTTCACTTATCATGCCAGGCTTCAAAAATAATGGAAAAATTACTTAGTGTGCAACCCTTGAGCAGGGAGACAATGTGGCTATCAAATATAACAAAATGGGTAACTTTTGATTCCTAGCCACGTCTACTTTCTTAACCACCTTTTGACCAAAATTTTCCATCCACTAACACAAAAAAGGTGCATGCTAACAAAAAGTGAGAATGACCATACCCATGAGTATGAAATCATCTTCACCTTCCTCAAAAACTATGCACAGGATCCCACACATTTCTGTTACCCTGGCATCAGGCTATGATATCTTGAAAATTTGTTTAAAGGATGATGTTACCACTGAGAGGGTTGTTATCTTAATAGGTTCATTCATTATTCTTCTCAAAACTTTGGTTACTTGACTACGACATCTTACCATAGTTTCAAAGACATGAAACTTTAAGAAAACACTCAAGGTTACTAGTTTTCCTCTATCAAAAATCCATATACTTCTACACGGGACAAAACACTTCTTTTCTACAAACCTGTTTGAACTAGTATGCAGGATATTACAATCCCAAGACCAAGTATTTTTGCCTAGTAATCCCTCTACTATCCACAACCCAAGATCTAATGAACTCTTTAGAACCATCCTTTTATTAAACCGTATAAGACTAAATTTTTTTTGAAAACTATGGGACGAGAACTTACTTGGAGTTTTTTTCTCTTCATAACTCTACAATTTATATCTAAACCAATCACTTCACACTCATGCCAGATTTATCTTAATCCTTGCAGTAATTATCTTTGTTTAGAAAAGATTTCAAAATCTTTATTTGTGCAAGGTGAAACTGGGAAAATCTTGCCTGTTATACTCTATTATTAACTTCATGTGCAAAACATTTCACATCTTATTAATGTGTAGACTGCCACCACCTTCAGTATTTAAAACTTTTTTGTCAATCTTAAAAATCATACGATTGTGGGGTATAGAGAAAGACAACTAGGTGTTGCACTCGACAAGTTGGCCCTCTAATCCAATGAAAATTTCCCACATACACAGGTCTTTCATTGATGGCATATTCGCTTGGATCCATTAATGACCAAGGATACGTGTCAACAGCTCACTAATTTGCCATACATAAAGAACAAGCACATTGCTATAGCAAAGTAATGATAGCCATTGATTCACTCTTGTCTTGCAGATGATATGTTTCTTATATTTCTTAGAAGATAGTGGTGGGCCCTCATTCACTATCTCGCTATGCATATTGTTTGAGTAACTTTTTATTGCGAGACAGTGACAATCGGTCCTCTGAGGTTACATCAAAGGTGGAGAAACTGCACCAAGTACCCTGAGGAATAGTGGGTCCTACACTTGCTATGTTGCAAAGACTTAACATTGTGAAACTCTTTATAGTGAGATGGCAAGGATTGTAGATTGAAACTTTATCGGACGATTGGGGTCTCTTGAAT
This sequence comes from Cupressus sempervirens, assembly GCA_028749045.1. Taxonomy (NCBI): domain Eukaryota; kingdom Viridiplantae; phylum Streptophyta; class Pinopsida; order Cupressales; family Cupressaceae; genus Cupressus; species Cupressus sempervirens. The sequence goes on from CM053791.1 coordinate 574,376,582, forward strand.
GCTTTATGAGTGAGGCATGGGTCTGAGGCATTGATGATCTAGGAAGTTCTGCACTGCTGGCAGTTAAAAAATCCTTTACTTCAGTCTTAGTCACCATCTACATCACTTGAGGTCCCACTAGATGTTCATTTCATGGAGCCTCGCTACTTCACTAATGGTGATATGGAAAACATTTTTGATAGCTAGATAGTGAGACATCAGAAAAATCATCATTCTGGCACTAATTTCTGATTGTCTCCAACTGGGTCCCTTTTCCTATTCTAATAGCATTTGCCAAGTGTCTATGACTGAATGATCAGTTAGAAGACAATTTTTTGACTGATGTGTCTTCATCTTGTGGTCTTGTCTTGTAACATCCTAACTCTCACTACCATGCTATAGATAAAGAGTCCCCACGTTTTCATAGCGAGGCAACGACAATAGTGGATCTATTTAGATCGGATGGCTAGGAGAATTTTTTTATAAGAAAAATGGCTAGGGATATGAGATATATAAAGGGAAAAGGAATATTTGCCTAATTCAAACATTTCTCGCCCAAACAATTATGAATGGAAAGAGACATAGGGTTTTCATAAAAATTTCCAAGGCTTGCAAACGGACAACTTATCTAGAAACCTTATTATCTATTAATGGGCACAATCTAAACATTTCTATTCCTAGATAGAGGACTTCCATCATGTGAAAATTCATACCAATAGTGGCTCTTTCTGGGGACATTGAATTCTCTAGATTCAAGTGATGGCTCAAAATTTCCTAGAGAAGCAAACCACACACAGACTCCCAAAGTTTTCCTCCTAGATAGCTTTACCAAAAGGAAGAAGCTATCACTAGGATTATGCATAAACGATGGCCCCAGGCCATCGAAATTCAATAAATTTTTTACCTCTATCATAAATCTGATTCTCATCTGAACATGCATGAGGTAAACTCAAAATATTTCTTTTATCAATTTCACCAATCAGGTTAGTGTTATGAATCAACTTTCTTGATAAAAATAAAACTACAACTTCACCTCCATAATGCATATAAGAACTAAATTTACTTGCAACCATTTGCTCATTATAAAGGTTTTGATCAGCATTCTCAGACATGCCAAACTGAAAATCCTCTTCATTTAATGACTTATGCATGCTATCAATCTCAAATATGAAAGATTCATATTCAACTTGAGGGAGAGGATCACTCATATCTTCAAATTGTGTATCCTTAAGCATAACTGGATAATATTCAAATGAACACTCAAACTTGTACTCACATATATCATCAACATCAGAATTTGAAGCTAATTTGAGATCTTTAAGTGATTCTCTGAGATCAGCAAGTGGGTTAGTCATATCATTAGAATATTCATCATAACATTCATTACAAGGTGCATGTTGATTTTCAACATATTCATCAAATACCTTGTCATCAATTTCATAAGATGCCATCTCATCAATACTTTCACTATCATATCCAGAAGTAGAACAATCTGATCTCTCACAACAGTAAGATAATGTATCATCATTAAACTCATTCTCAACTAAATTTGGACTTTCCAAGTCTTCTTCAAACAATGGGTTAATGACTCTATGCATTGATCCCTTTTGAACATTATGACATAACATGAGTTGCTCATTCTCACAAGCATCATCATATAGAATGTTGTCATATACTTTAAATTCACTACCCATTTTATCCTCATGGAAAATTCAAAGTATGAAGAAAAGTCGGAACTATATGAAGACTCCTTGTCTATTTCTTCTACCAAATATATAGTGTTCATAATTGCATCCTCTTCACTAGCTTGTTTAGGATAAATAAATCTGGATTCATTCTTAAACATCTCACTATATGCTGAATCTTTATCATCTAATATGAAAACGCCTGACAATTCTTCCCTAAAATCTTCATATTCAAACTCATTAGCATCAACTGACTTCACCATCTCTTTATATTCATACTTTGTAGATAAATCACTTTCATATTTTTCATTTGCTAATTGATTTGTATAACACAAAAATTGAGATGTGCTTTCTTTTCCATATTCAAAAGAGGAATTCATACCCTTATCTTCAAATGAGTGATCACTATCATCATTACTTTCTTCCTCCCATTCAGCATCAGACTCATGTGAAGTTGAACATATTGTGTCATTTTCCTCACTGCGATTCAAGTTACAACTTTCATCATCTCCTTCATATAGTTCATCTTGATAACATACTAGGTCAACAATTTCATTATCATCATTTTAAAACTAACTTCCAACTTCTTCATCCTCATGCTGAGATGCATATTTTTCCATTTCAATTTTTAAAACAATCTCAACATAATGCCATCTCTCAATAAGATAGTTCATTTCCTACACATTTTGCTGATCAACCTTATCATCTTGTGTTATCTCTTCATGGTCTATTGGATCAGCAACATCAAGTCCATGATTAGAAAGATGACTCTTAGTTTTCTCATATGCACAAAACTGAGATCTAGGTGCAGCAACTTCATTAGCAACAGAATCATATATACAATCAACATCACAAGAACTTGCTAATGTAACTAATTCTTGATCTTCAATATAAACACATTGCTGAACCCTATCAAAGTTTGAGATACATCCTTTTACTGTAGCATCATGAACATGTGTGTTGTCATTTGTAACCAAGCTAACCTTACCTATACACATATTCTGATCAAAATTTTCCATTTGATTAAAACCTACAACAGGGGTATGGGTATGCTTATTTGAAACTGAAGCACCAACACCAAATTCATCCTTTCTTTCAAATACATTATACCGGCAGTCATACATAGAAAAATGACCTTTAGTCAATCTGTATCTCAAGTAATTTTCAATATCCCTAGCAGTCACAAAAGCCTAATATAATGTCTGTGGTTCTTTATCCCTTAGTAGATAATTCATTTTCTTGTCAAATGCATCAAAATACACTACTAAACACATTTGATCATCAGGTTTATAATTCTCAGGGATTTCATTCAAAACTCTTGCAAATATGATGTTAAAATGAGAGACAAGTTCATCACTCTGAATATGAATCTTCAAGAACTTATCATAAGAATTAGATACGCTTACCCTTTCTCCGAATTGCTCCATGAAGGCAGAATGCAATTCACCCCAAGATGAAATAGAACATGCTAGCAGAAAAGAAAACTAGTCTGTAGCATCACCTTCTAAATTTTGAACAAAAAACTTCATATGCAAGTCCTCATGAGCAATTTCATAGTCACCCATCAAATTAGCAAACAACTCAATATGGTGACTAGCTATAACAAGATGGTTTACACTTAACTTAGGAAAACTTTTTCTAACATCATTGGGAATGACATTTGGGAAACCATGAATACCATTAAAACTTAATGGCATATACCACTTGGTACAAATGGATCTAGGAATTTCAATAACTAGCTACATACTAGATGAAATGAATCTTGACATTCTTAACAAATTTGAACCTCATTTAGCTTTAACAACTTCTGGTTTATATTTTGCAGCAAATCTATATCCTTCTACCCATTTCAACTTCTGAAATACACTTCATAAACTTTGAAACAACAATAGAGACTCGATCCAATGAAGTTTATGAAACCTTTTTAGACTATTCTCCTCTCCTTAGTGCTAAAATTCACTCGATGGAGAACACATTTCACAATCAATTTTCATGAAAAAAAATTTCATGAAAATGAGAATACCTTTAGTGTTGTTGTATAAAAACACTGATCTGTTGATTGGCCTGGTGCTATTCTAAAAATATTTACACCACTAATCATAACCTTACAGAGTCGCCATCTCTTTGAGGAGAATTTAAATGACATTACTGTTGATCTGACTTTTTCCTGCAGTAAATTTTTTTCAGTTAAACCATAGAAAGGTCAGGTGATCTATGTCTAAATGAAGTATAAGGTTTTGGATAAAACATCTTTGAGAAATATTCGCCTTGTAAGCCTTACATTCATCTCTATTTATAAATGGTTGGGCGCGAAAATTTTCAAAATTCAAAAGAAGCGAATATGCTTCCTTTTTCCTTGTCCTTTCTCCCGGGTTACCTTTCTTACTGTTTGTCCCAACCGTCAGATCTGATTAGATCTACCGCTGGCGTTATCTCGCTATTGAAAGTTGCATGCTCATTAAGTATAGCGAGATAGCGAGTGTCGAGTTTTTAAGCGGTGGGACCATGAAATGAATGTGCGGCAATCAAAGATTTTCTTATTAATTACTTTATTGTGCAGGTATACTTTGCAATTCGCCATAAAAAGGGGAAGAAGGACCCACTAGAATATCTGACATCAGAGCCGGAATGTTGTTTTTTTCCGAAAGTTCCGCCATTTCGCTATCGGAAAGTTGAGGTGCTTCACCGTTAGCGAAGTAGCGAGGCCACGTGAAAATCTTAAAATGATGACATTGCATCTCGCTTGTATCATAATTACACCAGGTGGCATGACCTGTCATGAATACTGTTGTCAGAATCAGTTTTAATTAACGGGAGTAGTTACTGGGTACCCCCTTGCTTTTTCCGGCACGGAATCCTTTAAAGTGCCGAAGCTCGCTACCTCGCTATCGGAAAGTTGAGGTGCTTCACCGTTAGCGAGTTAGCGAGGCCCCGTGAAATGGTAAAAGATCGGCAAGATCTTTGATGACGTGTAATGACAGGTGACTGATAAAATTTGACATGTGCTAGCTATGCAGAGATCCGATTCTCATTAATGCTTACCTGACTAAATGTACAAGAAATCTGGAACGTCAGTTTGAAGTGAATCAACGGAGCTCGCTATCTCGTTATGAAGAGTTGCAAGGAAGATAATTATAGCGACATAGCGAGATGGGCCCACCGCCTTCTTTCTTAAGAAGCCCTGTAGCGTATCTTTCGATCATTTCTTGATCCGATCAACGGTTGTCGCCGCCTCGTTATGACAAGGTGCTTGTTCTTTATGCATAACGAAGTAGCGACATGCTGACACGTGTTCTCCGTCGTCAGTAGGTTTAAAGGTAAGCGCCATCAAAAGAAAGAATTATGTACATGGCAAGCTCTCATTGGGTAATATGACTGACATGGCAAGTGTAACTCCTAGTTGTTCTCTTTGTACCGCATGATCGTAGGATCTTTGAAGATCAACGGCGCAGTTTTAAATTAAAAATGTAGTGCCACTCTCTGTATTAATTAGACAAGAAAGCTTCGTCCGTGAGAAAAAACAGAGTATAATACAGAGAGATTGCATCAGTTTCATTTCACACGAGAAAAGATTTGAAGCCATTCCTGTGCAGAAGCTATTACTGAAAGAAAAGCGTGCCAAAGTTGATAAGAAATTGTCAAGTTATCTGTTCGCTGAAATTTTGCAGGAATTCAAAGGAAAATTGAGACAGAATTCAAGTAAGTAAAACTGCCATCATCTTTGTGAGCTTTTAAGTTTTAAAGAGGATAGCTCAAGATGCCTCCTAAGAAGGGATTTACAGGAGCAGTGAACTACCTGGATAGAAATGTGCATGATGATTTGCTTGAGTTACTTCCTGAGTCCACTGTAGAAACGGTGCAAGTTAAGAGGTTGACCTCACTCAATCCTAGGCTTAGGGTAGCTGATGGATTGTATGATAAGGGTAATTGGGTCCGGGATGCTCAAACCGCTCAGACTGGTTTGAGTCTATTCAAGAAATGGTTTGCAGAGAGAAAGTTATATGCCCCTCATGCCAACATTTGGAATTTTGATCTTGGGAAGCTTGTTGTTCCCAGCGTGTTCATGGATTTTGACTTGCTTGAAGCCATAGCAAAAAACTATGACCAAGCCACTAAGGTAGTGAGGAGAGTAGATGGTGAGGCTTTAGTTACCATCAGTCCCGAGGAGATTAGGAAGGTATTCAGTCTGGGACCCCTCACCATGTATCATGTGCCCATTAATCTGATAGATTTAGAAAAGGAATATATATCCAAGAGGGATGTAATTAGACAGGGTGCACTGAAAGCCCACATAGGCCGAATTGGAGGCCTCCCAACCATAACATCATCTTCTAAAGAGCCCTTCAAGAAATCATGTTTTAATGCCAGGGCAGTGGAGATATATAGGACCCTGTGCAGAGTCTTCGGAGAGGGCGAAGAAGATTTTATTCCGGTGAGCTTCATGTATATGATCACCCAAATCTCTTCTTTTGGTGTGGAAATAATTTTTGATTTTGCATCTTACTTGGCAAATGAGATCCATCATGGATTGCTGGAGATTGCACAGGGCAAGGTGGAAAAGGTTTGGGGTCAGTATTCCTTACTGATGCATATGTTTCTTTTTAAAGGGGCCACTTATTTTGGTAAGGAAATGGTTTTAAATAGAGAACAAGAAGGGGAAGCACTACCAGTCCAATTATGGAGTGCAGACATGACCTGGGAAGCAGAAAATGCTAGCTTCGTTAGATTTGATAGGCACTTTGCCTCCAAACTAAGGTGCCTCTTATTGAGTGACAATCCCAGAATCCCTAAGGCATTGATGCACCTTATCAGGCCTATGGACAAAACCCACAATCTGAAGGTTTCACATAATTGGGGAGATATTATCCCATATTCAGTTTCAACGGTCATCAGGGTCTATGGTTTCAAAGGAACACCCCATGTGTTACCCTATCAAGTACCCTTGAAGGTAGGGATAGCTGAATTTTTGTGGCAGTTGGGAGGAGTGGAGGAGGCCTTTTTGCACAAAAGGGGGACAGGATCAATTTTTCCTACTTGTACTATAGCCCACCAATTTGTGATAACTAAAGAAGGATGGGTCTTTCTCCATAAATTTTTGGATCAATACAAAATGGCAGTGTCTCACTCTCGTTTTTGTGATGCAGAAGGTTTCTTTAACTCTGCCCTTAGATTGAGAATCAAGCTACGTCCAGTCCAGCATGAATTCTATTTTCCAGAAGATATAATAAGAAATGAATACTCTCTCCATGAGCAAGAAATAAAGAAAGAAAAATGGAGAGTCTATTCAAAAATTTTGGAATTCATTAATTGTTTTGATAAAAATTTCAGTCCTCTTAGTAATGCTGCGAACAATGCAGACAAAGTACATAAACTCATGAGCAATTTCTCTGAGGTAATGGAGGTAATGAATGAGAAGAAACAGCATTTTATTAATTCTTTTCCAGATAAAGCCAGAGAAATTATGAGAAAGTTGGGTTTCACTCCCAACATTGGAGTAGGTCCACTGGTGGTACGGAAGAAAACAGGGTATACTATTGTCCGACAGCAGGTGCCCGTTGTGCATAAAGAAAAACAGATTGTTGGATCTTCCAGCACTGTCCTAGAAGAAAGACCCCCTGAACCTTCCCCCAAAAGAAGAAGAATAATAAGGGAGGAAGAATCCCCTGATGAAAGTGGCTCACCTTCTCAAACCCCAATAAGAGTTGAGGAAGAACAACTCACCAGTGAGCAATTCGAACAATTGGGGTCACAAGGAGAAATTTTTGTTACACAAGCAGAGATTGATGAAGGGAACCCTCAGGAAACCCCTGTACCAAGTTTTGAATTAACTACAGCAGATTTCAGAGGAAGGGAATTGGACCCTATTTTGGAACAAGCCAGTCAGCATTTTTTGTCTGATAACAATTTTGTAAGATCTAGGGCTTTCCATCAGTTTGCGTGGAGAGTAAACATGCACATTTTTGAGCAAAGGTGCAATAATATGAGAGCAGAACATCCAGAAATGGATGAGGCCTCCATTCAAAGTCTAATAAAAGAACAAATGGTTCAAGAGTTCCAAAATATAACCCCTGATGAGGGAAGACAGATGGTAAAAAATGCTAATGTTTTATTATTGCCCAATTGGGACATTGCTGACGCATTAGTTTTTAATTCTGTTTCAAATAATTTAGGGCTTCAGGATCCAAATAAAGAGGAATTCTTGGGTACAGCATTCAGCAATGATCAAGCTGCCCTTGTTATGTGGTCCCTGAGAAGAGGATCCAGAGTTACTTCATCACAGCCTGATGACTCAGGATTGACAGGGAGTATCATTGTAAGAAGAGTTGCTGACACTTCAAATGTACAGGCAGCCCACATGAATGTGGATTATTCTAAATTTTCCCTGGCTACTGCGGAAAGAGAAGAGAGGGAAATGATGGATATGCATAATAAATATGAAGTAGTGGTAGAAGCCTATAATCAAGAGGTAAAAAGGAGAATTGAGTTAGAAAATAGGGTGTCTCAATTAGAAAAGGTACTTGGAAAGAGAAAAATAGGAGAATCCAGTACATTAAGAATTGCATATCCCCCACAGTCATCTGTGGGATTAACCCCTATTATTGAGATACCTGACACCCCTGAAAGACCTCAATTCTATACTGCAGAGGAGTTTGAAGCAGAAAAAACCAAATTACATGAGTGGCAGATAGAATTTAGAAACCAGCAGGAGGAGAAATGGAGGCAGGGTGTAACATACTTGAGGGATAAAATACAATGGTCAAATTTTTATGACCAGTTGACAAGGGTTGTAACCCTCATAAATGAGTTAAATAAAGAAAAGAATGGACTAGATTCTCTTACACAGAAGTGGAGACAGAGGAATAATGATGTTACAATTATTTGTATATCTACAGTTCAAATGCCTTACCATCAGGTTGAGAGGATTTTTGATTTATTAAATCAATTAGATAATTTTGAAAATAAAAGAGATTCTTTACAGAGGAAATTGACACTCTGTTTTTCAAAATATCTTGCTAAGAAATTCACCCTATTTCCTTGTGCCTTAGAATCTGTTGATACAGTAAAGGAAAAGGACAAATGGAAAAAGGAAATGGATGAATTATTTGATAACAGAATAACAAACATCATCAGTGAAACTGGCTATTGGTTTTGGGCAAAGACAAATGAAGAGCTGGTAAAAATACAACTGTATTATGCTGATATAAGAAAAGAATTCGATGAATTAGAAGAAAATGTCAATTCTTTAATAAAGATACAAAGAGAAACCCTAAGTTTTGATTGGCCAGATGATGATACCTTCAACAGATGGAAAGATCAGTTTAGTGAACAGATGTCAGGAGAAGATGACGAGGAAGATGTAAGAGTAATTGTTACTCTTGTAATCAGCAATGATGACATAGAAAATCCCCAGGTTAAAGTGATTTTACATGTAACAGAAGATAATACATCACTTGCAGACCTTATGGGTATGTACTCTGAAGATGAAGAATGATTGCGAAAGCAGATCATAACAACCAAGCAGCATAACAGAAAGGGACCCGCCAAGAAATGCTGTTGTAATCAACCTTCTGTTATTCTTGTTTTTTGTTTTTTTTTCAAAAGAAGGGCACCTGTCATCTTCTGTAGCCTGAAGCTTGTTGCATCTCACATTATTTAAGTGAGATCCCAAGGCTAAAGAATGGGCAAAATTTTGGTTTTCACTAAGTGTTGGGCTTAGTTCTTTTTTGGTCCAAAACATTTTGGAAAGATATTTATAGTATGCTTTTTGTCAAAATATCTGGGAGAATGGATGAATGTAAAAAGGACTGTGCTTCTTCTCTGAAGGTTTTTCTGGGTTTTTTGTAAAGGATATATCATTTTCAAAGGAAATGAATACAAGTTATGAACTGTCCCCATATCTGTTCTTCTCTGAATTTTGTCTCCTTTTTAATACTAAGTTACCTTGATGTTGTGTGAGTAAGAGCTTATACAATTGATTGCAATTTAGTAAGACTGTACATCCATTTGTTATTGCTGTTAATTCAATGGATTAAGTAAAGGCTTTGATAAATGTGATGAGGTTGCTTGGGTGTTAATAAGGATTCTTGAATGATAAATTCTGGTAAGAATTGCTGATGAAAATTCGTTGCAAGGCAACAAATTAGATCTAAGAATTTACTTGACTCTGAATTCCCAACGGATTAGGCACTGATCGAGCATATTTCAGCCAAAAGAGAAGTATATTATAACTAGCTTTTTCCAAGATACATCATAAAATCAATTTTCATTTATCTTTCCTGTAAGATTTTCAAAGTTGGCCAGCACTTGCCTGCCTAGATTGTTTTAGCTTCATTTAGCCATTGTTGTTGGAAACATCTGTAGAGCTATAGAAGATTTCTTGGCCATATCTGTTCAAGGGATGTGTTTATCAGTTATTTACTTATATGTTTAAGGATTTAGAGATGAGAATCAAAATGAAACTAAGGATAATTCTCATACAATTATTCCATCTTTGAACCATCCCCGGGTGCACCCGCCTTGGTTTTACAGAGCCAAAAGAGTAGAAAACCGTCTAAGGTTTTATTGAAGTTGGGTCCTAATACTTTGCATATGCAAGTGATAATGAGAATTGGCTATTCTTTAGGTTGTGTATGTACTGATATCTAGGTACTAAGCCTTTTGTCGCCTAGTAGTTTTAGTACTGTTAACATTACCATTTAAACTCCAACAAAATGGCGACTCTGCTGGGGAAATTCATAGTGTCAAAACTTGAGAAAACATGAAGATATAAACCCAAGTACCATTGCTACACACTGACACATCCAGCTTATCTGAGTGTCTTATCTAACAAGCAAGAGTTGCAGTCTTACAACATCAGTGATTGATCTCTTTGTGCCATATATTTGTTCCCGCTCGTGTATTGTTTTCTTTCTGTCAGTAACGAGTGTTATTGTATTTTCCCGAAAAAGGGTGGCGACTTAGTCAAGGTTTTGAAGCTAGTGCTCATTGTAACAAAAGAAAAATATGGCTGACAAGAGAAAAAACACAAGGGCTTACATGAGAGCCAATCCCGATGTATCAATGTACACTGATTTACCCCAAGGTGGTAGGAAGAACCAAAATAAGAAAAGAATAGATCCAAATCCTACTTGGAAGCCTAGAGGTAATGCCTCTATAAATTCCCATTATCAACCGATAATAGCAAGAGAATCATCTTCGCTTAGTTCTGAATCCGAAAATACAAGACTTTTAGGAGGTATTTTCAGTACCCCATTACCAGATCAGAGAGTTTTTCAAGATAAAGATGTATCTACTATGGGAATTGCTTCACCCAGACCAGGGCCTGTAGCAGATATAAATTGTAGGCTAGGATTCAGGAGTTCATCTGGTAACCTTTTTAATCCCAGAGTAGCCCCATATATAGAACCGAACCTTATAGATCTAGATGATCCTGCTGATTCCGAGGCAACCTCTGCTGATTCTAAAGAAGTGCAATCTGAAATAGGATTTTTGAAGAAATGGATTGCTGAGGAAGAAGCTAAGCGCATCCGTCTTGAAAAAGAAAGGGAGCGAGCCACTTTGGATGCAATAATAGAAAGAGATACTCTGCTAAGAAGGATGGCTGCTTTGAAAGAGCAAAATAAAAAATTAGAAGAGAATATCCCCACTCTCCATCAGGACGTCTTTGGAAATATTGATAATCTAAAAGCTAAAGTTCAACAACAGGAAAAACTCCTAAATCAAAGACAAGAACCAATTATTGCTCAAGTTCAAGCTTATAAACCCATTCAAGTTAATCCGATAGAGCCCACTGGAACAGTTCCAGATAAAGGAAAAGGTAAGGCTGTAGGAATCCAAATAAATGAGCCTCAAGCTATACCGAGCAAATCTATACAACCCTCCATATCAAAATTAGACCTAGAACTAGAGAAGGCTCGAAAGGAGAAGGAAGACCTTGCAAAAGAACTTGAGAAGGTTGAAAATGAGGCTCAGGCCGCAGAGACCAGAAGGAAAATCCAATTCATAAAGTCTAATTCTGCATTAAATTCATGGCCTAGTTTGTCTATCCCACCTACAAATCCTGCACCAGTTAATGTTCCCATAATCCCGACTCAGAAAGCACCCCAACCTGCTCCTACCTCATCTTCCAATAAAGGCACTCAAGTCCCGTTTGTCCCACCACAGCTATCCCAAGTTGCTCTCCTTACTCAAGCTAATGCAGCTAGTACCTCTAACGCTCCCGGTTTCCAGAAGAAACCTATATACCTCGAAAAATATAGACAAATATCATTTGCCGGTATTCCTGGTGCCCCCCATCCCATATCTTTTGATTTAAGGGATAAAGTGGTGAAGTTTTCTGGAAATAATGCTGTCACTGGTGAAGAACATTTGAGAATTTTCATTGACATGCTCAATGATTATGAAGTCGAACATGAGGACATGGTGATGAAATTATTTGTGCATTCACTCACAGAGGATGCAAGGGATTGGTTCAGGAGGTTGCCTGATGATAGTATTACTTCATGGAGCGATTTGGAGAAATTGTTCAAAGAACAATATGGGGACAATACCAATGCAGGATTCATGTTGAATGAGTTCAACAATATCAAGAAGAATCCAAATGAATCCACATTCGATTTTAATGTGAGATTTCAGAAAGGGATGTACAAACTGTTTCAGTTTATGCGGTTAAATGAAGACGTCTGTCTTACAACCTATTTTAATGCCTTTGATAGCAAAATGGCCTACCAACTGAGAGATAAGGATCCTAAAACTCTGAGAGATGCCTATAGAGTTGCAGTGAATATAGAAAATAATAGAAAGGCCTCTGGCAAATTAGGGAGAAGGGATGATCCTAAGCTATTCAACCCTAAGAGTAATAATAAAAGGGAAGGTGACAAAACATCCATGGGAAAAGGGCATGAAGAACCTACTATAGGCCATGTTTTAGAAATGCTTAAGAAAATGAATCCCACTAATTTCAATAAAACAAATGTTACTGAGAGAGCCCCTGTGAATAACAGCAATTTCAATAGATAGCCTAGGATGCAGAATTACCCTTACACCACCCAATGGAAAGATGGTAAACCAATTCCTAACCAGATCCAAAATATGAAGGATAAGGGTACCCCAGACCCCCTGCAAAGGAACACTGTAAATATGAATGATGATGTACCTTGGTGCATTATATGTCAATCACCTCATTCTGCTGATTATTGTGCTGTTGCCCAATCATTCGCCCAAGCTCAACGAGTGCAAGCAGAAGAAGAAACAGAAGAAAAGAACCATGATGATATAAGTTGCAATATGGCGAACACATCAGATGACTTGATAGATTCTGATTCAGAAGAACCTGAGAACGATGTTACCAGCCAGAGAATTGCCTACCAGTTACATCATCAGCAAATATTTTCAGATGATGAGAAGAATGATACAGATAAGGTATGCAATACATTTTTTGAAGTAGGTTTCACAAACCTAAGAATCCCCTCCAAGGAGGAAATTGATAGAATTACAGCCGAAATGATTTCACAAGTCCACAGTAATTACAATTTGAGAAATAGAGCAATAAGTAATGAGGCAGGAAGGCCATCTAGTATGTTCATCAAAGACACTACTCAGAAGACAGATGATCAACACAAGAAAGTCAGTATAGATGTGTCTAAGATCAAGGAGAACAAGGGTCAGAAATGGGAACCAAAAAAGAAGGTTCAATTTCAGAAAGTTGAAGCAACAAAGACCGTAGTGCAACCAAAGAAATCAGAACCGGATGTTGTCAAGCTAAAAGTGATGCCCACTACTCAAAAGACTCCGATCCCAGGTACTATTGTAAAACCTACTGTAGTTGAACCTGTTGATATGATTGCCATGTTATCTCAAATTACTGTGAAAGTACCCTTGTCTGAGCTCTTTAGAATTGAAGAGCATAAAAATAAGGCTTTGTCATGGTTGGGTGGAATAGCAAACAACAATAGTATTGATAATCAAGCGGTAGCCCAACAGACCCCATTAATAATAGAGGACAATGGTATTATATCCCAGATTCCTCAGATGTTCTTAGATGATTCATCAGTTGCGTTCATACAAGATATTGATCCTTTTTTCCTTAGTTTAATCATAAAAGGGAAAACCTTAAAGAATTGTATGATCGATTCTGGAGCTTCCAACACTATAATGCCTTTTAAAGTAATGGAGGCCCTAGGATTGAAGGTGGATACTAAGCAAGGTAGATGCCGAGGGATGGATGCTAGAGAGGTTCCAGTAATAGGTACTATAAATGCCTTACCATTTAAACTGGCTGCATTTCCTGAGGTGGAATTAACCATGTCTGTCCTTGTAGTGGATATACCCCCACATTACGGGATGCTACTTTCCAGAAAATGGAGTGCCGCCATGGGGGGAAGCCTACAGTGTGACCTTACTTATGCCACTTTCCATATAGGAGACAAAGCTGTCAGGGTAAATAGGGAACCAAGGGTTAACCACATCTTAGGTGAAGACATTGACAAAGATACCACCTGTTTCCTAGACACTGGGATTAATGCTTTCAGGGCTGAATTGATTATTCAGGAAGTGGAAAACTTACCTGATATCATTGAAAATGAGGTTGAATGTTGCATGAATTCACCAAAACTGTGGACAATGTTCTTTGATGGGGCTAGTTCTAAAGAAGGTGCAGGGGCAGGTGTAGTCTTTGTATCCCCTGAAAATAACACCTTCAGGTATTCATTCACCTTGAAGTTTGCTTGCACAAATAACATTGCTGAATATGAAGCATTGTTGCTAGGTCTCAAAATGGCCACACATCACAAAATTAAGAAATTGTATGTCATAGGGGATTCTAAATTGATCATCTCTCAGATTAAAGGAACATACTCCTCAAAAAATAGGAGATTAAAACAATATAGAAACGAGGTCTGGGATCAAATAGAATTCTTCGATGCATTTGGGATCTCATGGAGAGATAGAACCCAGAATAAAATGGCTGATCTTCTAGCTAATGTAGCTATCAAACCAAAAGAAATATCATTTGCAGGAATCTCCCAGATTGAGATTCAAAACAGACCTTCTATACCTGACAACATTGACAATTGGCAGGTGTTTGAAGATGACAAAGATATCACAAATTTTTTGCTAAATGAAGACAGATACCATGGGCAGGAGATGGACTGCAATGGACTAATTGAAACCATAAATGGGAAAGAAACCATTTTTGGTCAAGAAATCATGCAATTAAAAACAAATAAGATGCCTAAGGGGTTGGTAGTCTTGGAGAACATTTTTGATAACCAAGACAGAGTGAGATCAGAAATAAAGGACCCCAAGCCGCAGGAGCTAGAAGAAGTGAATTTGGGAACGAATGAAATCCCTAAAAAGGTTTACATCGGCCAAGATCTGCCAGTTCAAATCAGAAAAGCATTGATTGACCTACTTAGAAAGTACAGGCATGTTTTTGCTTGGTCATATGATGACCTTAAAGCTTATAGGGAGGACCTTTTCCAGCATGTCATACCCTTGAAAGAAAATGTAAAACCCTTTAGGCAAAAGCAGAGGCCAATCAATCCCACCCTTGCCCCAAAAATGCAGGAAGAACTGACAAAACTGAGAGATGGCAGAATAATCAAACCAATTAGGCATTCCACTTGGGTTTCAAACCTTGTTCCTGTAAGAAAAAAGAATGGAGATATTAGGCTTTGTGTGGATTTTAGAAATCTAAACATTGCATCTCTAAAAGATAATTATGGCTTACCTAATATGGAAGCTATGTTGCAACAAGTGACCGGCTCTGAATTAATGTCAATGATGGATGGCTTTTCTGGATATAATCAAGTTCTGGTAAAAGAAAGTGAACAGTTCAAAACAGCCTTCACAACCCCTTGGGGAACATATGTGTATGTGAGGATGCCTTTTGGCTTGATTAATGCAGGAGCTACTTTCCAAAGAGCCATGGATGTAGCATTTCATGAATATATTGACAAATTTATGGTTGTGTACCAGGATGATCTTACAGCATATTCTAATAAGGCTGAAGATCACTGCGAACACTTGAACAAAATTTTTATAAAAGCCCTGGAATATGGGGTATCCCTAAACCCAAAGAAATGCTCGTTTGGGGTCACAGAAGGAAAGTTATTAGGACACATAGTGTCCAAAGATGGGGTAAAAATAGACCCAGAAAGGGTAATGGCTATTGATAAAGTCCCTAAACCTAAAAACGTGAAAGGTATACAGTCCTTTTTTGGCCAGGTTAATTTTCTGAGGAGGTTTGTTACAAATTTCGCTGAAATCAGTAGACCCATTTCAAAAATGCTCAAGAAAGGAGTTGTTATAGACTGGAATGGTGAACCTTCACAGGCATTTCAGGATATAAAGACTGCGATAAAAAATGCTCCAGTGTTGAGGACCCCAGATTATACAAAACCCATGCATATCTTTTCTTTTGCATCATTCCATACTGTGGCTGCAGTTTTATTACAGAAAAACCAAGAAGGGTACGAACAGCCTATTGCCTTTTTTAGCAAATCCCTGCAGCATGCTGAACTGAAGTACGAAATAAATGAAAAACAAGCCTATGCTTTGGTAAAGGCTGTAAAAGCATTCAGAAGTTATTTGGTAGGTGCTACTATTATTGCCTTTGTACCTAGTGCTGCAGTTAAAGATATTTTCTCTCAGCAGGAAGTGTCAGGAAGGAGATGCAGATGGATCAATAGAATCCAAGAATTTAACATTGATATGCAGATAACTAAGTTAGTCAGAGGTCAAGGTTTGGCCAAACTTATGGCCGAAACTAACCTGGAAGCTAATCAGATAAACCTAGTAAATGATGATTTCAGAACTGATTTATGCGACATGGACCAGTGTGACTGGTACATTAATGTTATACATTATTTGCAACACATGGAAGTTCCTCCCCATCTGCCTAATAATGAAAAAAGGAATATTAAATTGCAAGCCATCAGGTATGTAATTGTTCAAAATAACTTATGGTGGAGAAACTTTGAAGGAGTTATGTTGAAATGTGTTGACAGAGAAAGGGCAAACAAAATTTTGAAAGAAATGCATGCTGGAGTATGTGGAGGACATTACATGGCCAAAACTACTGCGCATAAGATAATGAGAGCTGGTTTCTGGTGGCCCACTTTGTTCAAAGATGCTCAAATTATGGTTAAAAAATGTGATCCTTGTCAGAGATTTGCTGGAAAGCTGAAATTCTCAGGAAATACTCCACTGAAGCCAGTTGAAACTAAAGCACCTTTTCAACAATGGGGTCTGGACTTCATAGGAGAAATTTTTCCCAAGTCCAGTACTGGCTATTCCTGGATTCTGGTTGCTACTGACTACTTTACAAAATGGGTAGAGGCTATCCCTACCAGAAATGCAACGAGTAAAGTAGTAAATAATTTCTTATTGAATAATATCATTTCCAGATTTGGATGTCCACAGAAAGTTGTCACAGATAATGCTATGTGTTTTAGGTCTGAGGAATTCATAAATTTTTGTGATAAATATGGAATGACAAGAACAACGTCTGCCCCATATCATCCACAAGGGAATGGACAAGCTGAATCCACAAATAAAAGCCTGTTGAAAATCATTAAGAGAACCTTGGACGATAATAAAAGGGCATGGGATTCCAAGTTACAGTTGGCAATATGGGCTGACAGAGTAACTGTAAAGAAGGCAATTGGGGTGGCTCCATTTGATTTAGTGTATGGAATTCAAGCTAGAATGCCCCAGAACAATTTGATGGGATTATACAATTACATCCAGTCATATGATGAAGATACTACTGATGAAATGAAAGAAAGAATGAATGAACTGGTAGGATTGACCGAAGCCAGGAGAGAAGCATCTCTGAGAAATCAAAAATTGCAGTTACAAGTCAAAACACTCTATGATAAAAGAACTGTAAACAAGAAATTTGAAAATGGAGACCTAGTCTTAATGTGGAACGCCAGAATTGAAGATAAAGGAAAACATGGAAAATTTGACCCCATTTGGTTAGGCCCATATCTCATTGAGAATACTTGGGGTGAACATTCCTACATAATCAAAGATGTATTTGATAATATTCTTGAATTGCCAGTTCATGGACAGTTCTTGAAGAGGTATTTTTCTTGAAAAAATACTTAGTTTCTTCCATGAACATTAGTTTTAGGTTTTCCCAGCGTCCTGTTTTCTGTAAATCCTTGTACAGTCTGAGTTTTTGTTTTTGTGTGTTGCTCAGTGCTCTCTGAAGAAGTTGTCATTTCCCGGATGTGTGGCCTGCTCTCCCATAGATTCTGAATCCTTGCATAGACTCAAGTAGTCTATCATCCCCAGACAGAGCCACTGTTGGTCTGACTTTTTCCTGCAGTAAATTTTTTTCAGTTAAACCATAGAAAGGTCAGGTGATCTATGTCTAAATGAAGTATAAGGTTTTGGATAAAACATCTTTGAGAAATATTCGCCTTGTAAGCCTTACATTCATCTCTATTTATAAATGGTTGGGCGCGAAAATTTTCAAAATTCAAAAGAAGCGAATATGCTTCCTTTTTCCTTGTCCTTTCTCCCGGGTTACCTTTCTTACTGTTTGTCCCAACCGTCAGATCTGATTAGATCTACCGCTGGCGTTATCTCGCTATTGAAAGTTGCATGCTCATTAAGTATAGCGAGATAGCGAGTGTCGAGTTTTTAAGCGGTGGGACCATGAAATGAATGTGCGGCAATCGAAGATTTGCTTATTAATTACTTTATTGTGCAGGTATACTTTGCAATTTGCCATAAAAAGGGGAAGAAGGACCCACTAGAATATCTGACATCAGAGCCGGAATGTTGTTTTTTTTCGGAAGTTCCGCCATTTCGCTATCGGAAAGTTGAGGTGCTTCACCGTTAGCGAAGTAGCGAGGCCACGTGAAAATCTTAAAATGATGACATTGCATCTCGCTTGTATCATAATTACACCAGGTGGCATGACCTGTCATGAATACTGTTGTCAGAATCAGTTTTAATTAACGGGAGTAGTTACTGGGTACCCCCTTGCTTTTTCCGGCACGGAATCCTTTAAAGTGCCGAAGCTCGCTACCTCGCTATCGGAAAGTTGAGGTGCTTCACCGTTAGCGAGTTAGCGAGGCCCCGTGAAATGGTAAAAGATCGGCAAGATCTTTGATGACGTGTAATGACAGGTGACTGATAAAATTTGACATGTGCTAGCTATGCAGAGATCCGATTCTCATTAATGCTTACCTGACTAAATGTACAAGAAATCTGGAACGTCAGTTTGAAGTGAATCAACGGAGCTCGCTATCTCGTTATGAAGAGTTGCAAGGAAGATAATTATAGCGACATAGTGAGATGGGCCCACCGCCTTCTTTCTTAAGAAGCCCTGTAGCGTATCTTTCGATCATTTCTTGATCCGATCAACGGTTGTCGCCGCCTCGTTATGACAAGGTGCTTGTTCTTTATGCATAACGAAGTAGCGACATGCTGACACGTGTTCTCCGTCGTCAGTAGGTTTAAAGGTAAGCGCCATCAAAAGAAAGAATTATGTACATGGCAAGCTCTCATTGGGTAATATGACTGACATGGCAAGTGTAACTCCTAGTTGTTCTCTTTGTACCGCATGATCGTAGGATCTTTGAAGATCAACGGCGCAGTTTTAAATTAAAAATGTAGTGCCACTCTCTGTATTAATTAGACAAGAAAGCTTCATCCGTGAGAAAAAAACAGAGTATAATACAGAGAGATTGCATCAGTTTCATTTCACGCGAGAAAAGATTTGAAGCCATTCCTGTGCAGAAGCTATTACTGAAAGAAAAGCGTGCCAAGGTTGATAAGAAATTGTCAAGTTATCTGTTCGCTGAAATTTTGTAGGAATTCAAAGGAAAATTGAGACAGAATTCAAGTAAGTAAAACTGCCATCATCTTTGTGAGCTTTTAAGTTTTAAAGAGGATAGCTCAAGATGCCTCCTAAGAAGGGATTTACAGGAGCAGTGAACTACCTGGATAGAAATGTGCATGATGATTTGCTTGAGTTACTTCCTGAGTCCACTATAGAAACGGTGCAAGTTAAGAGGTTGACCTCACTCAATCCTAGGCTTAGGGTAGCTGATGGATTGTATGATAAGGGTAATTGGGTCCGGGATGCTCAAACCGCTCAGACTGGTTTGAGTCTATTCAAGAAATGGTTTGCAGAGAGAAAGTTATATGCCCCTCATGCCAACATTTGGAATTTTGATCTTGGGAAGCTTGTTGTTCCCAGCGTGTTCATGGATTTTGACTTGCTTGAAGCCATAGCAAAAAACTATGACCAAGCCACTAAGGTAGTGAGGAGAGTAGATGGTGAGGCTTTAGTTACCATCAGTCCCGAGGAGATTAGGAAGGTATTCAGTCTGGGACCCCTCACCATGTATCATGTGCCCATTAATCTGATAGATTTAGAAAAGGAATATATATCCAAGAGGGATGTAGTTAGACAGGGTGCACTGAAAGCCCACATAGGCCGAATTGGAGGCCTCCCAACCATAACATCATCTTCTAAAGAGCCCTTCAAGAAATCATGTTTTAATGCCAGGGCAGTGGAGATATATAGGACCCTGTGCAGAGTCTTCGGAGAGGGCGAAGAAGATTTTATTCCGGTGAGCTTCATGTATATGATCACCCAAATCTCTTCTTTTGGTGTGGAAATAATTTTTGATTTTGCATCTTACTTGGCAAATGAGATCCATCATGGATTGCTGGAGATTGCACAGGGCAAGGTGGAAAAGGTTTGGGGTCAGTATTCCTTACTGATGCATATGTTTCTTTTTAAAGGGGCCACTTATTTTGGTAAGGAAATGGTTTTAAATAGAGAACAAGAAGGGGAAGCACTACCAGTCCAATTATGGAGTGCAGACATGACCTGGGAAGCAGAAAATGCTAGCTTCGTTAGATTTGATAGGCACTTTGCCTCCAAACTAAGGTGCCTCTTATTGAGTGACAATCCCAGAATCCCTAAGGCATTGATGCACCTTATCAGGCCTATGGACAAAACCCACAATCTGAAGGTTTCACATAATTGGGGAGATATTATCCCATATTCAGTTTCAACGGTCATCAGGGTCTATGGTTTCAAAGGAACACCCCATGTGTTACCCTATCAAGTACCCTTGAAGGTAGGGATAGCTGAATTTTTGTGGCAGTTGGGAGGAGTGGAGGAGGCCTTTTTGCACAAAAGGGGGACAGGATCAATTTTTCCTACTTGTACTATAGCCCACCAATTTGTGATAACTAAAGAAGGATGGGTCTTTCTCCATAAATTTTTGGATCAATACAAAATGGCAGTGTCTCACTCTCGTTTTTGTGATGCAGAAGGTTTCTTTAACTCTGCCCTTAGATTGAGAATCAAGCTGCGTCCAGTCCAGCATGAATTCTATTTTCCAGAAGATATAATAAGAAATGAATACTCTCTCCATGAGCAAGAAATAAAGAAAGAAAAATGGAGAGTCTATTCAAAAATTTTGGAATTCATTAATTGTTTTGATAAAAATTTCAGTCCTCTTAGTAATGCTGCGAACAATGCAGACAAAGTACATAAACTCATGAGCAATTTCTCTGAGATAATGGAGGTAATGAATGAGAAGAAACAGCATTTTATTAATTCTTTTCCAGATAAAGCCAGAGAAATTATGAGAAAGTTGGGTTTCACTCCCAACATTGGAGTAGGTCCACTGGTGGTACGGAAGAAAACAGGGTATACTATTGTCCGACAGCAGGTGCCCGTTGTGCATAAAGAAAAACAGATTGTTGGATCTTCCAGCACTGTCCTAGAAGAAAGACCCCCTGAACCTTCCCCCAAAAGAAGAAGAATAATAAGGGAGGAAGAATCCCCTGATGAAAGTGGCTCACCTTCTCAAACCCCAATAAGAGTTGAGGAAGAACAACTCACCAGTGAGCAATTCGAACAATTGGGGTCACAAGGAGAAATTTTTGTTACACAAGCAGAGATTGATGAAGGGAACCCTCAGGAAACCCCTGTACCAAGTTTTGAATTAACTACAGCAGATTTCAGAGGAAGGGAATTGGACCCTGTTTTGGAACAAGCCAGTCAGCATTTTTTGTCTGATAACAATTTTGTAAGATCTAGGGCTTTCCATCAGTTTGCGTGGAGAGTAAACATGCACATTTTTGAGCAAAGGTGCAATAATATGAGAGCAGAACATCCAGAAATGGATGAGGCCTCCATTCAAAGTCTAATAAAAGAACAAATGGTTCAAGAGTTCCAAAATATAACCCCTGATGAGGGAAGACAGATGGTAAAAAATGCTAATGTTTTATTATTGCCCAATTGGGACATTGCTGACGCATTAGTTTTTAATTCTGTTTCAAATAATTTAGGGCTTCAGGATCCAAATAAAGAGGAATTCTTGGGTACAGCATTCAGCAATGATCAAGCTGCCCTTGTTATGTGGTCCCTGAGAAGAGGATCCAGAGTTACTTCATCACAGCCTGATGACTCAGGATTGACAGGGAGTATCATTGTAAGAAGAGTTGCTGACACTTCAAATGTACAGGCAGCCCACATGAATGTGGATTATTCTAAATTTTCCCTGGCTACTACGGAAAGAGAAGAGAGGGAAATGATGGATATGCATAATAAATATGAAGTAGTGGTAGAAGCCTATAATCAAGAGGTAAAAAGGAGAATTGAGTTAGAAAATAGGGTGTCTCAATTAGAAAAGGTACTTGGAAAGAGAAAAATAGGAGAATCCAGTACATTAAGAATTGCATATCCCCCACAGTCATCTGTGGGATTAACCCCTATTATTGAGATACCTGACACCCCTGAAAGACCTCAATTCTATACTGCAGAGGAGTTTGAAGCAGAAAAAACCAAATTACATGAGTGGCAGATAGAATTTAGAAACCAGCAGGAGGAGAAATGGAGGCAGGGTGTAACATACTTGAGGGATAAAATACAATGGTCAAATTTTTATGACCAGTTGACAAGGGTTGTAACCCTCATAAATGAGTTAAATAAAGAAAAGAATGGACTAGATTCTCTTACACAGAAGTGGAGACAGAGGAATAATGATGTTACAATTATTTGTATATCTACAGTTCAAATGCCTTACCATCAGGTTGAGAGGATTTTTGATTTATTAAATCAATTAGATAATTTTGAAAATAAAAGAGATTCTTTACAGAGGAAATTGACACTCTGTTTTTCAAAATATCTTGCTAAGAAATTCACCCTATTTCCTTGTGCCTTAGAATCTGTTGATACAGTAAAGGAAAAGGACAAATGGAAAAAGGAAATGGATGAATTATTTGATAACAGAATAACAAACATCATCAGTGAAACTGGCTATTGGTTTTGGGCAAAGACAAATGAAGAGCTGGTAAAAATACAACTGTATTATGCTGATATAAGAAAAGAATTCGATGAATTAGAAGAAAATGCCAATTCTTTAATAAAGATACAAAGAGAAACCCTAAGTTTTGATTGGCCAGATGATGATACCTTCAACAGATGGAAAGATCAGTTTAGTGAACAGATGTCAGGAGAAGATGACGAGGAAGATGTAAGAGTAATTGTTACTCTTGTAATCAGCAATGATGACATAGAAAATCCCCAGGTTAAAGTGATTTTACATGTAACAGAAGATAATACATCACTTGCAGACCTTATGGGTATGTACTCTGAAGATGAAGAATGATTGCGAAAGCAGATCATAACAACCAAGCAGCATAACAGAAAGGGACCCGCCAAGAAATGCTGTTGTAATCAACCTTTTGTTATTCTTGTTTTTTGTTTTTTTTTCAAAAGAAGGGCACCTGTCATCTTCTGTAGCCTGAAGCTTGTTGCATCTCACATTATTTAAGTGAGATCCCAAGGCTAAAGAATGGGCAAAATTTTGGTTTTCACTAAGTGTTGGGCTTAGTTCTTTTTTGGTCCAAAACATTTTGGAAAGATATTTATAGTATGCTTTTTGTCAAAATCTCTGGGAGAATGGATGAATGTAAAAAGGACTGTGCTTCTTCTCTGAAGGTTTTTCTGGGTTTTTTGTAAAGGATATATCATTTTCAAAGGAAATGAATACAAGTTATGAACTGTCCCCATATCTGTTCTTCTCTGAATTTTGTCTCCTTTTTAATACTAAGTTACCTTGATGTTGTGTGAGTAAGAGCTTATACAATTGATTGCAATTTAGTAAGACTGTACATCCATTTGTTATTGCTGTTAATTCAATGGATTAAGTAAAGGCTTTGATAAATGTGATGAGGTTGCTTGGGTGTTAATAAGGATTCTTGAATGATAAATTCTGGTAAGAATTGCTTATGAAAATTCGTTGCAAGGCAACAAATTAGATCTAAGAATTTACTTGACTCTGAATTCCCAACGGATTAGGCACTGATCGAGCATATTTCAGCCAAAAGAGAAGTATATTATAACTAGCTTTTTCCAAGATACATCATAAAATCAATTTTCATTTATCTTTCCTATAAGATTTTCAAAGTTGGCCAGCACTTGCCTGCCTAGATTGTTTTAGCTTCATTTAGCCATTGTTGTTGGAAACATCTGCAGAGCTATAGAAGATTTCTTGGCCATATCTGTTCAAGGGATGTGTTTATCAGTTATTTACTTATATGTTTAAGGATTTAGAGATGAGAATCAAAATGAAACTAAGGATAATTCTCATACAATTATTCCATCTTTGAACCATCCCCGGGTGCACCCGCCTTGGTTTTACAGAGCCAAAAGAGTAGAAAACCGTCTAAGGTTTTATTGAAGTTGGGTCCTAATACTTTGCATATGCAAGTGATAATGAGAATTGGCTATTCTTTAGGTTGTGTATGTACTGATATCTAGGTACTAAGCCTTTTGTCGCTTAGTAGTTTTAGTACTGATAACATTACCATTTAAACTCCAACAATTACTATTGTGATTCATCTTTATCATTACAAATTCTTATAACAGCACATCAAAAAATACTTCAAAACTTACTAGTTAGAAACTTATATACTCTCTCTTCTGTTTTTTAAAAAAAATTACATAACTTTTAGATCGGTCTATTTCAACTGAAAACTCTTGAAAACAATTTATACATCACCTATCTGCAATGGTTCAGAGATCCTTTAGATAGAGTCGCCACTCACTTTTTTGAGAAAGATTTTAAACATGATTCATAACACTACATATCTGAACTAAATTGTCAACTTTATAAAATTTTGTAAATCTTTAAAACACTTAGAAGAGAGAAAACTTCATTCAACAATTCTAACTCTGATCTTACAGCAGTATTCTGAAAACCAAAATCAACTAAATTGATTGAAAATAACACTCAATGACAACACAATCTTCATTCAATCTTGAAGAATACTAATACAACTAGATAAAACATACTGGGTGCATGAAGTTGAAGTAAGAAATCTAGAAAAACACATCATAGAACTTACTGTTGTAAATTTTTCATGCCCTTTTCCTACTATATTAAATCTCCTTTTTAAATTCTCAAGGTTTGTCACTAAACTATTCCCTTATAACCATAGGCAACACTTAGATAACTTAACACACACGTACTTAGTAGGACCAAAGAAATTGCAGTACTTTTCACTAATATGTTAGACAACTTCCCTAGTAGAGTCGCCATTTTGTTGGTGTTTCAAAACTACCAAGCAACAAAATGCTTAATACCAAGATGATAATACTCACACAATCTAAATATTAGCAAATTCTTATTAGCAATTGTATGTGCAAAACTATTTAGGCCCAACTTCAACAAAACCAAGGGTGGTTTTCTACTCTTTAGGCTCTGCAAAACCAAGGTGGGTATACCCATGGATGATTCAAGACTCTAAAAACTTTATGAGGATTATTTTTAGTTCCTTTCTAATTCTCATCTCAAATCCTCAAATACATACACAATTCTTGATAACTTGATAAACACATCCCATATAAAAGATATGGCCAAAAAATTCTTCTATAGATCTACAGGTGTTCTCAACAATAGTGGCTAACTGAAGCTAAAATATTCCATGCAGACAAGTACTGACCAACTTTTAAGTTCTATAGAAAATAAAGTAAAATTGATTTAATTCTACATTTTTTGAAAACCATTTGTGACACATTTCTCTTACAACTGCATCAAATTTTGATCAGTGCCGAATCCATTGGGGTTCAGAGTCTACAGCAAATTCTTAGATCTAATTTGTTTCCCTATAACAGATTTCATCAGCAATTCTTATCAGAACTCATCATTAAAAATCCTTTCCCCTACTACAATAATCTTATCATATTCATCAGAGCTTTTACTTAATCCATTGAATTAACAGCAGTGATAAATAGATATACAACCTCACCAGATTGCATTCAATTGCACAAGCCTTTACCTATACAACATCAAGATAACCAAGTAACTGAAAGGAGACAAAGTTCAGAAAGAAAAGATACGGGGACAGTTCATAATTTGTATTCATTTTCCTTGAAAATTGTATACAATTTATAGTAAACTCAGAATGACCTTTTGAAAGAAACACATATCATTCTATATTCATGTATTCTCAAGATCTGAGAGAGAAAATACACCACCAATTTGTTCAAAAAAATGGACCAAAAATAGACTAAGTATATCACTTAGAAAAATAGAATTCAGACCCTCACATTGCCTTGAAAACTCACTTATATAGGTGTGAGTTGCAACAAGCAAAGGGAAAATGTGGCTGATAGATGTCCTTACAAGAGGAAAATGCATACATTTGTCAAAAATAAAATAACAAATAGGAAGTTATGCCAATCACACATTCTCTTGTGGGCTTCTGTCTATCACCTCCTTCCGTTGATTTTGCTCCAATAGTGATTCTGTCATATATGTAACTGCTAAGCTTGTCCCTGACAAAATCTATTTTGATGATTGCATTCTATCCTGGACCCATGGGTTTTGCCAAGATAACTACTTTGTGAAATTTATCTTTACTTTCCACTCTTCACTGATCATGCCAGGCTTCAGAAATAATGGAAAAATTACTTAGTGTGCAACCCTTGAGCAGGGAGACAATGTGGTTGTCAAATATAACAAAATGGGTAACTTCTGATTCCCAGCCACGTCTGCTTTCTTAACCACCTTTTGACCAAAATTTTCCATCCACTGACACAAAAAAGGTGCATGCTAACAAAAAGTGAGAATGACCATACCCGTGAGTATGAAATCTTCTTCACCTTCCTCAAAAACTATGCACAGGATACCACAAATTTCTGTTACCCTAGCATCAGGCTATGATATCTTGAAAATTTGTTTAAAGGATGATGTTACCACTGAGAGGGCTGTTATCTTACCAGGTTCATTCATTATCCTTATCAAAACCTTGGTTACTTGACTACGACATCTTACCATATTTTTAAAGAGATGAAACTTTCAGAAAACACTCAGGATTACTAGTTTTCCTCTATCAAAAATCCATATACTTCTACACGGGACAAAACACTTCTTTTTTGCAAACCAGCTTGAACTAGAATGTAGGATATTAAAATCCCAAGCCCAAGAATTTTTTGCCTATTAATCCCTCTACTATCCACAACCCAAAATCTAATGAACTCTTTAGAACCATCCTTTGATTAAACCGTACAATTCTAAAAAAAATTTGGAAACTATGGCATGAGAACTTACTTGGAGTTTTTTGCTCTTCGTAACTCTGCAATTTATCTCTGAACCAATCGCTTCACACTCATGCTAGATTTATCTCAATCCTTGTAGTAATTATCTTCATTCAGAAAAGATTTCAAAGTCTTTATTTGTGCAAGGTGAAACTAGGAAAATCTTTCCTATTATACTCTATTATTAACTTCACATGTGAAACTTTTCACATCTTATTAATGTGTAGAGTGCCACCACCCTTAGTATTTAAAACTTTTTCGTCAATCTTAAAAATCATATGATCATGGGGTACAAAGAAAGACAACTAGGTGTTGCACTCAACAAGTTGGCCCTCTAATCCAATGAAAATTTCCCACATACATAGCTCTTTCATTTATGGCATATCCGTTTCGATCCATTTGCTACTGAAGATACATGTCAATAGCTTGCTACTTTGCCATACATAAAGAATGAGAACATTTCCATAGCAAAGCAGTGATAGCCATTGATTCGCTCTCGATCTTGTGGATGATATGTTGCTTATATTGCTTAGAAGACAATGGTGGGCCCTCACTTGCTATCTCTCTATACATATTGTTTGAGCAACATTTTATGGCAAGACAGCGATGGCTAGTGATCTGAGGTTACATCAAAGGTGGAGAAACTACACCAAGTACCCTGATGAATAGTGGGTCTGACACTCGCTATGTTGCAAAGACTAAACATCATGCAACTCTTTATAGTGAGATGGAGAGGATTGTAGATTGAAACTAGATCAGATGATTGGGGTCTCTTGAATGCTTTATGAGTGAGGCATGGGTCTAAGGCATTGATGACGTAGGAATTTTTGCACTACTGGTGATCAACAAATCCTTTACTTTAGTCTTAGTCACCATCTACATCACCTGAGGTCCCACTGGATGTTCATTTCATGGAGCCTTGCTACTTTGATAATGGTTATATGGAAAACTTTTCTTATAGCGAGATAGCAAGACATCAAAGAAATCATCATTCCAGCACCGATTTTAGATTATCTCCAACTAGGTCCCTTTTCCTATTTTGACAGCATTTTCCAGGTGTCCATGACTGAATGATCAGTTAGAAGTCAATTTTTTGACTACCGTGTCTTCATCTTGTGGTCCTGTCTTGTAACATCCTGACTCTCGCTACCTCGCTATACATAAAGAGACCCCATGTTTTCAAAGCAAGGCAAGGACAATGGTGGGTCTATTTAGATTGGATGGTTGGGAGAGTTTTTTAGAAGAAAAATGGCTCAGGGCACAGGATATATAAAGGGAAAAGGAATATTTTCCTAATTCAAACATTTCATGCCCAAAAAATTATGAATGGAAAGAGATATAGGGTTTTCATAAAACTTTCAAAGGCTTGCAAACATACAACTTATCTAGAAACCCTATTATCTATTAATGGGTACAATCAGAGAATTTCTATGCCTGGATAGAGAACTTGTTGGAATTATGATATATTTGTCATTATTGCAAACACTTGTTTAATTCTAAATGCTTATCTATCTCATCACTTAGTGTTTAGTGTATACCGAGCATTCAATGGTTACCTTATAAGTTCAACAGGTAAATAGTTCTCACTGAGCATTCTAGAGGAGACTGAGTGAATGAGAAGTTCAGCAGTGTTTACAAAGTGAAAAAGGTAAACAAAGGACTCAGTGTTTACTAGGTGAAAAAGGTAAACAAAGGACTCAGTGTTTACTGAGTGAAAAAGGTAAATGAAGGACTTGGTGTTCATCGAGTACAGCAAGGTAAAAGAAGAAGTTAGTTTCTACCGAGTGACACTATGTCTACCGAGTCACCAATGGTTACCAAGTTCCAAGAAATATTGTGTGGAAAGTATGAATTGAGCCTCTACTCCTACCAAGTGCATGATGATGCCGAGTAATGTAGTGGATGTCAAGTATCAGATGGGCATAGAGTTAGCTTAAGGAACTCGAGTTTTCTACTATTTGGCCGACTCAGTAATGTTTTGTTCACTTGCGTTTTGGCTGACCTTGTAATTCTAAATATTGGAATGGTATATATGTAATGTATGATATCATTTGCAGTATGAGGGGTATGAAGAAAGTGAAGTTTGTAGAACAAGATTTAGTGTGCAAAGAACATTAGCAATAAGACAAACATTCACAAACTAAAACTAAATTCCCATATAAGCTTAGACAAAGAAAGCAAACAAGAAATGCAAACCTCAAAAGAGAAAACACTCCATGCTTCTTTGATTTTGTAGATGTGTCCTTTGATAAAGATGTATGCTCAATTGCTCAAAGTTGCTTCAATGGTGGAGATAGATAATAGAAAATTGGTAGCTTTTTGAGCTCTCAATTTGGCATTATAAGGTTAAGATTGATGACTTTAGTTCTCAAAATAGCATGGTAACTTTAGCTCAAAGATTGTTTATTAAATGGCTTGGGATGGGATTCAATTTATAGGCCAAGGGGTACAAGGATGGAGGGCTCAGATGCAAGGATGGGGAGATGGTTAAGGAGGGCTAAGATGCACTCAAAGGGGAGCACATGGATTGTGCTTGTTTAGCACCAATGGGAAGGTGACACTTGTCACAAGGAGGATGAGTGTGAGAGGGTAGGGTAAAGGGTTAGTTAAAGGCATGATGAGTGGGGTTGAGTATGTAAGAGAGATGTAAGAGGAATGAGTGTGGAAGAGGGAAGAGTGTGGAAGATGGATGTAAGAGTCATGAGTGGGCTTGTAAGAGTCTTTTATGGTTTGTAAGAGCACTCATGACTTGGTGGTTGGGATTTTTGAGGGGAGACTTTGATTTGGTTTAGGAAAGTCTTAAACTTGTTTAGGGAATGTGACAACATTAGGGAGTGGATTAGGCTTGGGTTTAGGATTAGATTAGGAATGTTAGAGATGTGCAAGTGGATGGCATTAATGAGGGTGGGTAAGTTAGTGGCTAAGCTAGTTTACTATGGGTGGATGGGGTGGATTAGGCTAAATGGAGGATTAGGGATAAGTTAGGGGTTTCTAGATTTGAGGATTTTTATTTATCAAATAGATTTATTTAATAAATGGGGATTTTTGGAATTAGATAGAAGAATAGGATTTAATTGATAAATAATAGGTTATTTGATTTATCAATTAGGACTATAGATGATTAATTAAATTAATCAACTAGGGATAGCAAAGGATTAATTAAATAAAAATTTAATTAATGATGCCTTTACAGATAACTAAATAGGATTACTAAAGCGGTGTAATCAAATTTAGGTGTCTACAAAGTTCTCATGTGAAGAACGTGTATTTGAGATAAGTGAAAGCAAATCAACAGAAGAGTACAAGGAATACAGAAAGGTCAACATAGGAGCAGAAAAGTTATGTCTATCACATCAAGTGATCAATACAAAAAGGATATTATTAGAAAATAGTTGTAAGTAGATCCACTACTTCATCCTAACAGATGAATCAGTTTATAAATCCTTTAATAGGGTAGACCTAATAGTCTTTTTGTAAATCTCCTAACGGAGTGCATACTTTACTGTATGTTTGTAAGTCCTCTAACAAGGTGGATCTAGTAGTCCTAGTTGCTCCTAATAGGGAAGATCACCAAAAGTGATCATTGTAAGCCTTAACAGGCCAACTTTATACTATAGTATTGAAGTTTTGTGGGCATCATCCCCACCCCAATTTTACTTTCTATTTGGAAGGTTTTTGGGTCACCAAATCTCTGGGTACATGTGTAATGAATGCTTGATCTTTAATTTATGCAGTAGGTTGGATGAATGATGAATGGTTAAAATGTTGAATTTTTAAAAAGTTTTATAGATTACTAATTCACCCCTCCCCTCTCAGTAATCTATCTTATCCTGAATATTTCCAACAGGACTTCCATCATGTGAAAATTTATACCAACATACTCTCCAAAAAAAAATTAGTGTTAGTATTCAAATGCTTATATGCCTTACTTCTAATAGAGTATCCAAGGAATACCTTCATCACTCTTTGCATCAAACTCTCCATTTCTAGTGTCTTTGAGAATATAGCATTTACAACTAAAGACTTTGAAATGTTTAACATTAGGTCAGTGACCATACCATAATTCAAAAGGTGTAGCATTTGTACCTTTCTTCACTTGGACTCTATTCAAGGTGTAAACAGTAGTGCTTATAGCTTCTCTCTAGTACTTTAGAGCAACATTTTTCTCCATCATCAAGGTTTTAACACAATCTATCACTGATCAGTTCCCTTTTTTAGTACTACTATTCTGAGGTGGAGTCCTTGGTGCTGATGTTTTCCTTTTGATACCTTTATCATTGTAGAACATCTCAAATTCTTTTCATGTAAACTCACCTCCTCTTCTTGACCTTAGGCATTTTAGATTCTTTTCTATTTCCTTCTCAACTCTAGCCAAATACCATTTGAACATATGAAATGCATCTGATTTTTTCTTTTAAAACATAGTAGTCATCATCCTTGAATAGTCATCTACAAATAGCATTATGTATTTGTCTCCTAAGTAGATTTGCACTTCTATTGGACCACATAAGTCTGTATGGACTAACTCTATTATTTCTTTGGAAGTGTATGTTTTTCTTTTGAAGCTAGACTTAGTCATCTTCCCTAGTTGACATTGTTTGAACATTGTGTTTTCAGGTTTCTTCAATTTAGGCAACCCTTTGACCTTCTTCTTTTTGCTGATACAAATTAGATTATCAAAGTTAACATGACACAACCTTTTATGCCAGAACCACACATCATCAAGTCTAACAACAAGACAAGTTGCATCTTCCATATCTAGGTAAAACAAATTACTTCTAGTTTGTTCACCTTTTCCTATCAGATTTCCATCAGTGTCATAGATCTTGATAGTTTTGTTTCCAAACTCTACTTTGTAACCTAGATTGCCTAATTGTGATACACTCAACAAGTTGTAATTTAATTCTTCAACATAGTATGCATTATCACATAAATTTTCTCAGTAAATTTAATGGAACTTTTCCCTTTGATTTGACATGAACCATAATTACCAAATCTAAAACTATTTCCATCATAGTGAGTAAAGGTAATGAACTTACTGTTATCTCCTGTCATGTGATGTGAGCAACCACTGTCTATGATCCACTTGTCATTCTTACTCACATAGGTTACCAATGTTGTTGCTTCATCTTTATATTTATCTGATTCATCCTTCATGGCCACATAGACTACTTCATCATCATTCTCATTAGAATCTTCTTCAATAATGTAGCATCTTTTACCTTTTTCCTTGTAATCTCTACTATCATCTTCTCTCTTATTCTTGTACTTGTTTCCTTCTTTGTAGTTCTTCTTTTGTGTACATCTTGCAGCAATATGACCTACTTCATTACAATTGAAACATATGATAGGGAGCCTACCTTTGAATTTACCTTTGCCTTTATGAAATCTTCTAGCCAGTAGTGCTTCTAATTGTTCCACATCTTTCTCATCTATGTTGATATCACTAGATGCATGTTTTCCTTTTCTGCTTTTCTTTTTTGATGTCTCCTCCTCAATATCTTTTATTGTCATCTTGGCCTTGAAAGTAGATTCAAGATTCTTTGGTCTGTAGTTGTCAAAGTTGGATAGTTCAAATGTATTAAGTCTTCCCACTATACCTTTAAATATTAGTGTGTTTGCTTGTACACATCTTAGCTCTTGGATGGCTGAAACTCTAATAACATAGATAGGAAGTAGAGTTCTTAAGTATTTTTTGTTAACAATTTCTTCTTCCAATTGACCACCTAGACTTCTTATTGCACTTACTACTTCTTTCATTCTAGCAGCATATTGAGAAGGATTCTCACTTTCCTCCATTTTCATGTCATCAAACTTTCCTCTGAGCCTTTTTCTCTTTTCTCTCTAGAAATTCTGATCTCCTCCATAGACATTTTTTAGGGTTTTCTACATCTTGAATGCAGTGTCACAATCTTTGATATCATCATATTCTAAATAGCTGAGTGTAGAGGCAATCTCCAGCATTGCTTGATTGTGTTCCTTCCTTTTGCTTAAATCATTTGTAGTAAGAGGTCTAGCTGAATTTACATGTTCTATTCCAATTGAGGTTTGTGCATAGTCACCTATTGATCCAATGTGCAATTTCATCAAACTCTACCATGCAGAAAAGTTTTCTTTATTGAGCTTGGGAACTTCTCTCTTTGACATCTTGATCTTCCTACTTCTAGTACCTTGAAACTAAATCAGTAGATGGCTCTAATACCAATTGTTAGAAATACTTTATAATAATTGAGAGGGGGAGGGTGAATTAGTTATTCAAGGTCCTAATGTCCAATTCAAAATTTTTCACTAAGTGTAGTGATCCCATTCAACCATTCATTCATCCAAGCTTTAACTTTTCTATTCAAAAAGTTACTATAAATCAACATGCAAGCATAACACATAAAAGATCAACACATAACACAATGATTTATGTGAAAACCCAATATGGGAAAAACTACTAGTAACATGCTACTCAATTCTCACTCTTCTGAAGTGATGCCCTATGAAAGGCATGCCCTATTAAAGGCTTACAAAACACTATTAAATGTGACCTTGTTAGAGGATTTAACCATCTTATTAGAAGTGGGCCTTGTTAGAAGACTTTAGAACATTCACTTGAAATGTCACCCTATTAAAGGATTTATAGATGGCTATTAAACCAACCTAAGTCCATAGGATTTCCATATCTAATACAATTGCTAGAGAGTATTAGAAAATATTTGATCTAATTACAACATACAACTTAACTTGTAGATTTTAGATCACTTCTTAGCTCATGCCACTGCCTAGCTTTTAGTCTTTGCAACCCTTGATAGCTTTCCCTCCTTTCAAGCTTTGTCTACTTGAGTCTCCATGCTCACTATACTAGTGCAACCATCTCTACTTGACCACTTGTAGAAGCAGAGCCTCTTTGATCTTCCTTCTTCTAGATGCCTTTGTCTTGACACCCTTACAACCACTTCTCAATTTAGCACTTCAGTAGCAACAACATCAGTATCATTTTCTTCCTAGTCTATGACTCCTTAAATAGAAGTCTTGGAGTTCCTTTCTTGCTTGATTCTTCCTTCCTTTGATTTCAATTCTTATGGATTAGGTAGGATTCATTGTATCTAACCCATATTTTGTTTCCTCTAGAAACTTCTTGAATAATCCTTTTGAATTCACCCAAAAATGGCTTACATAGAATTTTGTGCCACCAGCTCATCATCCTTATCCACCAACTAGTTCAAAAAATTCAAGGCAACCACTTTAAACTTAGATTTGGTGAATCTTCATCATTTAGAATAATGCAACATCTTGACACTATTAAAATCTTGATGCTCGACACATATTATGTTACTTGGAACCTACTACATTTTTACTGGTGCTCAAAACTTGAAGTACACTTAGCACCTGATACTTTGCTCGACACTTGATATTTTTCTTAGCACTTGAACTTCACTCAGTACCTAAAGATCACTCAACACACACTAAATTTTCTTTTTTCTCAGCTCCAATTGAAACTTTTCTCGGCTTCAACTAGCTTGCTCAAAACCCACTGCTGAACTTAGTTTAGGCTTTACAGTCAACCTTGTTACAACTTATTCTTCTAATATTTCTAAGTGTGACCAACCTCCATATCTTTGCATATATTATCAATACATCATTTAATCATTGTCTTAACTAAACATTGTACTTAATTACAACAACATAGCTCAACCTTTCCCTTAGGTATTCTTGTTACATCTTTTTGATCAAATCATCTTCATCAATCAACTAAGTGATAGTACTTGGATCTTATAAGTAATTTTCATTCCTACAGATAGCAAGTTTGCCATCAATGACAAAACAATTATTTAAAACATTCTTTCAACAACAATCTCCCTCTTTGATCTTCAATCATCTTCTCACAATGGTATTTTCAATCAGATTTCCAATAGTAGAACCATTAGAAGGAAAGATCATCGACCGAATTTAATCAGCAACTCAAAATGAAAACTTCTTGCCTCAAATGGCTCCCATGCATGCAAAGTGCATCCAACTAACTTCTCCACCAAAAAAGAAAATGCGATTGCCACTTTTTCCTTTAACTATTAAACTTGATTTGGTGGAAATTTTGACCAAATTGGGAAACCCTAATTTGGTCAAAATTTCAACCAAATTGGGCAAACCAACAAAAAAAAAAGAATTCATAGGCCAATATGGCCTTTGGTTGAAAGTTTAGATCAAAAATTAAGGGAAAATGTACTAGTGTTGAGAAAGTAAGTCAACCTGAGAAATGTGATAAATCCAGACAAACAAGGAAAGTTGAACCACACACACACACACACACACACACACACACACATATATATATATGAATTGAAAGGTATATGCTTTATATGTAATGAAGTTGGTCATATAAAGAGATATTATACAGGTAAGTATTTCAAACCTATTACTAATTTCTATTGTTATAATTGTCATGGTTTTGGTCATTAAGTAGTTGATTATAGGAAACCTATGTTTGATAGTAATAATGAAAATAGTTTAATGTTTAGGGTTACTAGCCCTAGAGGTAATGGAAGAAGGATATCTTCAAGTAGATATGATGAAGGAGAAGGAACTAATGGAACACAAAAAAACATTGTGTGTTACAAGTGTAACAAATTTGGACACATTGCAAGGAATTGTAGAGCAACAGTCAATCAAAATGGACCTAGTCAAAGAAGGAGTACATGTGTATATATGTCAGTTATGCAATAACTTTGGTCACATTGTGAGATTTTAAAAAATTGATATGAGGAACATCAACAAGAACCCAAAATTTAGAAGGAACGACAATAGAAATAATAGAAGGAATGACATTAGCAATAGCAATAAAAAAGATGCACTCAAAGAACATGTTGAAGAATT
Source organism: Cupressus sempervirens (assembly GCA_028749045.1). Classification (NCBI taxonomy): domain Eukaryota; kingdom Viridiplantae; phylum Streptophyta; class Pinopsida; order Cupressales; family Cupressaceae; genus Cupressus; species Cupressus sempervirens. The sequence goes on from CM053791.1 coordinate 574,412,693, forward strand.
CAAAGATGTATTTGTGAAGGCAATGGATCCATCAAGTTATCATGTGGTATTAGAAGAACAATATTTTGATGCACTTGATGAAAGACTAAATTCATCCATTGTGTGTGATTCATCTTATTTTAATTAAGCACTTTCCCATTAAAAATATAGTAGAAGATAGAGATCAAATTTGAAGTTGCAAAGTTGGCAAAAGGAAAAGATCATAAAGAAGCTTTGGTTAAGAGCACAAATAATTTGGAGATTGTATGTGTATGCCTAAAATGTGAGCACACTTCTATGAATCATTATATTCAAGATTACTCAAGAATGAGGTCTAAAATGGTGACTTATAGCTCTCTAGTCATGGAGTGCAAGGGTTTTGAAATGGAGGCCCTCAGTTTGACCTAGTTCATGCCCATGCAAGTACACCATGAAACGAGAGATTCAAAGATCCAAAATGCATGCAAATGGAGATGAAAACTAATCTATATGATAACAATGCAAGAACAATGCAAAATCTAATCTATGAAAGCAAGATCTAATCTTATGAAAGCAAATATGACTCTAAACTAACATGCAAATGCAATGATAAAAGCCCATGATGAAAGCCATGGGTGCAAGAGAGAATGAGACAAAAAGATAGAAGTTCTCCACAAAAAGCTTTAGCATTGAAAAACTCCTTCAAAAATTGCTCTCCAAACCTGTAGCATAACAATAACATCATCCGTGAAAAATGTACCTGTGAAATGTGGGCCTCTGAACCTCACAGACACTTCAACATGGTCATTGTATGCGGATTCATCTCGGAATGAACATTGGATTGTTCATCCAAAAATCAGCCCTGCAAAGCGACCTATTGCCTTCTATCTAAAGGGAATTTCTTATCAGATATCCTCATATTTGTGGTGTTTAAGCAACCAGGACCTCTAAGAATGAAGGATTTGTAAGAAAGTACAACTAATCTATATGAGAATCTAGATTAATCTAGAATGAAAGATGAAATGTAATCTAAGAACAAATAAAGTAAACTAGATTAAGCATATGCATGATTAAACTAAAATGAGATCAAACTAAGAATGAGAATGCATGCAAGAAATGTAAGTGAGCATGAATTTCAACGGCAATCCGATAGCAAATGAATTCATCCTCTCTCTTTTTTGAAATAAAGGGAGGAGGGTCTCTTAAATAGACTTTCTTGGAATCCATCAATAGTTGAGATTGATTTCAATCAACGGTGAGGATTGAAGTCATTATTACCTCTTACGCATGTCTCTGTTTGACTTACTCATCATAGATATAGATTCTCTTCCAAATTTAATTTAATAAGATGAGATATGCTCTCATAATTACCTTTTTCATTTAATTAAATAATTTTATTTAATTAATAAAAGAAGCTTTTCTCATTTAATTAATTAGGAATGACTTCCCATTTAATTAAATAACTTCATTTAATTAATTAGAAATAGCTTTCTCTATTTAATTAAATAATTTTGTTTAATTAATTAAAATAGACACATTTATTAAATTAAATAAATTTAATTCCATAGTACATTAGCTCTAGGATATGATTTAATTTAATTAAAGTATAAATACTCAGTAATTAAATTAAATATTAATCAACAGGTTTAATGTGACTAATATGAGTCAATACTATAAGAATTAAATAAAGAGTATGATGAATACAGATTTGGTTTTGCTGCATCTGACAATTAAGTCAAGTAGTGAGTAGCCGAATAAGGATTGCCTATTAGAATAGGTCTTAGGATTGATCAAAAATAGACCAGAATTGGTTGAAATGGCAATGAGCCAATTTTGGGGTATTACATTTTGCCCCTCTTTGAATGAATGTGCAAGCAGCATGTTCAATTCAAAAAAAATTAGAAAAGCGTGATGCGAGGATCAAGAGGACAAGATTGGTTTTGTAATTGATGACACAGAGACCAATTGATAAGCTTTTAAGGACCATCCCTAGAACAAAGCTTAATCCCAAGGAATCCAGGCAGAGTACCTAGATACCCAAGATTGAAAGCATTTAGAAGATTATCTCCAAAATGGAGCTTAACCTTCAAGGATCCAGATAGAACACCTAGATACTTGAGATTGAAAGCATTTAAAAGATTATCTCCAGAACGGAGCTTAACCTTCAAGGATCTAGATAGAACACCTAGATACATGAGATTGAAAGCATTTAGAAGATTATCTCTAGAACGGAGCTTAACCTTCAAGGATCCAGATAGAACACCTAGATACCTGAGATTGAAAGCATTTAGAAGATTATCTCCAGAATGGAGGTTAACCTTCAAGGATCCAGCTAGAACACCTAGATACCTGAGATTGAAAGCATTTAGAAGATTATCTACAGAATGGAGCTTAACCTTCAAGGATCCAGATAGAACACCTAGATACCTGAGATTGAAAGCATTTAGAAGATTATCTCCAGAACAGAGCTTAACCTTCAAGGATCCAGATAGAACACCTAGATACCTAAGATTGAAAGCATTTAGAAGATTATCTCCATAACAGAGCTTAACTTTCAAGGATCCAGATAGAACACCTAGATACCTGAGATTGATAAAAGATAACAAGGTCCACTCATGATTCATAGAATCATCCCCAGAACAAATTTTGATCCTCGGGAGTCGGGGTTTAGACTATCCCAATACCTGTCCATCAAACTCTAAGAAGAGTTGTTATAAGGTTGATCAATTGATGAAAAGATAAGAAAGATAGCAAAGATGCCAAATAAAAGGGAACAAGATGCCTTGAGTGATGAGATGCCCCAAGTGACAAGGACATAAGATAGGAACAAGACACCCCAAGCGATGAAGATTCAGATTGATTTGAAAATCAAGTTCAATGATGTAATCATCCTACCCCCTCGAGAGAAAAATTGAAAGATGACACACCAAAAATATGATGTAAAGCAGTAGAAAAAATCTAAGATTTAATAGAATGTAGAAGAGATCAGAATGAATAAAGAAGAGATTAGAACAATCAGAAGAAATATAAAGAGATTAGAATGATCTGAAGAAATATAAAGAGATTAGAACGATCTGAAGAAATTTGGAGAGATCAAAATGATCTAAAGAAATATGAAGAGATTAGAAAGATCTGAAGACATAGGAAGAGATCAGAATGATCAAAAGAAATGATCTAAAGAAATATGAAGAGATGAGAAAGATCTGAAGACATAAGAAGAGGTCAGAATGATCAAAAGAAATTTGGAGATTGATCCAAAGTGATTTCGAGATCCAAAAGACCAAGTTTGACCAAAAGTTGACCAGATTCAGCCAAAGTTGACTTAAGTTCACTATTTTCAGAATGAATTGTGAAAATATTGAGAATGTAAAGTTGAAAGGATTCCAAGAATCATAAAGTATCAGAAAGATTTGAGCTGCACAAGCATTCGATCGCATTGGTTGCCAAAATTTTAAAACGCATTTTTGAGGCACTTAGGTGTGTCAGACTTCGAATTCGATCCCAAAAAAAAAAAGGGGTTCTAAGCAGCCAAATTAGCCAAAAGAGTGATTAATCGATCATTTGTGCAGTTGTGAAGAACATGATACTTTGAAGAGATCAACAATCCCTCATCAGAGAAGGTGAAAGTAGATTCACAATTGAATCGTATGCTTATACAAGTGAAGTATGTAATGCAAGACTATATTAAATGCAACCCTAGGCTAGATACAACCTTAAACTAGATGCAACCCTAGGTCTGGTTACCAAGCCTCGATGATTTATCATCACTAGATATCTAACAAAGCTCATAGGTTATACAATTCCCACTAACATTGCAATCATGGAAATATGAATATAACATACGTTATCGGTTTGTCGAGATTAAATGTAAGCATTCGAGGCACAAGAAGCTAGAATGACCAGAACATTTGTCCATTTTAATGTAGCAAGTTAACATAAGCATCAAAGCATAAATGCTAGGATGACCTGAATGTTGCTTGCATAAAAGGCACACCAAACACACGGGAGATCTTTCTTATGCTAAGTATTTAGTATTCATTCTGTCTACAATGACCCTTGCATTCGTAACCTGAGACAGAAGTGTGCTAAATATACTCGTAGTGACCCATACATTCACTTAGCAGGACGAGTATTAGTATTTACTATAGCATGAAGAGTTCACTTCAACAAACAAGGAGAAGAACCAATGTTATTGATGTATTCATATAAAAGGAGTCGAGGTACACACGGCCATCCAATACGAGATGGAGGCTCTTATAGTGGACACCCCTCTTATAGGAGTAGATCAACTTATTGGAACTAAACTACAAACAGCAAGAAAAGAAAAAGATCATGCCCCCAGACATTACTTCTCTAGTCAAAGATGACATCATCGAGTTGCTCGAGGAGATATGATAAAGCAAAACAAAGAAAAAAAAGAAAATGCTCAGCATATCCAAACAAGTATATCAGTTTTGAGTTCAATGTTTTGGGATTGATGTCAAGTGTCAATGTCCACAACACATTCGAAAGAAATCTCTTTAGTAGGGTGACAACAGTAGGCAAACACAGTGAGAATGACTAGTGACTGATGTCAAAGAGGAATCTTCATGATGAAGAACCTAAAGAGGACTGGGCGACAGTAGACAGACATAGCCAAAACGATCGGTGACTGACGCAATAGAGATCTTCCATAAATGAAGCTGGAGACGTGACCTAAGCAAGAGATTCTATGAGGAGAATCTCGAAAAGAATGACACTAGTGATAGTAGGTAGACACAGTTTGACACAACTGGTGACTGTCACGAAAGAGATTCTATGAGGAGAACCTCGAAAAGAGTGACACTAGCGACAGTAGGCAGACACAGTTTGATATAACTGGTGACTGTCGCGAAAGAGATTCTATAAGGAGAACCTCGAAAAGAGTGACACTAAGGGGGGATGCCCTGAGCTATAACAAGACTCAATCCATGGATACATGAGAAAGAAAAGTAGGAAAGAAAAAGTGTGAAAGCGACTGTACAGAATAGCCAGAAGATGCGCTGCAAGATGGAGCATTGGGAACAAGAGGCGCCTGTTTACCAAGTTTTCACCTTCTTGGCAAGATTTTATTTTATTTTTTGCTACCATGCTGCCTGTTTCCAGGTTTTCACCAATGGCACTTTTCTATTTTTCAATTTTTTTGTATTTTTCTCTTTTTTTGTATTTTTCTCTTTTTTCGCTTTTTTTGATTTTTTTGGTGTTACCAAGGCACCTATTTTCTAGGTTTTCACCAAGATAACTATTTTTTTTAGGACTTTTTCCAATTTTTAGATTTTTTCAGAGATTACTAGCTCTCAAGAAGGATCACCTTGATTTTGTTCTAGTGTCTAGCAAGGTGTAAGATGAGATGTAGTAGCAAGCAAGTGGATAAGCAGAGATGGATAGACAAAGAATATGAAGCGGTGAATGTTACCCTCAAGGAAAGCCTTCACAAGATTACCCAAGCTAGGGAAAATGATATAAGCTCATGGTGTAATGAAGGGTATCGTGTAAGTAACCAAAGAAAATGACCATGTCAAGGGATTGCTAAGAATTGAGTTTTATTCTTTCTTTCATTGATCAAGACCAAAGGGTTAACTGAATAGGATAACAAATTTTGTTATGGAGGTTATGAGTGAATGACTTTGGAAAAGAGGTCATCTGAAGGATAAGAAAGATCATGATAGGATGTCATGGATGGAAGAATTATGCATGATGCCTGTTTGCTAGGTTTTCATCATGGTACTTATCCAAGGTGCCACAAGAAGTGGTTTTCACCATAGGACAGATTTATTTTTCTTTACTTTTACTATCAAGGTGCCTATTTCCAGGTTTTCACCAAGGCACTTTTTCTTTTTCTTTTTTTTTTTCTTTTTTTTTGAATTTTTCTTTTTTTGGATTTTTAGAATTTTTGGAAAGAATTCAAGCCTTTCTCAAATGAGATAGCACTCCTATAAGAAAGATAAGTTATGATAAGCCAAGGCCATAGCAAGGTACGCTCAAAGATGTTGATAAGGTAATGGAGGGAGATAGTAGAAAAGGTATATGAAGGACAAAGTTTAGGCCATGGATGAGATAAATGGGATGGAAGGATAAAAGGAGGAGTATAGAAGGTGGAGTGGATAGGGTATTGAAAGGGATGTGCAAGGGGGAGAAGAAAAAGTGGGCAAGATACACATTGACACACACCTTGAAGGGTAGTGGAATGATGGAGGAAATATGGATGGAATAGATTGAGGCTTAGATATATGAGGTAGCAAAGCCATTTTGGAGGAAGGTGGAGTAGAAGGTTTTGACACCTTTTTAGGAAGATGTTGGGAAGAAGATGGAGTGGAAGCCTTTGGAAACTTGAATGTCAACTTTGATTTGTTTTCAATATTCAAGTCCTTCAAAAGAGACTTGGGAATCCATATAGCTTTTGATTTTTCATTAGATTCTTTGGAACGCATTTCTTCAAGAACAGATTTAAGAACCCACATTGTTTTTGGTTGAGCTCTTTGAATAGTGGACCTTTGTGGTCTCTTTTTTCTTTTTTCCTTCTTGATGTTCACATGTCGATTAGAGGAGACATAGTGAACTTTTGAGGATGTATTCATGCACTTGTGTTTGAGTTGATCATCCAGATTGCTTCCAAAGGACTTGGGACTTGTGGATGAATGAGGCCAATATGACTGGTTTGGATGGAAAGGTGAATGTGAAGAGTTCAAGTATGTGTATCTTTGTTGATCTTGGGGTAGGGTAGGAAGATTGTGTAATGAGCTAGTAGTGGAAATATGAGATAGAGGAACATAAGGTCCCAATATGGATGGAAGACTTGAATGTTTTAGCTTGGCTGGGTAGGGACCAAGGATAGATTTAGAAGATGTGAATGGACCATGAGTAGGGATATCAGCATCTTTAGAGTGAGCAATATGACCAAAGTCATCAATAGATTTATGAATAACTATTATAGGAGCAATACCTTTGATAGGAGTATTTAAAGCTTGAGCATAGTTTGGAAGTGAATGTAGCGAGGTAGAATAGGAGAGTGAGGGAACACTTTTCTCTTCAAAAGGAATTTTGGGTAACATAGGAAAAGTATCCTTCTCTTGGTCTTTTGTAATCTCCTTAAGGATGGTGGAAGAAACATCTTGATCTTGCTTAGTAGAGGTGCATGACATGGGAGATGGAGGACTATGTGGCTCTTGAGATGGAGGCACAAGATCTTGGAAGACTTGAAAGGGGATGAAGGAATCTTGGTCTTGATCAACATTTGTTTCTTCATCATTTAAGTGGTTCTCTTGATGTGAAACCAAATCCAAGGATGAGGGAGTATCTGAATCTGTATTCGAATATATTTCTAGAGTCTCCATAATAGGTTCTTGAAGGGACAATGGAGGAATAGTTGGATTGGGGATAATAGGAGGAGCAACACATGGAGGTTTTGGATCTTTTCTTTGTGTATTATGGGAGAGGTTTGTAGCTAAGTTAAGATTAGCTTGAGTTTCCTTTAAAGGTAGTTCTTGAGGGTACACATAGTCAACTGGGGGAGTAGTGAGTTCTTTTGGTGAATATGTGTTAGAAAGATTGGACAATTTAGAAGGTGGATGTATGTTGAAAGAAGTAGAAGTTGTGTTTGAACCGTTACTAGACATGGTTTCATGAGGTTGATCCTTCTTGAGAGTATAATCTTTAGTAGTTGAGAGCTTAGATTTTTGAATTATACCATTGTCAAAGAGATCTTGGATCTTGTTTTTCAGCTCCTTACAATGGGAAGTTTTATGTAAATTATGTCTATGATAGACACAATAGTTACTCATAAAGGAAACTCCCACCAAAGTGAGCTTAGGTAAAGTAATGATTTTTTCTTCAAGAAGTTCTTCCAAGATTAATTCATAAGATTTTCTCAAAGGTGTGAAATCACACTTTGGTTTAGGTTCCCAAGGTTTGTTTTCAAAGATATTCCTAGATTTCTTGGGTGTATGTGAGGTGATCTTAGATGTATTGGATTCAAGATCACAAGAATGTGATTTTTGGTTGTCATAGGAGAAAGGGAAAATTTCTCTCAAAGAGAATTTGTTCGATGATATTTTTTCCTCTTCTTTTAGTATTTGAAGTTGAGCACTTATCGTTTCAATTTGTTTCTTCATGTTTGTAATTAGAATCCCTTCTTCCTCACTAGGAATATTGGATTTAGCACATTTTTTGTTAGCCATTTTGATGTACTATGTTTGAAGTTGTGACAGCCAAGTTTTAGAACATAAGTCAAGTTGCCACAGTCATAGACAATGACAAAAAGAAAAAGCTTAGACAAGGACCACACTAGAACTTAGTCTCAATGGGACAAGATAAGAGTGTTGTATACTAAGGCATGAATAGTTTGATTTGAAGGCTAGAACAGCCAAAGATTATGACTATCATGACACTGAGTACAACAAGCAGTAAAGGACAAGAGCAAGATAACTGAGAGACAAGACTAGTTAAAGTATGGATCGTAAGTCATTAGCTAAGTGGGATGCCACTATTTCAAACTATTTTTACATAAAGAAGTAGTAAACTGATGCAAGCAACAAACTTGGTACAGAGCACAAATAGCTCTAACAAACTAACTTGACAGTTCAGACTCAAGATCTCACATGAAGATCCTCTAAAAGGCACATGAGAAAGTACACAGGGTCATGCAAAGACTCTAGATAGCATAAAGATTTCACATGAGGATGTGATGTAAGCCACACAAAGTAGTGCAAGGTTAACTTGGATAGCATAAAGATCTCACATGGAGATGTGCAACTGTTTGCATGAGAACGTGGACAAAGCTACGTGAAGAAGTAGTAGGACAACAAGTATTCGCGCAAAATTTTACAAAATGTGTGCGAAAATGGAAACTAGACTAATAACTGAACTGGATTTTGAAAAGACTTTGAAGATTTTAGACAGTTTTGGACAGATTGTTGATTCGTTTTAGTAACCAGGCAGATAAACAGGCACGTAGAATAGCAAGCAGGTGATATCAAGCACGTCTGAAAACAATGAGCAAGGGCAAAAGCAACCTTGCGCATGAACAATCAAGTGACTTAGTTTGTGCTAATCCCTAAGAGAGCTAATTGTGTATGTTTTCAAAGAGTTTTGCAATCATTGCACACATTCCTAGAAAATGAAAAAGTTTGGCCTCTCTAAAGTTTTTAGTAATGGTTTGACTCTGCAACTTTTATGACTCACAGGGGTGACCTCCAATCCTGGCACACCAAGGTTTTGACACAGTCTGAGAACTTAATCTTCAAGAGCTGCTGGGGAGATCTAACAACCCACAATGAACCACACCCATGGAGATTTCTTCCATAAGGACATTTATATAGCGGTTTTCACTACCATGGCAAAAATGGCTATTACCGCTTGAGGTTCCATCAACGCAGTTTGCCCTGTAGAGGGATTGTCTGCTATGGTTAATCCTCTCTAAAGGTGACTGACTCACAATATTGTACCACAAGGGGACTTAGCTTCCAGATCCAAGGTTTTGACACCTTTTCATTTTTAGCCCAATCAAAGCAGACAGATTAATCTGACATGCTAAACTAAGAGTATCTCTTAAAGATCTATGATATCAACTCCCAGTGATCTATCAACCTCTCCGGAGAAAGGATGCCTCAATCAACAAGTTGAAGATTCATCTATCTGAAAGATGCTTAAAGTATCCTCCCCACCTACAAGGAATCCATCATAGAGGGGAGTTTCACTAGGAACCCACTCTCTCAAGATCCACAAATAGTTTTCATGAGGCCTAATTACTATGTGTGTACAGATGTTAATTCTCGAAAGTAAATCTATCCAAAAGAAACCAAAGAGCACAAGGTGGTACACTTAACGCTTTAACTAATGTGAGGTGAGTCCAAAGATGTGGAACATTTAACCCCTCACACAAGCCAAAATGAGTCCACAACTCAGAAACTAGTGAGTTCTAAAAAGCACAAAAGGGTTTCCTAGTGGAACATTTAACGCTTTTGTCCTGTAGACCCCTCCCCTATTTAATATGGTGCTAAGCTTGCAACCACAAGGTGGAACGAGGGGCTAGTAGATTAGCGAGTCCAATAACCCAAGATAGCTAATTAGATCTATCACAAATAACTAAGCCTGCTAAATGGAAACTAATAGAGATCACAACCTAGTATCAAATTATGCATGTGTTGTAAAATGAGAACATGAAAGGAAATACACACACAAGCTTGACACAAGAGATATTCATTTTAGCTCCAAATGAAGTGTTATTAGTCAAAAAAAAAAAAAAAATTTACCTGATAATCCTCGCAACGCGTCTTTTCTTTGTTGTACCTTTCGTTTACACTTGATTGCTCACTCGCAATGAACAAAGCAACAAACTCATGAATGCAATATATGTCAACTCATGCAAAATCAAAGTTAGATCTGAAAATCTAATTTTTAAGAGTGATGATAATCAGCAAGTAACCCAAATGAAAGCCCACATTATGCATTAATTCATTATAAAAATGAAATGCAAACTATTCATTCAATGCCTTTTTTTTTTCAATTGATTTTTGACTTAGTCATAAAGATAAGATCTACATGATCTGAATTTGGATCCAAAACTCAAAATAAAAAAAAGTAACCCCTATCAAAAATTACAGAGCTTTCCAAAAATACAAAATTTTTGACAAGATCTTTTAATTTGTGCCCTAGGGAGTTGTTTTGTCAAAATAGACCAGTTTTTGCAAATTGAATTATTGATCCATAATATGACCTCTAAAATTGAAACACAAAGAACCAACTCTATTTAAAATTAAAAGAGCTTTCCGAAACTATAAATTTTTCTGAAAAATGTGCTGATTTACGCCTGAAAATGATTTTTTATGAAAAATGAAGAAAATATCATAAAAGCTCAAAACTACTTTGAAAAAGTCTGAAATTTGGACCAAAGTTTCTTGGATATATCGCCGCCCTACACAAAAAATTTTAGATCAAAAAATGCATCCGTTTGAAAGATATGAGCAAATCTTTCAAATCTAGGGTTTCTTTGAGTCTGCAAACAGATCTGCACAAAATCCAGCAAGCAAAGGTGGGTTGCCCCACAGTGGGCACCAAAAATGTATGCCTAAAATGTGAGCACACTTCTATGAATCATTATATTCAAGATTAATCAAGAATGAGGTCTCAAATGGCGACTCATAGCTCTCTAGTCATGGAGTGCAAGGTTTTTGCAATGGAGGCCCTCAGTTTGACTTAGTTCATGCCCATGCAAGTACACCATGAAATGAGAGATTCAAAGATCCAAAATGCATGCAAATGGAGATGAAAACTAATCCATATGATAACAATGCAAGAACAATGCAAAATGTAATCTATGAAAGCAAGATCTAATCTTATGAAAGCAAATATGACTCTAAACTAACATGCAAATGTAATGATAAAAGCCCATGATGAAATCCATGGGTGCAAGAGAGAATGAGACAAAAAGATAGAAGTTCTCCACAAAAAGCTTTAGCATTCAAAAACTCCTTCTTCAAAAATTGCTCTCCAAACCTACAGCATAACAATAACATCATCCGTGAAAAATGTACCTGTGAAATATGGGCCTCTAAACCTCACAGACACTTCAACACGGTCATTGTATGCAGATTCATCCCGGAATGAACATTGGATTGTTCATCCAAAAATCAGCCTTGCAAAGCGACCTGTTGCCTTCTATCTAAAGGGAATTGCTTATCAGATATCCTCATATTTGTGGTGTTTAAGCAACCAGGCCCTCTAAGAATGAAGGATTTGTAAGAAAGTACAACTAATCTATATGAAAATGTAGATTAATCTAGAATGAAAGATGCAATGTAATCTAAGAACAAATAAAGTAAACTAGATTAAGCATAGGCATGATTAAACTAAAATGAGATCAAACTAAGAATGAGAATGCATGCAAGAAATGTAAGTGACCATGAATTTCAACAGCAATCCGATAGCAAATCAATTCATCCTTTTTTTTTTTGAAATAAAGGGAGGAGGGTCTCTTAAATAGACTTTCCTAGAATCCATCAACAGTTGAGATTGATTTCAATCAACGGTAAGGATTGAAGTCATTATTACCTCTTACGCATGTCCCTGTTTGACTTACTCGTCATAGATTCTTAGCTTCAAGTGGGTTGAGGAATCTTATGATGTGTCATAGATTCTCTTCCAAATTTAATTTAATAAGATGAGATATGCTCTCGTAATTACCTTTTTCATTTAATTAAATAATTTTATTTAATTAATAAAAGAAGCTTTTCTCATTTAATTAAATAACTTCATTTAATTAATTAGGAATGACTTCCCATTTAATTAAATAACTTCATTTAATTAATTAGAAATAGCTTTCTCTATTTAATTAAATAAATTTTTTTTAATTAATTAAAATAGGAACATTTATTAAATTAAATAAATTTAATTCCATAGTACATTAGCCTTAGGATATGATTTAATTTAATTAAAGTATAAATACTCAATAATTAAATTAAATATCAATCAACAAGTTTAATGTGACTAATATGAGTCAATACTATAAGAATTAAATAAAGAGTATGATGAATGCAGATTTGGGTTTGCTGCATCTGACAATTAAGTCAAGCAGTGAGTAGCCGAATAAGGATTGCCTATTAGAATAGGTCTTAGGATTGATCAAAAATAGACCAAAATTGGTTGAAATGGCAATGAGCCAATTTTGGGGTATTACAGTATGTAGATGTAAGAATGAAGATAAGTTTACTGATAATTAGGAATAACTTTTTGCGGATTAAGCAGTTGTGCAATCAATGTGAAGTTCAATTTGAAAGGATTTAATGGATGCAAACAAGATTTTATGTATGATTCTATTGTGTGAAGAATCAAGGAGCATTTGAGAGAAATTTGACATCAAGTTAAAGGAAAATTGAAGTATTTTCAATTGTTAAGTAAAAAAAGCCCTAGTTATATGCAAATTAGCTATTCTTTGAATATATAGTTGAAATTTTTGAAGCATTTTTTTGAATGAAAGTAATGGAAAACCCTATTATTAGTGATGTTAATGAGTGGCCATGATACAAATTCAAAAAACACTCATTTGTATCCTTGGAAGATGATCCTTTCAAAGAATTTTCATAGGTTTTTTCCAACATATTACATGTGGGGGATGTAAGGGCACACATTCACTTCAAATTTGAGACTATTGGTGATAGTGAAATTCATAAGGACTTGGATGTGATATTTCACAATGATCTATCTTTGAAGCAAAGTTTTCAATACCTAGAACACTTGAACATTATCAAACACATATTTTATATGGAGTTCAATAACCATGAGTGGACCAGAATCATCTTGAGAGAATCCACAAGGGAATTTTTTGGGTAGGAGACTTTTTTGTTATGACTAATAATGACATGACCCATAAGCTTATTGGATTGAGCAATGAAGGGAACTCTAGTGAATGGGAAGAAAATGGTTGAAACCAATTTGAAGACTAAGTAAGATGGGAGAAATATGAGAATTGACTTGGTAAAAGAGGATGATGTAAGAGTAATGATGAAAATTATAGGGTACAAGATGAATCATAGTTCAAGAGTAAATTTTGTACCTTTTGGATTCATCCATGCATCATATTTGATGAAAATAAAGAAAGAGAAAATCAATATGTGTAAAATTGTGAAGCACAAGTTGCTTGACGATATTGAGAGGCTAAAGGACAAAGAATGTAGCTTTCAGATTTGAATCATTGATAATTCACCTGTTCTTTCATGTTATCAAAAAGTTTCTAAGTATGCCAGACTATGAATCAAATGGAAATAAGTGCATAATGAACCTGATTACTTACCATTACAGAAGATAGCTAGAGGAAAGAATTATTGAGGACATAACAAAGATGATAAAGAGCTTCTAGATAGAAATGAATTCAGGAGATTCAAAATTCCTCCCTCATTGGTAGAGAAGTACAAAAATGAGATATGTTTCATGGTTGAGAATGATGTAACCTATATAGAAGTGATAAAATCTAGAGTTAAGTTCATAGACAATATGGGCTATGAAATATGTGAAGAACTAATAGTAATCTATGCAAAGATCACCCTAGAGTCTAATAGAGATAAGGAATTCCCAAGATGGGGTACTTTTGAAAAAAAGATAAAATAAATTCATAGTGAATTGTGTTGGAATATTCAAATAGGAAGAATGCTTCTGAGAGGGGGGGTGAATCAGAAGAATTGGACTTTAAACTTTAACTGAAAATAGATTGCATGCATATAAACATATCAAACATCCATGGAAATACAAACATGTACCACCACATAACACTTGAGATTTTGGTAACCCAGAAACCCTCCAAGAATAAGAAGGTAAAACTGGGGTGGGGATGATACCCACAAAATCACTACAGCAATAATGTTTGACCACTTCTGATGGTCTGCCCTGTTAAAGGCTTGCTATGTTAAAGGATTTACACTATGTCAATAGTGACCTAGTTAAAGGATTTAAAAAACTTTACATGAAGTGTTACCCTATTAAAGGATTTAATCACTTATTTAAAGGATCTACAAAATAGTTGTTAAGATAACCTATCAACATAGGATTTCCTTTCTAATGCAGTGGCTAGAGAGTATTAGACATAATAAACCTGATAGCTTACAATCCTTGATTGTTGAATGTTGGATTTTCTTATTGGAAAGAATGCTTTTGAGAGGGGGGGGGGGGGGGGAGGGGTGGGTTAATCAGAAGTACTAGCCTTTTTAACTATTTCAAATCCTTAATAACATATTTTTGAAATGGGCATGCATGCATATAAGCTTTAAGTAATCATAAGAAACAAATATGCATCACCACATAACACTTAAGATTTGGTAACCCAGAAACCCTCCAGAAATAAGAAGGTAAAACTAGGGTGGGGATGATACCCACAAAATCACTACAGTAATAATGTTTAACCACTTCTAATGGTCTACCCTGTTAAAGGCCTACCCTGTCAAAGGCTTTACACTATATCAGGGTAAAAGCACAAACCTGTGTCACCTTTTATAAAGAAAAGTGATATCAGAATGTGACAATTCAACATTAATGACAAAAAAAATGGTATTTGCGTTTAAAATATGAAGATGATGTAAACTGATGAAATGTGTAGAATTGTATGAATTTTATGCCCATAATTTTTATTATTTTTTGACTGAGAATTTATTCATTTTATTTTATTTTGAAGTCCCTTTTTTAACTGTAAAAAATATAGGATGTAGTTCCCATCAAATAAGTATGTGCAAATCATCTTTTTTTGTTATGATTTGAATATATTTTATAGATGACATATATAGCTAGTGCACAAAAAAAGAAATAATTATTTTTGATGTATATTTTCTTTGTTATAAGTACTCAAGTTTGACCTTGTCAAATCTATACCTTCTTGAAAAAAAATTACATATTCATGAAGAGGATTCTCTCCTCTAGTGATAAATATTTTATTTTTATTTTTTTGATATGATTTACTATTTTTTTCATTTTTTGAGAGAGCATCTTCTGAAATGTTGAAATATCGACTTATAATATTTTTAGATTATAACATATTATAACTAATCAAAACACTCAAAAATTTATATAATGATGATATTGAATCTGAAATCTATAAAAGGGTATTTTTAGTTTTTTTTTAAAATTGAGTTTTGATAGAGAAATGAGATTTGACCAAAACAAGTTTTTGTATCACAAACGGTGACATAGATCTATGCTTTTACCCATCAATAGTAACCTAGTTAAAGGATTTACAAACACTTTACATGAAGTGTCACCCTTCAAAAGATTTAGTCACCTAGTTAAAGGATCTATAAAATAGCTGCTAAGCTAACCTGTCATCATAGGATTTTCTCTCTAATACAATGGTTAAAGAGTATTAGGTATGATAAACCTAATGGCTTACAATCCTTCAACTGCTGAATACAGGCACTTGATCTACTCTTCTATGATCTTGATCAACTACTCTCTGATATTAGACTTCCTTAAAACATTTTTTCATGCTCTCTCTAATATCAATCTAATTTCATCTTCCTTATAAAGACACTCAAAGACTTAGGGTTAGGTATGGATCTATGATCCATATTTAATCTCTAATTTTTTCTTATTCCTTGCACATCTCTTATTTGTTGCATGCCTTCTCCATTTTTCTTATTGGCTGCATGTAGATTGCATAGGAAATATAAATGATTTGATCTTATCACTTAGATCCTTCGAGATTTGTCTTATGTCAGCTATGAAAATGGTTTACATCTGAGTTTGTGAAGTTTCAAACTCATATGTTGATTCTGAGTTACTCGGCACTTACTGCTTCCTGATGCTCGGCATCTTCTATAACTCAGCTTCCATACATGCTCCTATCTTGCTGGGCATCCTTTAAGACTCGACACCTGAATGATGCTCAGTACTTGGATCATGCTCAGCACCTGTACTCACTCGGCACCTGATCTTCACTCTGCACTTGAAGACTGCTCAACAGCTAAAGATTACTCAACACCTGATGTCTTTTCTGACTCGGCTCATGTTGTGGCTCGGCATACATGATGTACTCGGCTCCAATGTAGAATGTCATTAAGTGTGTTGGCACTCAATTGTCAAAAACCATTATGAGGTTAACAATCTCCCCCTTTGACATGAGTGACAAAAAAACTTAATTGTCCTTATGAGTACATGTACTAAACTTACTCGGTATATACAGAGGTTGAAAAACCTTACTCAAAATTGCAAAATGTATATATACCTCAAAATTTGTGTAACTCCCCCTAAGTTGATTGTGCTAGTGTCTTGTGCCATTATGCTTAATGTTCTTTTTAATATATCTTCAACATATTATCTCCCCCTTAGAGTATTATCTCCCCCTTTTTGATACTTATGTCAAAGGGTCCTAAATAGTAATGCCATGTTTGGCCAAAAATGTCTTGTTTACCTCAAGGAGTGTTTGGAGAGCTGCATCCCAATTATTTAAGGCAATATCCAATGACTTTTGTTGGATGGCAAGCTCTACTATGAGATCAACAAGTCCTTCATGTGTGGAAGTATTGGGATACTTCTTCAAGACTATTTCTACATATAATTGCTCCTTCTGTAATACTTCTAAGTGAGGAGTTATGGAGGCTTGAATTTGCATCAGCTTTTCTTTGATAGTGGCCTCTTCTACTAATAATGCAACTAATTCCCTCTAAGTGTGTAATATATGAGCAAATTGTTTTTCACTCTGTGCAGGATCTGAGGGTAGTTGCATGCTAGAGAGTTTTAATTTACTCTCAAGATTCAAAATTTTTTGATTTATTTCATGTGTGAACTTGGAAAAATCACACAATTTACTATAAAGTGAGAATCTGTTCCCTAATACACTTTTTGCATTTTCTAATTTCTTGGCTAGGTCAACCTGTCCCAAAATTACGTTATTAGCTATTTTCTGGTTGACTTTTCCCAAAAACTTCTTTTTTGACCATTCCAATAGTTTTATATTTGTATCATGGTCTTCATTATTTACTTGATCAACTATATCAGATAATTGCTCAAGTATTGGCCTATTTGCATCTGGAGGTTGAAGACTAAAAGCATCCATGAATATATCTTTTATTTCATTTAGTGTCTTCTTGTATTTGTAATCTCTTCTCATTGCCTCTTGTCTCCTCCTTTTATCCAATGCACTTTGTATTTCATTCATCTTCTCCTCATTAAGAGTGCTTGAATCATAATAGGGTATTTTGATTTCTTCATCATGCTCAGGAATACCATAATGTATGGTCCTGGCTACCCTTGTAGAACTTGAACTTGGTGTATTGGCATATAAAATTATCTTTTTAGTACTCTGCTCATGACTGGGTTTTGTGGGAGTTGCTATTTTTGGTAATTCAACCAAAGTTTGTATTGCAGACTCCTCTTTATTCTAGGTTTCTTCCTTCTCCTCTTCTTCTTGCTTGTCTTCTTCTTATTGTGTTACTGATGCTGGGGGTGTATTCACTATCTGAGTTATTGTCCCTATGATAACCTCCATTGTTGCACTCGGCTTCTAATGAGTTTGAGTGCCTAATCTTGGTGGTGATGGTAGAAATGTAAGTCCAGTAGTTTGAGTGATTTGAGGTGGTTGTTGTGATGGCACCTTAACCTCTTTAAGTTTTTCTACTGACTTTTGAAGACTATCCACACTGACCAATATGGGATATGTACATAATTGTGCTTGTAGATTCGTTTGGTCAAGGATCTTGGTAAGATCCACTGCAGTTAGTGGATTGATGTTTTGACAAGTGATGTCGACAATATCCTTAATCTTTATGATTTTTGCAGGTGTGATAGGTGAATGAGGCGAGCTAGGAGGTGAAGGATGTGTTTCTTGGACACTTTGTTGTTCATCATTTCCTTTTTCTTCATCTTTCCTTTCCTCCTCTTTTTCTTTCTTATTTTCCTTTTCTTCAACCTTTTTCTCTTCTTCAGTTTTCTCTTCTGTCCTCTTCCTTCTTTCTTTCGGTTTGGTAGCAGCTTTTTCTTTGTATATTTCTTCAAGAACATCTTCAGATGTTTTGTACAAGTTTTTCCATACTCTTGTTGTTCTTTGCACAACTTCTTCAATTTTGTTTTGCAGGATGGAGAATGCCTTATATTTGGGTGTAAACCTTTTATTATGCCTTTTGACTACTTGATTTAACTTTTCTTTTGTCAAAAGGTAGTAAGTTTGCTAGGGTTGATTCCCTCATCTCTTTCTCCATCATTAGGAAAAAATGCCATCTATCTTCTACAATTTTAGACAATTCCTTTGGCAATTGTCCATCTAGTTCAAGAGGTGTATACTTGAACTGCGCCATAAATGCATAGACTGATTCTTCTATTCCATTTTTTTCTTCCTCTTTACTGACTTATTGAAATCAAGCTTTTTAATTTAATTTAGATCTCCATTCCTAATCTTCTTACATAATATATCAATTGAAGATTTAGGAGGACTTACCTTTTCAATTTGATCTTCTTCATTAGTATTAGGTTGGGCCACATATCTTTTCCTTTTCTTTGGCTCTTCTTATGCCTTTGTGTTTTTCTTCTTTGTGGCTTCCTCTTTAGCCTTCTGGGTAGAGGCCCTTGTTGTAGCTTTGGTTGTTGGCTTCTTTGGTGTTTGCATGGGAGCTTTCTTTGGTGAGGGCTGAGAGGTAGGAGAGGTCTTTTTTTTCCTTTTAATGACTTTGCCTCTGATAGGTGCTTCCTTGGTTTTTATTTCCTCGGCACTCTCATCTTTTTCTTCTCCTTTTCTTTGAGTCAATTCAGGTGGCTCTTATTCTGGCTCACCTTCTTCTTCTTCTTCACTGATCTCTTCTTCTTCACCCACTGCACTTGATTCTTCAACACCAAATTTTTGCTTTATCTATTTTACCAACTTGTCCTTTTTCTTTACTGCTGAGGCTGTCTTGAGTTCTGTAACAACTCTTGATTTTACATTTTCATATGTCCCAAATGCCTTGGAAGATTTATCCATTTCTTTTGCAAGTAAAGCTGTGATGGATGTAGAAGCTTGGTCAACATCAAGCTCGTATACTAATGGTCTTAGCCATCTTGTTCTAGGAAAGACTGCTTGTATGTAGGTGTAATCAATATCAACAAGAAAACATATGTCATTTATATGCTTTACTACTAGTGAGACTGGTATCCTCATTCTTCTCTTCATTGCATTTTTTAAATCCTCAAAATAGATAGACATTTGATCATCAAAGCTATCTCCCATTTGTGTAATGAAATCATTAATTTGATCAAAAATTATTTTATTTTGACTCCAGTTGACTTTGCCAAATGAAGGGAATTCCTTCATTACATAGAAGAACATGCAAACCAACACTAAACCAAATTTGCACTATGCTCCCTTGGATTTTCTAATAGCTCCAAGATTTTCATTAATCTGTTGCAACAGGAGTTCTGCAAGATCATAAGTGTGGTCTTTCTTTACAATTTTGTATGCCACATCAACTGCTATGCAGGGTACACTATTTAACCTGCTAGATTGGTAGAACTTATGTGATATGATCTTACAGCAAAATGTAAAAGAGGATCAGTAATAGTATCTATGGTCATTCCTCTATTGTTCCACTTTGCACCTGTATTTTTCTCAATTGTTTCGTTGTTTTCGCTCCTCAATGTTTTTGGCCGATCTAGGGTTGGAAAGCTAGTAACCTTATGAACCATTTTCTTAGTAATCTTAACTTGCCCTTGTTCTAACTAGAATGATCCATCATGGATTCTACTGAGTATAATGCGTATCCATTCATTTTTTAATACGATTGGGAAAACTAGGGCTTTGGTTAAACCCTTCTTTTCTATGATAGAAAATTCATCTTTCAGAATACCATTTTTGCAGAGTTTGTCATAGGCATTAAAGATTTCCAAATCTCATATTGCTCCTATTTTACAATTGTAGCATTTTCACACATCCTGAACCATAATGACTTTTTAGGAATGGCGGATAAGGCACCAGTGGGATCATTTTTGTATGCAACCTCTGGTATTGGTCTAAACTCAAGTTGCTTAACTTTGTTGCTGACAAGTTGAATTTCATGACTCATTTTCTCTTGGGTCATTTTTGAGCTTGTCACCATTTGTATCCAAACTAGGGTTTTAACAATTTTTAAAGCAAAAATTTTTAAACTGTAAAACTCGACACTTGTGGGAAATACCTGAATAGATACTTTGATCACTTGGGTGGATGTTGATTTACTACAAATCACTGGTTGAAAGCTTGAAAATTGCTCAGACGTGCTCGAAATGATCGTTCTTCATTTGAATGACTCAAGAATGAATTGAATTTTACTTTTAAATGATAGAAGAAACTTTTGCATTTAATGTATTTTGGTACCTACACCTGTCACTTGGCTTCCAAATGTTCTTCAATTCAACATCCACTTGACAGCTATGCTTACTTAGCATCTACTAACTTTGTTGATAACTTGGCATCCAAAGCAGTTTCACTTGGCATCCAAAGACGAATCAACATCATTGTTAGAGTTTAGTCTTAACATCTTATCTTATTCTTAATTCTTCTTTTCATTGCTTCTTTGTCTTGGGACTGATGTATGATATAACTTTGTATATCAGTCCCATACATCTCCCTTATGTTTAGTTTGATGAAGTGTGATCACTTGACCTATTAGGTGAAGTGATCCCTTTGCTTGATGTACTGCACTCATCTTTCTTCTTCCAAGTCTTGTTCATTTGTCCTCTTATGACATCAATCCTTTCTTTTCGTTTGTTGGCATCAGTATTTGGTGCTTTGGACCTTGTTGGATAGTTTTTGCTAGTATGACCAATTTTCAAGAAACTGAAACATGTAGTTTGATTCAACCATCCTTTATAGTTTCCCTTAAAATGTGTTCTTATGCAATTTTGGGGTGTGTGTCCATATTCCTGGCAATAGTGACAACTGTACTTGGTATTGTAATCCCAATAGTAGTGACTTTCATTCCCTTTTGCTAGTTGATATGATGTCCACATGGGCTTTGATCTGCATTCAAATGCCCTATGTCCATATTCTTTGCAGTTATGAAAATGTCCATCAAATCTTTGTGTTCTTGGGATTTTGAATCTACAGTCTTGTGTCATATGTCTTTGCATTTTGCACTTTTGATAGTAACTCTTGCTTTTATTTGGCTGATTGATTCTTCTACTCCTACAAATATTAGCAGTATGTCCCTTTTTATTACAGTAATGACAAGTGGGTTTAGAATCCTTACCTTTGTCACTTCTTTTCTCAACACTCTTTGATGATTCACCAACCTCAGTTCTGTTGTATCCAAGTCCTGACATATCATGAGTTGATCTTGGGAATTTCAGAAATTGTTCAAAGTACTTTATGGCTTCGCTTGACTTGTTGAGATTTTTTGCTATCTCCTTTTCTCTATTCAGTTCATTCTGTAATTGTTCATTTTGTATCTTCAGAGTAGAGAT
Organism: Cupressus sempervirens; assembly: GCA_028749045.1. Taxonomy (NCBI): domain Eukaryota; kingdom Viridiplantae; phylum Streptophyta; class Pinopsida; order Cupressales; family Cupressaceae; genus Cupressus; species Cupressus sempervirens. The sequence continues at coordinate 574,434,551 of CM053791.1, forward strand.
CTCAATATCTTTCATATTAAGTTCATGATGAAGGCTCATCATTTGAGCAAGTGTATCCATCTGCATGTTTGAGATCCTTGTTAATTCAGTACTCTTTTCTTCCAGTCTGTTTGCAAGATTTCTTTTGTCATCTTCCATCATGACTTTGTCCTCAACTGCTCTTTTCTTTTGTTAAGTGATTTTGCATAACATTATGGCCTATGATTCATGTTCCATCTTGAGAGATCTTATCTCATTTTCTTGAGCTTTGTTTTTCTCCATCAGTTCTTCTATTGGTGCATCAAATTCTTTAGTGTCTCCATTGGCAAACACTTGTGTGGTATCAATCTCCTTGTAGTGTATGCCATTTTCAGCTATGGCTATCTCCTTTCTTATTTTAAAAGATTTTCTTAATTCCACTCTAGCTTCCTCTACCACATCTATCACCTAGTTTTCAATGATCTTTCCAAGTTTGAAAACTTCCATCCTTAGATCTTTTCCTCCAAGTTGTTAGGCTTCTCTTTGAGAGAAACTAGGCTCTGATACCAATTGTTGGATTGTCTTATTGGAAAGAATGCTTCTGAGAGGAGGGGGGGGGGGGGGGGGGGGGGGGGTGTGTGAATCAGAAGTACTAGCCTTTTTAACTATTTCAAATCCTTAATAACATATTTTTGAAATGAGCATGCATGTATATAAACTTTAAGTAATCATAAGAAACAAATATGCATCACCACATAACACTTAAGATTTGGTAACCTAGAAACCCTCCATAAATAAGAAGATAAAACTGGGGTGCGGATGATACGCACAAAATCACTGCAATAATAATGTTTAACCACTTCTGATGGTCTGCCCTGTTAACGGCTTGCCCTGTCAAAGGCTTTACACTATATCAATAGTGACCTGGTTAAAGGATTTACAAACACTTTACATGAAGTGTCACCCTGTCAAAGGATTTAGTCACCTAGTTAAAGGATCTATAAAATAGTTGCTAAGCTAACCTATCATCATAGGATTCTCTCTCTAATACAATGGTTAAAGAGTATTAGGTATGATAAACTTGATGGGTTACAATCCTTTGATTGCTGAATACAAGCACTTTATCTGCTCTTTTGTGATCTTGATCCTCTATGATCTGATTCTCTTCTCTCTAATATTAGACTTGCTTAAAACATTTTTTCATGCTCTCTCTAATATCAATATGATTTCATCTTCCTTATAAAGACACTCAAAAACTTAGGGTTAGTTATGGATCTACGATCCATATTTAATCTCTGATTTTTTCTTATTCCTTGCACATCTCTTATTTGTTACATGCCTTCTCCATTTTTCTTATTGGCTGCATGTAGATTGCATAGGAAATATAAATAATTTGATCTTATCACTTAGATCCTTTGAGATTTGTCTTATGTTAGCTATGAAAATGGTTTACATCTGAGTTTGTGAATTTTCAAACTCATGTTGATTCTAAGTTACATGACACTTACTGCTTCCCGATGCTCGACATCTTCTGTAACTCAACTTTTGTACATGCTCCTATCTTTCTCGGCATCCTTTAAGACTCGACACCTGAATGATTCTTGGTACTTGGGTGATGCTTGGAACCTGTACTCACTCGACACCTGATCTTCACTCAGCACCCGAAGATGACTCGGCACCTAATGTTTTTTCTGACTCAGCTCATGTTGTGGCTTGGCATACATGATTTACTCAGCTCCAATGTAGAATGTAATTAAGTGTGTTGGCACTCAATTTTCAAAAACCACTATGAGGTTAACACTGAATTCAGGCACTTGATCTACTTTCTCTAATCTTGATTCTATGAAATCTGATGTCTATTCATATTCCTTGCTTAGTTCTGATCGATTGAATATTTTAACTATTGCTCTCTTCCTCTAAGTCTTTATACTCTTTACTCTGAACTCTAGTATAATTTCTCCATACACTCCCTCATCCATCTCACTGATTTAATGAGATTTCGTCTTCCTTATAAAGACATTTGAAGACTTAAGGTTAGACATGGATCTACAATCCATATTGAATCTCTATTTCTCGCTCATTCCTTTCACTTTTATTATTGGTTGCATGCCTTCTCCATTTTTCTTATTGGCTGCATGTATATTGCATAGTAAATATAAAAGTTTCGATCTTATCACTTAGATCCTTTGAGATTCATCAATGTCAACCATAAAAATGGTTTACATCTAAATTAGTGAAGTTACAAACTCATATGTGCATTCTATGTTACTCAACACTTACTAATTTTTGATGCTCGACATCATTTATGACTTGGCACTTAAATATTATTCGGCACATGTATCATGTTCGACACCTGAAGTCACTTGGCACTTGAACTTCACTCAGCACCTAAAGGCTGCTCAGCATCAGAAGATCACTTGACATCTAATGGATTTCTTGACTTGGCACAAGCTATGGCTCGGCATGCATAGTGTACTCAGCTTCAATGTAGAAAGTGGTTATTGGGACTCAAATGTCAAAACCATTCTGAGACTAACAATCTCCCCCTTTGACATGAGTGGCAAAAACACTTAGCTAAGCATTATTTATCTAACCTTATGAGTACATTCACTAATCTTCTTGGTATATATACAGAGGTTTTAACAACTTGATCAAAATTTTATAACTTACAATAGATGCCTCAAAATTATTATAACTCCCCCTGAGTTAATTGAGCCATTATCTATTTTATCTTTGTGACCAAAATTATGTTCTAAATATGTCTCTTATACTAATATAACTAATACTCTTTGTCTATTCTTTGTTTACAGCTCCCCAAAACATTATATCTCCCTTTTTTTATCATTGTCTCCCCCTTTACAACTTTATATCTCCCCTTATTTATATATATCTCCCCCTTTTTGACACAAATGTCAAAGGGCACTAAGGGTTAAGACCATACTTAGCCAAAAATGTACTATTTACATCCATAATCATCTTGAGAGTTGTATCCCAATTATTCAAGGAAATTTCTAATGACTTATGATGGATGGCAGTCTCCACAGCAAGGTGAACAAGTCCATCTAAGGTAGAAAGATTAGGATATTTCTTGAGAATAGTTTTAGCATAGACCTATTCTTTATGGAGTACTTCCAAAAGTGGAGTAATGGAAGATTGGAGCTGCATTAGTTTGGCCTTGATGGTGGCCTCTTCTACTATTAATATAGCTATTTCCCTTTTGGTGTGAAGCGTTTGAGCAAAATGCTTCTCACTTTGAGCTAGATCAGTTGGTAGTTGCATGCTTGAAATATTTAGATTCCTCTCCATGTTCATTATTCTTTGGCTTGTCTCCTATGTGAAGTATGAAAAGTCACACAACTTTTTGTACATTGAGAATATATTCTCAAGTACCTTTTTCACTTTGTCTATTACCTTTTCCAATTCAACCTGGAAAAGTGCAATTTGACTAGATATTTTCTCATTTATTTTCCCCTAGAATTTCCTTTGAGACCATTCCATAAGTTTTGCATTTGTCTCTTGGTCTACATTTGTCACCTAATCAACAATATCTGACAATTGGTCCATTATATGCATGGATTCATCTAGTGACTAAAAACTGAAGGCATCCAAAAAGATGTCTTTGATCTCATGCAATGTTTTCTTTTGTTTATACTCCTTGAGTATCTCCTTCCTCTTTCTTTTATTCAATGCTTCATGCACCTCAGTGATTTGATCAATGATTATTATTTTTGAGTCATAACTTGGTATGACTATCTCCTCATCTAATTTAGGGTCTCCATAGTGAAGCACCCTTGCTAATTTTGTAGTACTTGATCCTGGTGTTGACATTTGTAGTGGCATTGCAACATTTCTAGGTTGTTTAGGAGGAGTCCCTGAGGTAGGCAAATTTATCAATGCTTGTATAGCCTCTCGCTCTTTGGGGGTTTTCTCTACTTCCTTCTCCTCTTGTCTGCTACTTTGATCAATAGTAAGAATGTGAGGAGGTGCACCTTGTGTTTGTGCTGTAGGATTAGAAGCAACAGTCTGACCTATTTGTGCTATATTTTTGTCTCCTTCTGCACTTGACTTTTGTATTGTAGTGTCAACTATTCCTGATGTAACTTTTTTTGGTGTTTGAAGTCGACCACTAGTATCTATAGAGATGATGGAAGGTGGTTCTTATGGTTTCACCTTATCTCTAACTGTGTCTTCTACTAACTTTTGTAAGTCATCCACACTAACCAAAATTGGACTTGTACATAATTTTTCTTATAGAGTTATTTGATCAAGGATCTTAATGAGATCTTTTGTAGTTAATGGGTTGATGTTATAACATGAGGTGTCAAAAACATCCTTAATTTTTATGTATTCTATAGTTATGTCAATAGAGTGAGGAGGACTAGGAGGTGGAAGTTGTGTGTCTTGCACACTTTGATCTTCTTGCTGCTCACCAGTACCCCTGTCTTCATCTTTTCCTTCTTCCTCTTCAATCTTCTTCTCCACTTCTATCTTCTCTTCTCTCCTTTTTCCTCTTTCTTCTGGCTTAGCAGTAGCTTCTTCTTTGTATTATTCTTCAAGAACATCTTCAACCTTTTTGTACAAATTCTTCCATGATTTTTTTGTTCTTTGTACAATTTCTTCAATTTTGTTTTGGAGAATGAAGAATGCCCTGTACTTAGGTGTAAACCTAGTGTTATGCCTTTTGACTGCTTTAGCTATTTTTTCCTTAGTCAAATCAGGTAGTATGCTTGCTAGGGTTGATTCTCTCATCTCCTTCTCCATTTTCAAACAAAAGTGCCATCTATCTTCTACAATTTTAAACAGTCCCTTTGGCAATTGTCCATCTAGTTCAAGAGGTGTATACTTGAACTATGCCATCATTCCATAAACTAATTCTTCTATTCTATTTTGTTCCTCTTTAGTGAACTTATTGAAATCAACTTTATCCATGTTACTTAAGTCTCCATTTCCAATTTTTTCACATAACGTATGAATTGATGACTTAGGGGAATGGCCTACCTTTTCAGATTGATCTTCCTCATCAGTATCAGGTTGAGCCACATATTTTCTTCTTTTCCTTGGCTCTTCCTATGCCATCTTGATTTTTTTCTTCTTTGTAGCTTCCTCTTTAGCTTTTTGTGTGGAGACCTTTGTTGCACCTCTAGTTGTTGGCTTTTGGGGTGTTGGTTTGGCAATTTTCTTTGGTTTAGACTAGGCTAGAGGTTGTACTGTTGCCTTTCTTTTCTTTGGCTCAACTTGATTTGGTGCTTCCTTGGCTTCTTCTTCCACAACACCTTCCTCCTTATCTTCACCCAGACCTTGAGTTAATTCTATTGGACCTTGTTCTTGTTCTTCCTCATTATCATCATCATCTTCTTCATCTTCTTCTTCATCTTCTTCTTTTGCTTCCTCAATTCCTTTACCAAATTTCTTCTTTATTTTCTTCACCATTTTATCTTTCTTCTTAATTATAGAGGCAGTCTTTAATTTTGTTTCAATCTTGGATTTAACCATATCATATGTGTGGCATACTTGTCTATTTCCTCTGCAAGCAAAGCAGTGATAGCTACAAATGCTTCATCCACATCTAGTTCATAACCAAATGGCCTTAGCCATCTCACCCTTGGAACTACTGCTTGGATATAGGTGAAATCAATATCAACTAGGAAACATATGTCATTGATATGTTTTTCCACTAGGGAAATTGGTATTCTTACCCTTTGCTTCATGGATTTCGTGAAATCCTCAAAATAGCTTGTCATTTGGGTGTCAAAGTTATCACCCATCTGATCAATAAACTCATTGATTTGTGTTATTGTAGTTTTGTTAGGGTCCCAATTTACCTTTCCTATAGAAGGAAACTCTTCCATAACATAAAAGAACATACACATAAGAACTGAACTGAATTTGCATTGAGCACCTTTTGATCTCATTATAGCTCCTAGGTTTTCATTTATCTATTGCAACATAAGTTCTGACAAATCATATCTATGATCTTTCTTCACCAATTTGTATGCTACATCAATGGCTATGCATTTCACACTATTCAATTGACTAGATTGATAGAATTTATGGGCAATGATTCTAACAACAAATTCAATGAGTGTGAATTATCATCCCTCTTTTATTCCACTGGGCACCTATGTTTTTCTCAATAACCTCCTTGGATTCACTGCACAGGGTCTTAGTCCAATCTAGGGTTGGGAAACCTATAACCCTATGTGCTATCCCTTTTTTAATTTTAACTGAACCTATTTCCAACCATAAACATCCACTATGGATTCTGCTTAAAATAATTTGTATCCATTCAATTTTGAATACTATAGGATAAACTAGGGGATTGGTCATACCCTTTCTCTTGACTATCTTGTATTCATCCTTCAAAATCTTATTCTTGCACAGTTTGTCATGGGCTTGAAAAATTTCAAGATCACCTATGGCGCCAATTTTACATTTATAACACTTCCTTACATCCTACACCATAACTACTTTGGGTGGAATAATGGATAATGCACCAACAGGGTCATTTTTGTAGGTGACTTCTAGAATGGCCTTGAATTTAGGTTGTTTGACTTCATTACTGACTAGTTGTACTTCATGAATTTCCTTCCCTTTAGTGGTACTTGACCCAGATGCCATTTTTTTCCAAACTAAGGTTTACAATATAAACAAGCTTTCAAACTCTACGTAGCTTGGCACTTGAATAAAATACCTTTGATCGATGAGATTTATGCTTAATCACTATTGAAAGAGGTTGAAATCTATTTGGAACACTAGATTCTCCACTATGAAGTCACTTTTCTCTTTTCTTCTCCTTGGCTTCTGGTTCACGATGAAGAAAAGTGATTAAAATCACTATAATATACCCTATTTCCATCGCATTAAATGTTCAACTGCCCACTTGGCTTCTGAAGGATTTTTAACATTACTCGGCTTGCACTACTTTTCCACTTTACTTGACTTCCATTGGAGTTATTTAACTTGGCATTAGTTATCCACTTGGTCACTATTAGAAACTCAGCATCCATTACAATTTTACTTGGCATCCAAAGACAACTCGACATCATCTTTTAAAATTTTGTCTTGGCATCTTGTCTCATGCAAATTAATACTTTGCATTGCTTCTTCATGGTTTAGGGCTGATGTATGATACTTCCTTATATGTATCAGCCCCATAGGCTCATCTTGTGTTTAATTGGATGAGAAATGATCACTTGACCTTGTGGGTGAAGTGATCCTTTCATTGGATGTACTTGATTCATTCTTTTTCTACCATGTCTATTTTGATGTGTTCCACATCAATCTTTTCTTTGCCCTTATTTATTTCAGTCTTGGGTGCCTTTGACCTTGTAAGATAGTTTCTGTTGATATGACCTATTTTTCAGGCAACTGAAACATGTGGTTTGGTTCAACCATGTTTTATAGTTCCCCTTGAAATGTCTTCTTATGTAGTTCTGGAGTATATGTCCATATTCTTGACAATAATGATAGCTATACCTGGTGTTGTAATCCCAATGGTACTGATATTCATTCCCTTTTATTTTTTTTGGTTGATTTGATGTCCACATAGGCTTTGATCTGCATTCAAATGCTCTATGTCCATACTTCTTACAATTATGACAATGTCCATCAAATCTTTCTGTCCTTGTGACTTTGGATCTACAATCTTGTGTCATATGTCCTTGCATGTTGCACTTGTGAAGTAACCCTTGCTTTTGGGTGTGTTTGGCTGATTGATTCTTCTACTCCTACAAACATTAGCAGTATGCCCCTTTTTACTATAGTAATGACAAGTGGGTTTAGAATCCTTACCTTTGTCACTTCTCTACTTGCCACTCTTTGATGATTCTCCAACTTTAGTGTTGTTGTATCCAATTCCTAATGTATCACGGGAGAATCTTGGGAATTTCATCAACTATTCAAAGTACTTGATGGCTTCACTTGACTTGTTGAGATTCTCTATTATCTTTTTTTCTCTGTTCAATTCATTTTGCAATTGTTCATTCTGTATCCTCAAAGTAGAGATCTCAATATCTTTCATATTGAGTTCATGATGAAGGTTCATCATTTGGGCAAGTGTATTCATCTACATGTTTGAGATCCTTGTTAATTTAGTACATTTTTCTTCTAGTCTATTTGCAAGATTCCTTTTGTCATCTTCCATCATGACTCTATCCTCAACTGCTCTTTTCTTTTGTTTAGTTATTTCACATAACATTATGGCCGGTGATTCATGTTCCATCTTGAGAGATCTTTTCTCATCTACTTGAACTTTGTTTTCCTCCATTAGTTCCGCTATTTCTACATCAAACTCTTTAGTGTCTCCATTGGCAAACACTTGTGTGGTATCAATTTCCCTATAGTTTATATCATTTTCAGCTATGGCTATCTCTTTCCTTCTTTTCAAGGATTTTCTTAATTCCACTCTAGCTTCTTCTACCTTGTGTAGAGCGAGATGAACATCTATCACCTGGTTCTCAATGATCTTTCCAAGTTTGAAAACTTCCATCTTTAGATCTTTTCCTCCAATTTGTTAGGCTTCCTTTTGAGAGAACATGACTTTGACACCAATTGTTGGAATATTCAAATAGGAAGAATGCTTATGAGAGGGGGGGTGAATCAAAAGAATTGGACTTTACTCTTTAAAATTTTAACTAAAAGTAGATTGCATGCATATAAACATATCAAACATCCATGGAAAAACAAACATGTACCACCACATAACACTTGAGAATTTGGTAACCCAAAAACCCTCCAGGAATAAGAAGGTAAAACTGGGGTGGGGATGATACCTACAAAATCACTACAACAATAATGTTTTACCACTTCTGATGGTCTACCCTGTTAAAGGCCTGCCCTATTAAAGGATTTACACTGTATCAATAGTGACCTGGTTAAAGGATTTAAAACACTTTACATGAAGTGTTACCCTATTAAAGGATTTAATCACCTATTTAAAGGAACTACAAAATAGTTGTTAAGCTAACCTATCAACATAGGATTTCCTTTCTAATGCAATGGCTAGAGAGTATTAGACATAATAAACCATATAGCTTACAATCCTTGATTGGTGAATTCAGGCACTTGATCTGCTTTCTCTAATCTTGATTCTATGAAATCTGATGTCTGTTCGTATTCCTTGCTTAGTTTTGATCAATTGAATATTTTAACTTCTGCTCTCTTCCTCTAAGTCTTTATACTCTTTACTCTAAACTCAAGTATAATTTCTCCATACATTCCCTCATCCATCTCACTGATTCAATGAGATTTTGTCTTCCTTATAAAGACATTCAAAGACTTAGGGTTAGACATGGATCTACGATCCATATTGAATCTATGTTTCTCGCTCATTCCTTACACTTTTATTATTGGTTGCATGCCTTCTCCATTTTTCTTATTGGCTACAAGTAGATTGCATAAGAAATATAAAAGTTTTGATCATATCACTTAGATCCTTTGAGATTCATCAATGTCGGCCATAAAAATGGTTTACATCTAAATTAGTGAAGTTACAAACTCATATGTGCATTCTATGTTACTCAGCACTTACTAATTTCTAATGCTCAGCATCGTCTATGAATCGGCACCTAAATATTACTTGGCACTTGTATCATGCTTGTCACTTGAAGTCACTTGGCACTTGATCTTCACTCGGCACCTGAAGGCTGCTCGACATCTGAAGATCACTCGGCACTTGATGGATTTCCTAACTCAGCACAAGCTATGGCTCGGCATACATAGTGTACTCAGCTTCAATGTAGAAAGTGGTTAAGTTGTATTGGCACTCAAATGTCAAAACCATTCTGAGACTAACAAATTTTATAACAAAGATGTCAAGAAGAAAGTTAATAAACATATAGAAACCATTTAGAAAGAATATGGTATGACTAGAGAGGAGTTCAATGAAGTAAAAGTTATTTCCTTGGAAATGAAGGAAAGTGGACAAAAAAAAGTATCGGCAGCTACACCTCTTGTAGTGGAAGGACCTACAAAGGTGTTACCATAGTAGGGCCATCTAGTCTGATCCCTACCATCCCTTATGTTGTAGTTACACAAGTACAACTCACTATTGTACAACCCATTCAGTCAAGGAAAGGTTTAGAGGGAGTTAACATTATTGAAGAAAATTCTATGACAAGGAAATTTGTAAGAATTTCTAAGGTCAAGATATAACCTACTAAGTCTCATCAAGAAAAAGAGTCAAACAATAGTCCAATTCACTATGAAAGAGAATAAAAACATTGCAAATGATTCAATTCAAGTCTGATGATGAAGAAGAAAAAGAAAAAAGGAAAAACCTACTAAGAAGGTAGTTGTAGAGGGAAGAACATTAATTGGAAAGAAGAATTGGAAACCCAAGGTAGAGAACCAAAATGTTCATAACATTTATAGTGATAACTTTTTTCAGTTGAACAAGTATTATAGCTTGTATCATAATATTGAAACACTATAGGTAGGAAGTGCAGTAGTTAGGAACATGATTCTGAAGACAAAATGATTCAAGGACATTCAAAGGAATATTCCACGAGATCTATATAATAGGCTTATGAATAGAAGAAAAAGAGTTTTTGATGAAGAAAAAATAATTAGAGAAAATCTAATAAAGAAGTGTTGGGAAGTTAATAATGATGAAGACATGAGTAGAATAATAAAGGGTATTGAGCCCTTGCCAAGGAAAAAAAGAAGAGTCATTATTTTCATGGGAGGAGATTGTGAAGAAGTGAATAAAGAAATAGAGGAAGCCATTTTCAAAAACATGACTTTTGTACCCTCTGTTGTAGAGAACAACATGAGGTTAGGGGGAGAAATCCCTATTACTATTGAATAAAGTATACCTAAACCAATAGAAATGGAAGTCAAGAACACCCAGATGCCAACCTCATCTCCATAGATCTCAATTAGTATTGAAACCATGCAAGTGGATAGTAGTCAAATAACTATTGATGTCAAAGAAAACCCTTTTAAAGAATATGGAACAAACATTGCTGGAAAAATAATTGGATTCTCTAGCACCAATGACTAAGAAGATGTAGAAGAAGAGAGAAGAAAGAAAGAGGAAGACAAGAATAAAAGAAAAGTGGAGGAGTCCAAGAGGAAAGAGAAAGAAATAAAAAGAGAGAGTGAAGAAAAGGAAAAGAAAAGAGTAGAAGATGAAAAGAAGAAGAAATAAGAAGAAGAAAGGAAGAAAATACAGGAAGAAAAAGAAAAATGAAAAGAAAAATAAGGATTAGGAAGAGGAGAAAAAAAAAGTAGAAGAGGAGAAAAGAGAAGGAAACTAAGGAGAAAATGAAGCATGGTCAGAGAATTGTGATGAAAGAGTCTTCATTCAAACCACAACTTAAGCATGTGATCATAGAGGAGGATAAGGTAATCTTTCAGCATGAAGCAAATATACAACTAGCTACTCCTATGAAAGATAAATCACCCTTGATACCTATACTATTAGAAACACTTATGATGATGATGACAACTAGAAAGGTCTCATATCTTTGTTGTACAAGTTAATAGAAAGGAAAAAAGACATTGAAAACTATAGAAAGAACCTTAGGAGAGGTCTTGGAAAGAATGAAAAATGTATTTACTTCAATGGTGACAAGTCCAAACTTGTAGTAGAAGGCAAAGGAAATGGTGAAACTCTTTAATGCAAAGTTTACCACTCTAGTAGACATTGCATCAATCCAAGCACAAACAAAGCATGATGTATAATTTTTTGATACAGTCTGCACAAATGTGAACAATGATCAATAGACATTAGATATTTGTATAAACAAGTTAATGATCTATTTGGAAGAAGGAAAGAAGTTATATGTGTTATAAAAAATTTCATTTCTTCCTTTAGGATTTGTGACAAGGGCTTAACCACCCCCTATGTACTATAAGTTGAGTGGTTGTATTAGGCATTGATAGATTGGTCTTTTGGTGCAACATAAACCACACCTTAACAAATGGTATTAGAGCTTGATCATAGGTTAAAATCCTTAGACCCTCAGGTAATGCTGAGGGGTAGATTGTTAGAAATTTATTCAGCACTCCCTTCTAGATTCATAACAAGGGCTTAACTACCTCATGCATACTATAAGTTGAGTGGTTGTATCAAACATTAATGAATTGGTCTTTTGGTGCAATGAAAACCCCACTATAGTAGTATTGATAATGATTTTCCTATGATTATTTGAAATATATCAATGATGAATTCTCAGTTTGGTTGAGTGAGCTTCAAGCACTCACACAAATTAAAGAAACTTGATGTAAACATTGAGGATGTTGAGGCTAGGATATCAAAAGTTTGTGATTATATTAGGATCATGGAACTAAAATAGGAAAGGATAACCAAAATTTTCTCTATATTTAGAGAACATCTATCATTGAAGATCAATATGCTATAGAACCAATTGGAAGAATGTCTTTCTACTAAGACTTCTTATGAGAAATTTTCTTATACTGACCTAAATGCAGTTGAGGTAGCATCTGATGCACTATGTGCACTTTTGAAAACCACAAAGGTCATCAAGGACACTTGGAAGAAAATATTGAGAGGCTGAAGATTGATTTTGTAGATTTCATATCAAGAATCTCAAGTTAAGCTAGAAAAGGTAACTCAAATTTTTTACTTGTAAATAAATTTTGACACCTTTGCCATTGATATCAAAGTGGGGGAGAAGTATATGAAAATTGCATAAATTATAATGTAAGGGGGAGTAGTATTATATAGTATTAGGACTGAAAAGGAAAGATAATTATAAATGTAATGATCCACAAGTTCTAAATTTTGAAGTTCTATAAACTTTTGAAAGGCAATTTTGAAGTAACACTTTTGTACAATATTTTGGGACTTAGTCAAATTTTCCATATGTTTCCATCAATGCCAAAGGGGGAGATTGTTGGAAATATGGATAAGTAGGAAATGTTAGAGCTTTCATTTATGGAAACATATATCTCAATATGAGAAGGGAAAATGTAAAGATAAAGACCTCATAGTCAAATACATAAAATTATCTAAGTATTAGATAGTCTTTCTCACAACACATATAATTTTGGTATGCATAGTCTATAGAGACATTTTGAGAATGTGCACACTTGGATATAGATATCATAAAGTGTCATGATGATGTGTGCAGGAGCACACTATGGTATGGATAGTACAACATCAAATATAATAGCTTCACTAGTAAATGCAGTGAATAGAGAAGAACAAAGAACATCAGTAATTCAATATTTAAGAGTTAAGGAATTATTTTGGTAAAAAAACAAGTACTTAATTAATTAGAGATGAAATCCTATATTTTAACCCTAAGTTAGCAAGAGTCAATTTTTTTATTATACCAAACTTGTGAATGCTTGAAGAATGACAAGGAAAGTTTTGTAAAAATGAGTGGTATAATTAAAAGATCAAGATAAGTGAAGTAGTGTAGTAACGTGTGTAATATGAGAATGTGTTGGATATGATATGAAAACTTATCTAAAGGCTATTCATGGTATATATGATGTGAATTCTTATGTATGATTAAAGATATATGAAGTACAATACATAATAGTAAAGAGGTCTTTATATCTATCTCTATTGTATATAAGAACGACATTACATAATTTCATGTTTGGGCAATGGGCTCATCTTTTATACATTTTGTAATACCAACTCCTAACATGGTTGAGGCTCTTAATAGGGTCTTTTACTCTCATAAGGACTAAGAAACTATATGTACTTCATAGACACCTAACACAGTCAATATCCTTAACCAAATTCTTTTGTTTAGTGAGAAGATATTGCAAATCACTCACACCAAGGTGATTAGTTACCAGAAAGAGAAGATCCATTATCAAAAATTAAAGGAGACCAAAGGATCAAGGTATTGTTACATTCTAATTATTGTATCAATTGAATCTCTTAAAAAAGTGTTCCTAACATTCCTATTGTAAATCTCCCAATAGAGTATTCACTTAATTGTGAAGCTAAATTCTTTTGTAAAGCTAGACTTAACACTCTTATAAGCTTGTAAAAAAGAAGACTCCTCACAAGGTAGATCATTAGAATTGATCAAATTGTAGCCCTAATAGAAACTTTATTACTATAGTAGTGAAGATTTTGTGGGTGTCATCCCCACCACAATTTTACCTTCACCTTGGAGGGCTTTTGCATTACCAAATCTATCAATTTTATTGATAGATGTTAGATCTAGTATTACATGACATTATATGACATTTCATGATTAAGCTTACCACACAATTGGTGAATTATGTTGAGTATGGTTTATGTTTTAAGTGGTCAATTTTTTTGGAGATATAGATTCACCCCTCCTCTCATCATCTCATTTTTCCATTAGATTTCCAACAAAAGGTATTAGAGGACATATCTCTAAGTAAGAAGTCTAACCACTTGAGAGTTAAAGATCTTGGAGATAGAAGCCTAAAAATTGGTAAAGGTGATTGAAAATTAGAAGCTTGATTTGCAAATTAAATTCAAACAAGTTAACGATGTAGAGGAGGAATTGGGGAAATAGTTGAAAAGAATGCATGAGATGGAAATATAGAAAAATGAAACACAATGATAGGAAGAAGGCATTAATGACTTATGTGATGAAGGGAGATCTAGTAAATTTGATGCAATAATAGAAGATCTATTAGAAAAGAAGAACAACTTGAATGAAGAAGTGAGAGTTCTAAAAACAGAACATGAAATGCACTTAGTAAGGCTATGTGAAGTCATGGACCAAAAGATAAAAGTTGAAGATGATAAGGAAAGAACTAATGAAGATAAGAGGAAAATGGCTGCAAGACTTGATTAAATGGTCATTGAAGTATAAATTGTGACACACAATCAATTTGACATGGTAAATTAGTTATTAAGTGTCAATTATGAAATTGTTGAGAAGGTGTAAGAGATAACACATCTAAGATCAGAAAATAATCAACTAAAAAATGAATTGAGAGTTGAAAAATAAATCATTGAAAGAATGAACAAATCTGGAGAGGCAATGAAAAACATGATGACTAGTTAAAAGTACAAAGAATTTACCTCGTGATACTACTAGGTTAACTGTATCGAGTTCATATAATCTGCTAGAAAAGGTGAGTCATCAAAGTATGGAGAATAGAGGAATGGGAAACCAAAGATCAAGAAGCCTACATGTTATCACTATAGAAAACAAAGTCATACAACAAATGTCAGCATGAGAAAAATTGGTAAATCCAATCATAAACCTAAGTTTAAATGGTTATTTTTGTAAGTGCAACAATTATGGATACCAAGAATACAAGTGTTTTTCAAAGATTAGTAAGACATCATCTACATTTAGATTTGAAGGTTATTGCTACACGCATTAGAAGTATGGTCACAAAGGACAAGATTGTAGATATAATGTAAAAAATGGTTGGATAACTAAAAGTCAAGGTAACACAATAAATTGGGATTATAATACTTGAGTCACTTGTCAATTATTTAGAAAGTATGGACATATTGTAGAAATTTTTGCAAGGATCCATCTCAGAGGAAGATCAAGAAATTTGAAAAACTTTTGTCAAATATACTTTCACTATTAGAGGATCGGTCACCTAAGAAGAGACTATAGGAATCAAGAACTAGAAAATAATGATGAAGATAATAAAGGAAAAGTAAAATGAGTTTCAATAAATAGGAATCCAAATAAAATGAGTTCTCAATAAATAGGAATCCAAATGAATCAAACCATGATTAATAAATCTAAAGGAAGCAATTGTTCAAATGAAGTAGTTGTGATCACCCAATTGAATGGATTAGGTGATCCTAGTACCATCAACTAAAATAAAGAAATATGAATTTTATTTCAAATTATCAAATTATACACTAGTTCCTAAGATAGTATGAATAAAATTCTAAATTAGCATAAATTTAGATGCACAAGGATAGATTTGTAGTATTAATCAAGTGAATGTGATTGAATATTGAGTTGCAAAGTCAGTAATGGTCAAGTGTCAGTATTGAAGTTTGAAACATGTTAAGTAGCTGAGTAAATTGCTAAGTTTTGGCTAAGTTTAGAAGTGGCCATGATAGCCTATATTGCACACACTATAGGTATGAAACATTTATGAGGGCCTAAAATTACATTTTTTACTTATATAGAGTATTTCATCATTAATTTTGAATACTTTGCATTCAATTTTCAAGAGATTGAGCAATTTATGTGTGTGGTTGATAAATTCTGAGGAGATCTAATTGTGTGTTGTTAGTATTGAAATTATATTTGTGAGATGCTATGTTGAAGCCGAGGGAAGCAAAGTTTTGTTGATCAAACCCTAAATCAATATTATGGCATCTAGCTTGTTAGTGTTGACAATTGGCTAATGAAGATATGTAGCTATTTTTATTTATGGCAACACATGATGTACATGTTGTAGAAAACCTCAAGAATAAAGGTACTTGGCTTTTGGTACACAGAAAATTGTCTAAATATGAAACCAGTTTACAACAGTGTATTGTTTTGTATGTAACTTGTTACTGACATATATTATGATTAGCAAAGTTGTATGGGGATAGTATACATGTTGATGATGACATGTACAACATCAAAAATTAGTATGTACTATACAAAAAAGAGATATTCATGTTTTACTAGTGAAATAGATCAACAAAATTAAAGGAAGGAATTATTTTGTTTACAAAATAATTACTTAGCCAATTAGGGTCAACATCCTAGATGTTTATCTAAGTTGGAAAAGTATATTTTAGTCTTAGCTAACCTAGCAACAATTTGTGATAACACATGGTATTTATGCAAAGGGCATCTTGTGATAAGAAGTGTGGAAGTATGTATTTTGTATTGTATGCAAACTTTTGTGAAAGTGATATATGTGAAGTTTTGAGAAACTATTTTTGTGATCTGAGATTGAGCTAAAGATCAAATATCAGTCAAGAAAGAAGTTACAACTATTGGATACAATTTTCTAATTGTGTGGTGTCTTTGATGTTACACAAATTTCATATCAGTTATCAGTCAGTGCTTATTGAGCTCAGTTGGTTAGCAAGGCAATTTTTTGTGTCTACCAAGCATTCTTGGAAATTACTCTATGTAAATAGTATTTGTTGGCGCTCAAAATTGTAGCTCTAATTTTGAGCACTGTTGAAAAAATCATGCCCTAAAGTGCCTTTTATGCATATGTGGTTAGTTGTCAGATTGAGGCCTAGATGGTGTTTAAGTGGCTTAACACCTTCCATTTGACATGTGCATGTGATCCACAATGTTATTTTGCCATCCCAAATCATTCTGTGAAGTTCCATTTTGAGCTAGTGTCAAAATTTGCAATTCTGCCGAAGTGTCAAATAGTGACTAGAGGCCCAGTTTGCATTTGAATATCTTTTACCCAGGAATGTGTCATGACTAGCCACTTTGGGAGTGTTTAATGTCCATAACAAAGAATCTATGTTTTAGTTTTCAATTCATTTTGAATTCATTTGACTAGGTTTCGAACCCCTCAAAGTTGGTCAGTTACTATTTTGTACATTTGTGTATTTGTTCACAATTCTGGGAAGCCCTATTCGACCAATAATATCTTTGACCCAGTTGACCCAAATGAAAAAATTCTTTTTGCATCATGTTCTAGGGGCCAGATACTTCATATTTTCCAGTTTTGAGATCATGACGAATCCATTTGGTTAGTTTGCTAACATGATTAAAAATCCAGTTTACATTGTTTTGTTATGGCTAAGGTATTCAGATTGATCTAGACCCTTGTTCGGCATGTTATAACTTTGACCCATTGATTGGTAAGCCAAAGTGAATTGTACCATTGTGTTGTGTCCTGAAAATCCTTAAAGTATGCCAGTTCTTAAATCATGATGAATCCATCTGCATACTTTCACATGTCTGTACATTTTCCAAAAACTACTTTTTGACATATTTGCCAGTTTAAAATTTCCATGTGCCTATTTTCAAAAATTCGCCAAATGTGCCCTGTGATTCGTCATGAGCCCAAAACATGGAATTATATTCTCTTCATGGAAAAAAACTTATATCCTAGTTTTTAGAACCCCAAGTGATCAATAACTTAGTTTATAATGTCGAACCCGAGCCCAGTTTATGTTTTTTAACATTGTTTGCTTGCAGGGTAATTGAAGTATGGATGTTCGACAATTAAAATCTCTTGACTGGGAATTCATCATGGGCTAAAAATTTGCAGTGTGATAGAGTATATAGGATTGAACACTAATGCCAATTTTTGTGGCCTGGTTGCTTGATTGAATTATTTTTTAAGTCCAGCTGGCATGCCTCCTGACACAATTTTCACAGTGGTGCGAAAATGACTGAAATAGGTTTTCAGTGATGATTTAGCGATCAAGTTTGATTCTGAACAGTTCGTGGATGCCAATGACTGATTTCATCAGTTGCTCAGAGGCTCGACATTAATAACCTCACCAATGCTGCCTATAGAAGTGATTGAAGTAGTCTTCTACTATTTGGTTTTAAAGATGAATTCATTTTAAAATATATTGGCATTTAGGCAAACCGCTACATTTGAGAACTATACATTGCTTTTAAATTTGAGAACCGTATATTTATGGCACAACATAAATGGAGTCTCAATTTTTTTGAAATAAAATTTTGAAGATCAAAGTAAAAGCATTTTTATTCATTTAAGAGTGTAACGGCAAAGGACAAAATATGGTAGATTAATTCCATGGGGGAGGAGGAAACTTATAAGCAATCCATGTTTTGGCAGAGTATGTAGTTTTGCATGCATAAATAATCCATGACATCAAGGAAATATTAGACAAAAAACATGGTTCTTATTCTTTTTGAATTCCTCCAACACATTTTCTACACTTTGAAGGTTGGGGACATATAAAAGAGCCCACAAGTAGGAACCTTCATGCAAATAGGGAGGAAAATACATAGCAACAATATCACACTCCCAGGCATGAATGAAAGAGGAAGAGCCACGCTAGAAGAAGGAAAGTCACCCACGTGAAGAGTGAAAGCCATCAAAAAATGCCCAGTAAAAGGAGGCGAATCTAGCAAAATAGGGAAGGCCATTAAAGCTACAAATGAAAAGAACAGAGCCCACGTTCAAGCTCATGGGAAGCTATAACAATGAAGTGCACCAGTATATAAAAGAAGGCGTGAGGCAACTTGAGGAATCCACCAGTTTAAGTATAGAGGTTGCATTTTTAAGAATTGAAGGGAGACGCTAAGAAGTCGCCCAATGTGCAAAAAAGAGATCCACATAAGCCATCAAACAAGCAGATTCGCAGGAAGTGAGGAAAGAAGATGCAATTTTTTAAGAGGGAATACAATGAATGGGGTGGCAAGAACAGAGCACATTAAAGAAGCAGAGCTCCACGCTCTCCTACAGAGTGTGATATAGATGCGACCTGTGGAAAGGACTCCCTCCACATTAAGAAAAACCCACACAATGTAGGAACAAAGAGAAGCCACTGGGAATGAAACAAACCTGCATAGTCCCACATAGCCCAGGTTTGAGAAATTTTAGACTTTAAATACAATTACACACAGTATATATTGTGACTTAGAGAAAGAGGCTTTTGGAAGCCATGGAAAGTGTACGAGACCTCCCAATCCGACCCAAAGGAGGATGATGTCAGCCATATCTGAACAGAGCACAATTTTGAATGGGTGCACAATTAAAAATTGATGATGTCAGCACAATTGGAAAACCCAAGAATCCGGCTAGTCACTACCTCGCTAGCCAAAAAATCTTGGCAACTCCGGCTAGTGAAGTAGCGAGGTTGTCAGGAAATTCAAAAATTCGGCGAGATTCAAAGTGTAACATGGGTCCCGCGTGCAATGCCATCAGTGAATGATGAAAGGACAAGTGGTAGCGCTAGAATGATTGGGCGATGATATGGTGGGAAAAGCTCAAAGTTCACCAGATGTTGACATGTGGATGATCTGACGGTTCTTGCAAACTCGCCAAGCGGAAGATGCATGAGATTTAGCATACCGAGTTAGCGAGAAGATGACACATGGAAGATGGTGCAAATCAGGTAGGCCAATCAACAAGTGACACGTGGCACCAGTCAAACCAAGGTTGACCACGGATTAAAAGGGTCAAGGAAATATTGAAGAGTTAAAAATAATAATATTTTATTATTATTTTTGTTGAAAATGCCCATGTCAAGTTTTAAAATCAAATGGGACATTTTCTAAAGTTTATACTTTAGAATTTTTCAAATTTTATAAAAAATCAAATGTGCAGACATTTTCTTTATAGCAGAGGAGTCATTTTCAAAACAACTTTCAGTGGGTTTCTGAGATGCAAAATAGGCAATGTTATATATCGTCGGAATCAGGAGAAGATGAACTTTTCGATTCTGAAGTCAATTTTTGCCATAGGTATCAGTCTATTTGATCCACAGGAGGTTTTCTATCAGGTACCTGAATTGCAACCATTTTTAGACCAGGAAGTTCAGATCTGATTTTTGACATGATATTGATTTGAATATGGTTAAAAAATAGTTGAAAAGTAGTATGGGTCAAAATTTGAGTAGATTAACTCAGTAAAAACTCATTTTCACTGGCATTTTCATGGGGCAATCAGATATTTTGGTGATTCAAAAAGATTTCATCATTAATCAGAGATATTTTGCAAATCAGTTGTAAAAAATGATGAAACAAAATCAGATCAGATGGGATGAAAGAGGAAAGAGGTTACTCAGTTGCACAGGATTGAATTTCAAGTGGACACTTGTCATCTTCAGAATAGATCTAGGAATTCTTTCTCTTCTATATTATTCTTTCTTTCTTCCATTTGAAGGGTTCCAATTTTTGGAGAAAAACCAGTCACTACTGAGATACCAGATTTTGGATCCAATTTTGATATGTTCCCATACTGTGATACCACATAATTCTTCAGCATTTCTTCTTGTATTGAACAACATTTTGAGTTTTATGAAAATAGTTCATGTTTGTTAGGTGATTTATGAAGTATTTTGTACATCTTTCATGTATTTGATTTCAAAGAAAGCAAATAAAGAGCGGCAATGGTTTTAAATTCAGCTTGAATCTTGTCTCCTGTTTGTGGATTTGTAATCTTTTCTAGTTTATGATCAAAGACCATAGATTAGGTTGCATCTCATTTAGTGATGTATGTGATTGAAATACCTTACTTATGGAACCAAGAGCCATGTAACCGCTTGGTGTTTATCACAGGGTTTACTGATTTCATGATGGGATATTCTGAGTATAAGATTCATTTTGATGTAGATGTCAGTTCACAAAGTGAAAGATAGATTAGAGATCTGGATGTAATAATATTTTTGAGATTTCTAGGAGATGTATGGTTATAATTCATTTAATTTCCCAATAGATAAGGCACTGATCACAGATAGGATCATTAAATTTTGTTGCTCATACCTAGGTATTTCTGTCATCAATCTATTAAATCATTTTCATTTTATGTTGAAAGGTATTCAAAGTATAACCCGCACTTAGCTTTCCAGTTTCATGAGTCATGTCCTTAGCTATTTCATGCTTGTGATCCCCTAGTTAAGTATAGAAGAATTAGGGGTTTCATCTACTTTACATTAGATTTAGTGTATGCTTTGACAACTGGTACCATATAAAGAATCTATAGGTATACCCGCCTAGGTTTTGCAGAGCCTAAAGTGCAGAAGGAGTATAGCCTTATAGTTGGCTTGGTGTCTGAATGGGCATGTTGAAAATGGGAGTTAGCTACCCCTAGATATGTTTTGTTCTCATCGGGGTAATTGGAAATGGGTAACATTTTCAAACACCAACAGTATCTACCGAGCTCACTCAGTTGTCAAAGGAATTTTTGGAAAAAAGAAGTTCTAACTGAGCTCTCATGGTTAATGAAGGAAAGTTGGTCAGAAGTTAGTGTTTTCCAAGTTCACTTAGCTTCCAAAGGATCTTGAAAGTTTGTAGTGTTAACCAAGCTTCTATTGGTTAACATAGGAAATCATTTCAAGATCAGTGTTTACCGTCCAGGGTTGGCCACTAAAGAATTTTGTTAATTTGAGAAATGAAGTTTAATTGTTTCAAGTATTGATTCTAGTTGATTGAGGTAATGATTATTGGTAATTGTAACTTGTAAATGAGCTAACTTGATAATTTGTAAGGTATAAATGAAAGGTCAAGTTGAGATTCTAATGTGTATGAGCGAGTATGCAAGTGTATTGATTGTTTGAAGAGGAAAGTGTGAGAAAATTTGAAGGATGGTCAAATATCCTTAAGGAGCAACAAAGTTATATTTGATCAAAATGGATCTATTGTGAAGTAGAATAGAGATCTATAATCAGCAATTTAGTTGCATCTTATTCAAGTTATCTCATTGTTACTTTCTTACCATTG
Organism: Cupressus sempervirens; assembly: GCA_028749045.1. Classification (NCBI taxonomy): domain Eukaryota; kingdom Viridiplantae; phylum Streptophyta; class Pinopsida; order Cupressales; family Cupressaceae; genus Cupressus; species Cupressus sempervirens. The sequence continues at coordinate 574,456,789 of CM053791.1, forward strand.
TAGCAGTGATTCCAAAATCTCTTAGCAAAGTTAGTTTAATAGCCAGTTGTAAATCCTCTAATAAGGTGACAATCTCATTGAATTCTTCTAAAGATCTTTTGCAAGGCTACTCCTAACAGGGTGATTAAATCCTCTAACAAGGTCACACTATTTTGTCACATTTAACTAGGTTGGATCCTAACAGAGTTCACTTCAGAAGAGTGAAAATTAGTAGCTAGTTACTTGATGGTTTTTCCCATATTGGGTTTCCATGTTAAATCTAGTGTCTCATGTGTTCATGTTATTTCTTTTATGCTTGCATGTTAATCACTATGAATTTTTAAGACTTGTTAAAGTTAACATACACTGCATTTACCGAGTTATAGCAATTTTTGTATGTTTACTTAGTGATAGTAGTAAATAGTTTTATCAGACATCTAAGGGATCTATGGATTTGTTTTTGTTGTAACTGATTAACCCCTCCCCCTCTCTCAGTTACTCCATCTACATTTCCAACAATTGGTATAAGAGCTTTTGATGCTTGTAGAAAAGGTTTCAAGGACCTAAGCTAAAGATTAGGATGTCTTACAAGAGAGAAATTCCAAGGCTTAATAGAGATAACTTTTTAGCATGGTATGGTCTCATGAGACTTCATCTAGCTTCCATTGGTGATTCAAGATTGAAATACTTTGATGAAGAATATACAACTCCTTCTAGTATATTATTTGTTGGTGACATTGCTGAGAAAAAGACTCATAACACCATGATGATAGACATTGCATCTACTCTAAGCTATGATGAATTTGATGATATTAAGGATTGTAAAACTATCTTTGAAATGTGGAACAAACTAAAAAATATCTATGGTGGTGATGAAAATGTAAGAAGAGCCAAAGTAGAAAGCCTCAGTGGAAAATTTGATCAAATGAGAATGAGAGAGGATGAAAACATTACCAAATATGTTGAAAGGATCAAAGCAAGTGTTGGTGCAATTAAAGCTTGTGGAGGAGAGATCAAGGAAAACATAGTTGTAAGTAAAGTTCTTAGAACATTGCTTCACATTTATGCAATTAGAGTATCTGTAATTCAAGAAAGAAGATGTGAGACAAATCATAAGATAACTTTAGATACTCTAGTAGGAAGATTGACAGCCTTTAAACTAGATAACTATGACAATTATATTCTAACTTTCAAGAATATTGAATTTGTATTTGAGGCCAAGCTTTCACTTCAAGAAAAAGGCAAGAAAATAAAATACACTTAGTTAGAAAGTGAAGAAGAATTAGAAGAAAGTTTTGACAATGATCTTGAAGTTGTTGAAGCTCTACTTGCAAGGAAATATTCTAGAGGAAAAGGAAAATACAATGGTAAAGTTTTCCTAATCTATTTTTCATGGGAAGAAATTGGTTATATTACAGCCAAGTGCCTAAACAAAGCAAGCAAGGATGAGAAGAAAGGTCACAAGTGGAATGGCAAGAAGGATTTCAAATCATTCAAGGATAAATGTAAGAAAATATGTTTTATGGCTAAGGATTCTAATAATAGTGAAGATGAAATAGTTTACATTTCTGTGAAAGATGAATTTGATGATGATGAAGAAGATAAGATGGCATTTATCTCTCATGTGAGAAAAAATGATACATGGATCATAGATAGTGGATGTTCACATCATATGACTAGTGGAAAAACAAAGTTTGAACACTTTGAAGACTATGATGGTGGTAGTGTAAGGTTTGGAAATAATGAACCTTGTTGCATAAAAGGGAGAGGTTGAATCTCATTAACCAAAGAACTTGTATCTGATTATGCCTATTGGGTTGAAGGACTAAAACATAATCTGTTGAGTGTGGCATAGCTAATCAACATTGGATTCAAGGTGGAATTCATGCATGGATAGGCAAGACTATTGGATGACAAAAGAAAACTGATTGGATCAAGAAAACAAGCAAAAGGTAACTTGTTTTATCTTGATCTTGGTGAGTGCTTATGTTTTATTGCTCAAATTGAAGAAAGTTGGTTATAGCACAGAAGGTTATGTCATGCGAATTTTGATAACATGGTGAAAATAAGAAAATTTAGGAAATTAAGAGGCATTCCTAGTTTGAAGAAACCTGATTTTGGTCTATGCAAGAATTGTCAAATTGGCAAGATGGGAAAGACTAGTTTTAAAAGTAAAAACTATCAGTCGAAAGATATTTTTGAAATTATGCATATTGATTTGTGTGGACCTATTGGAATAGAGAGCTATAGTGGAGAAAAATTCTTCATTCTTTTTATTGATGACTACTCTAGAATGATGATTGTTATGCATCTAAGAGAGAAGTTAGAAGCATTTAAGAAATTTAAATGGTATTTGGCAAGAGTAGAGAAGGAAACAAGGAAAAGATTGAAATGTTTAAGGTTAGATAGAGGTGGTGAATTCATCTCCAATGAATTCAATAACTTTTGCATTGAAAGAGGAATCAAAAGATAGGTATCAATCCTTGGAACTCTGAAGCATAATGGAATAGCTAAAAGGAGGCTTAGATCTATCATAGATTGTGCAAGGACTCTAATGATTGAAAAGAACATTGATATCAAATACTGGAAGGAAGCTATCAGTAGTGCAGTTCAAACCTTAAACTAAGTATAGTTGAAGAAGGTCTCATTCAAAACCCCCTATGAGTTATGGTATGGCTATAAACCCAATGCAAGTTACCTAAAAGTATTTGGAAGTAAATGTTACATCTTGAAAGAATCTAGAAAAGGAAAATTTGATGTGAAATGTGATGAAGGTATATTTTTAAGATATTCTTGCAAGAGTAAGGCATATAGATGTTTGAATTTGTCTACTCATAAAATCATAGAAAGTGCACATGTGAAAGTTAATGAGTTTGCAAAAAGGACTGAAAAAGAAATAAAAAAGAAACTAGAGGATTATAGGAGATTTTTTTACATTGAACCTAATACATTGCTAGACACATATTTCAATTAGGAAACTACTACTCTTGAATCTTCCTCAATCACTAAGTTACAAGAAGTTCAAACTGAGTCACAAGGAGCTAAGTCACATTCTAAAGCTAGTGAGCCAATGCCTACCGAGGCTGAGCAACTAGAACCTAAAGCTAAAGTTCAAGAGGATGACATTTTAAGTCATTCAAGAGGCATCACGCACCAGATTAGATTATTGGAGATAAATCAGAAGGTACTATGACAATAAGTAAGCTAAAAGATGCATGTTTACTTGCTGACTTTGGAACTAGAAATGTCAAAGATGTATTGGAAAATGAAAGTTGGATTGAGGCTATGAATGAAGAGATAGAGAAAATAGAAAAGAAAAAAACCTATACTCTTATACCTAGGCCTAAAGATAAAAATGTGATTAGAACAAAATGGGTATTCAGGAATAAGTTGAATGAAGATGGTAAGGTATCAAGAAACAAATCTAGATTTGTATGTAAAAGATATTCTCAAGAAGAAGGAATTGATTATGGTGAGACTTTTTCTCCTATAGAAAGATTGAAGGTGTCAAGACCTTACTTGCATATGCAAAACATAAAGGATTTAAGGTATATCAAATGGATATTAAATCTGCATTTCTCAATGGTATTCTTGATGAAGAAGTCTGCATTGAACAACCTGAAGGTTATGTTGATCCAAATAAAGGGGACATGGTCTGCAAATTACACAAAGCTTTGTATGGTCTGAAAAAAGCTCATAGAACATGGTATGAGAGATTGCATAACTACCTTATTTAGATTGGTTTCTAGAGAACTAAGTATAATAGTAGTTTTTACATCAAGGAAGGACTAGATAACAAGATTGTTTTGGTAGAAATATTTGTGAATGACACTTTATTTACAAAAAATGATGATCTATCCAAAGAATTTTCAAAGAAAATGAACAAATAATTTGAAATGTCTATGTTTGGCGAGATTAAGTTCTTTGTTGGTCTTCAAATTCAGCAGAGCAAGAATGGTATCTACATCACTCAGTCTAAATATATCAAGGAGATACTCAAGAATTTTGGTATGGAAGATTCAAAACTAGTTGGAACCCTTATGTGTACTAGACTAAAGCTTACCAAAGATGATGACTCAAAAGAGGTAGATCAGACATAATACAGATCAATGATTGGAAAATTACAATATATAGTTCATACAAGGCCTGATATTGCTCTTGTAGTTGGTATAGTGGCAAAATTCTTGGCAAAACCTAGAGAAAATCATATGATGGCAATCAAAAGGATCTTAAGATACTTGAAAGAAACTAAAGATTATGGCTTATGGTATAAACTTGGAGGAAATCTAGACTTAAAAGTGTTTACTGATGCTAATTGGGTAGGAAACATTGATGATAGAAAGAGTAAAAGTGGTGGGGCATTCTTTCTTGGAAAAAGGTTGGTATCTTGGACAAGAAAAAAGTAAAATTGCACATCTCAATCTATAGTACAAGTAGAATATGTTGCAACAACAATGAACTGTTCTAATATTGTTTGGTTTAAATAGTTGTTAGAAGGTATGAAGGTTGAGATCAAAGAACTAGTTGTGATGTTTTGTGATAATACAAGTGCAATTAACATATCAAAGAATCCAGTGATGCATTCCAAAACCAAGAATATTGCTATAAAATACCACTTTGTCAGAATTGGTGCAAGATAAAGAACTCAGATTGGAATATGTCCATACAAAAGAATAGATTACAAACATATTTACCAAGCCATTACCTAAGGATGCATTCTTGTATCTAAGATGTATGTTAGGGGTCATTCTCCTATCTGAAGCTCACTAAAATAAAGTTTTAGTGATGCATCAACAGGAATCAAGTTGAAGATCTATCAGTTGATGCAACATAGTCAAGGGAACATTGCATATGAATTAGTACTCAAGGTACATTGACACTCATTTGGTATGTGTTGTCAAAGAGGGAGATTTTACTATCATATCTTTCTGAAATCTGTTCGAGGGAGAGTTTATTATTTGGAGAAGCTATGTAATTCCTTCACAGAGGGAGATTACTACATTGGGGAAGTTTGTAGCATAAAAGAGGGAGAAAATTTCTGACAGAGAAAGTTTTGTTTTCAAATTTCATTGTGCTATGACATGTAATGTTGCCATCAATGCCAAAGAGGGAGATTGTTGGATACAATTGTCTAATTATGTGTTGTCTTTGATGTTACAAAAATGTCATATCAATTATCAGTTAGTGCTTACTGAGCTCATTTGGTTAGAAAGGAAATTTTTTGTGTCTATTGAGCATTCCTAGAAATTACTCTACATAGACAATGTCTACTGAGCTCACTTGGGCATCAAAGGAATTTGTGGCAAAAAGAAGTGTTAACTGAGATCTCATGTTTAATGAAGGAAAGTTGGTCAAAAGTTAGTGTTTATCGAGTTCACTCAATTTCCAAAGGATTTTGCAAGTTCGTAGTGTAACCAAGCTTCTATTGGTTAACATAGGAAATCATTTCAGAACTAGCATTTACCGAATAGGGTCAGCTAATGAAGGATTTTGTTAATTTTAGAAATGAAGTTTAATTGTTTCAAGTATTGATTCTAGCCGACTAAGGTAATGATTATTGTTAATTGTAACTTGTAAATGAGCTAACTTGATAATTTTTAAGGTATAAATGAAAGGTCAAGTTGAGATTCTAATGTGTATGAGCAAGTACACAAGTGTATTGATTGTTTGAAGAGGAAAATGTGAGAAAATTTGAAGGATGGTCAAATATACTTGAGGAGCAACAAAGTTATATTTGATCAAGATGGATCTAGTGTGAAGCAAAATAGAGATCTATAATCAGCAATCCAATTGCATGTCATTCAGGTCATCTCATTGTTACTTTCTTACCATTGTAGCAGTGATTCCAAAATCTCTTAGTAGAGTTGGTTTAATAGCTAGTTGTAAATCCTCTAACAAGGTGATATTTTCATTGAATTATTCTAAAGACCTATTGCAAGGCCACTCCTAACAAGGTGATTAAATCCTCTAACAAGGTCACACCTAATAGTGTGTTTTGTAACCTTTAACCAGGTTGGCTCCTAATAGGGCTCACTTCAAAAGAGTGAAAATCAATAGCTAGTTACTTGGTGGTTTGTCCCATATTGGGTTTCTACATTAAATCTTGTGTCCCATGTGTTCATATTATTTCTTTTATGCTTCCATGTTAATCACTATGAGTGTTTAAGACCTGTTAAAGTGAACATACACTGCATTTATCGAGTTACAACCATAAATAGTTTTATCAGACATCTAAGGGATCTATGAATTTTTTTTTGTTGTAATTGATTCACACCCCACCCCCCGCCTCAACTACTCCATCTACATTTCCAACGAAAATTCCTATATACCAAAAGACTAATTACTTTTTTGGGTAGTGAGCTCTTCTTGTAATTGGAAGTGCATGTTTGGGTCGTGGGCTCATCTTGCATCTACTATACTACAACTCCTAACAGGGTTGGAATCTCCTAATAGGGATTCAAAGTCTCCTAATAGGGACTCTCTCCATTAAATTTTCTCATTGACTCCTAATAAGGTCCATCCTCTAACACAGAACATAAATATTAGTATATTATCTAGTGGGTATTATCCCCACTAAGATTTTCCCTTGGCTAGGGTTTCCCTAGTTAACAAAATATACTTGTTATGAGTTATCTTTGTGAATGGTTATTATTATTGTTCTACAATACTTGTTTATTTTCTTATACATGGTTCAAAGTAATTAATAATATTTAGTTGGTGACTAAGGTTTGTAAATTACCAATTCACCCCTCGCTCTCAGTAATTCCAATTTCTAACAATCAGTATCAGGGTACAGTTACTCAAAAGAGGCTTAATAGCTTGAGTAAGATCCCTATGGATATGGAACAATCGATGGAGAGCCTTGAAGAAGCACTTGAACAAATTGATCTCCTTACTGAAGAAAGAGATAAGTTGAGAGATAGATATGAAGACTCCAAAGTATATATTGGAAAATTGAAGGACAAGATTGAACATCTCAAATCCAAACCTAAACCTACTAAATCTAAAACTAGTGATGATGATTATTCAAAACTAAAGACATAGCACAAGATCTTGAAGCACAAATTGAAGATTAGCAATCTAAAGTTGACCTTGAAGAGTGATTCTAGCAAAGTTGAATTTGATTTGAAGACTAAAAATACATATGTTAGAGAAAGTCTGGAAAAGAAAACATTTGAGTTTGAAACATTAAAAGAAGATCATGAAGAATGTCATAAGTACAACACTATTGTGAAAGGTGAACTAACAAAATGCAAGCAACAACTTGAAAAGCTTTATTCTAGCAAAGAAAACCATGATGATTCAATGTCAGTAGGAAGATCTACTTATGATAAAACTGGTCTTGGTCATTTATTTAATGTGTCTGCAAAGAAACCTAAAATTAGATCAGATCCAAAAGAGAAACATAAATATAATGATAAGATTGAATCCAATCAATCTTTTGATAAATCTAAAAAATTTGGACAAGATAAGGAAGTTGAGATATTGGATGAACCAAAGAAAGAGGAATTTGCTAAGGAAACCAGGTATGAATTTATAAGTAAGTGTTTTTCATGTAATGTAATAGATCATATGAAAAGAAACTGCACAAATAAGTCATTTAATCATGTTATAGATTTTTATTATTATAATTGTCATGGTATGGGTCATAGAGAAAATGATTGTAGGAAACCTAAATATGATAATGATATAATGAATAGTAGAATGCTTGGAAATACTAACCCTATAGATAGAAGAAGATCTAATGAAAGGACATTGAGATAAGGAAGAGCTTATGAAGAAAGAAGGAAGATTGCTTGTTATAAGTGTAACAACTTTGGACACATAGCTCAGAATTGTAATGCACCTACTAATTAGTAGATTCCTAGAAGTAGAGCTATAGTATGTTAGTTATGCAACAACTTTGGACATACAAAAAAGTATTGTAGAATGGAAGAAAACTTTGGAAATAGAAGAAACAATGGAAGAAACTTCAAAAATAGAATGAATGATGGAAGAAATGTTGGAAATGATAGAAAGAATCATGAAAGAAACTCTAGAACTAAGAAAAAAAATGAGGAACAAATGAATGTAGTCAGTGAACTTTGAGAAGAACTTAATGAGGTATTTGTGAAGGGATTGAATATTTCTAAACAAAATTTAGATGATGTAGAGATAGGAAGATTGAAGTTAATAATTGAGTTTGATTCAACTAAGTTGAATTAAGCTTGTTGACATCACTAGAATTTGAAACTTCATCTAGAGATCAAACTAGAGGCAGTGAAGTTGGTAAAAGGTGTACCAAGATATGTTTAGATTCTAGCTATGCTTTCTTGCAATTTGGAGCTTATTGAAACTTGTTACAAAGGAATTAAGAGTTACTGTTATTACCGAGAAAGTTAATTCTATAGAAGAAGGTGAAAAATATGTTTTAAAAAAAAAATCATGGAGAGAAGTTTCTTGGAGCATTGTTATGATGGAAGGAAGCTATGGTAAACTTTTGGTAGCATTTGAAGATTGAACAAAGATTTTAGGTAGTTATTTGATTTTAGAATATAATTGACAGATTTTTTTGTGTTTGCAAAGTAAGAAATTAAGGCAAGTTCAAATTGAGTGAATAAAATGGAGTACATAATTGATTACCACTTCATTGCAATCACATCAAAAGTAGAGAGCACTCAAAAGGGACTTGATATGGTGATTTCAAATTAAACCCTATTTTTGGAAAGAGATATTTTATCATTTCTTTGCAAAATTTCTTTGAAAATTTTTATATTTGATAGAATCATGTATATGTCAATTGTTCATAATGTTGAGAATGTGGAGAGACTAAAATTGAAGATTGTTTTTGTGAAACCTATAGAAGGAAACCCTAATTTAGCATTATCTATCACTTTGAACAACATCGTGTATTTGGAAGATATAGGAAGTTATCTTAATGGTAAGTTTGAAACTATTGGGAGCAAGTATATGAACAAAGATATGGAAGTTGTCTTTAATCATGATATTTCAGATAAGCCCAGATTTGAACATCTGAAAGAACTAGACTTTTTCAAATATCATTTCTACTAAGAATTGGACACCAAAGAATGGACTTAGATTATACTAAGTAGAATTCATGATGGAAAATTGTGGATGGAAGACAATGTAGTTGACATCTCATCTAATCTTATTCATGAAGTGACTGGTCGTAGAAAATAGGGTAGTGTACCTATAGGTGAGAAACTAGTTAAGAAGAAGGTTGAGACCTACACAAAAGCAATTTATAATGGAAAGGCTATGGTGATCAGCACCATTAAACAAGATGATGTAAGATTTCTAAGTAGAATCATTGCCTACTATATATGTGCAAGTTCTCAAATTTATAAATTATCAACAGGATTCATCTATGTAGCATATAAGATTTGTGTTGAGAAAGAACAAGTTAACCTAAGTGAAATTCTGAGAGTGCAACTCCTCGAAAATTAGAGAAGATCAAGAGGACCAAGAATGGTGTGTTTAGATTTTAGTCATTGATCAATTATATATTATTTAATGTACTTAAGATATTTCCATACTTATTAGTCACATAGATTATGAGTAGTGAGAGATGTACCATGGAGAAGATCATAGATGTATGAAGAAGACATTCAATAGATGAAATCTTGGATAACAAAAACTTAATCATGAAGACATTTCAGAATGGGATGAGATAAAGATTTAGAATTACACTTGTAATTGTAGAAAGATTCAAAGATGATATATGTATAATGGTTGATACAAATTTAACTCATATTCAAGTAGTAGAACCTTGACAAACATTCCTTGATCCCTTATGCTATGAGTTAAGTGATGATATAGTAGTTGGATGTATTAATCTATTGTTGAGCTTTGAAAAGGACCAAGTTGAGTACAGATTTTTGATATATGAAGAAATTACCCAATCATCCCATCAAGCATCCTTAGAGAAATCATCTCACAAGAAGATTGAGACTATATTGAAGAAAGCTTTAATTGAAAAAGAGTCAAGCAATAGGCTATTGGACTAGGAAAAAGACAAAAGAAATTGTTGACCATTGTGGAATCTAGTGATGAACAAGAACAAGAAGAGAAAGTTACTATTTCTAAACAAACAATAGGAAAAGAATGACAAACTTGGAAGCCAAAGATTGAGAAGATAAACTCAATCATTTCTAATGAAGGGAACTTTTTTAGATAAACACATTTTATGATCTATATAATGATATCGAGAAAGATTAGATTGATATCTCTACTATGAGATATATAATTGCTACAAAACTAAAACTTAAGGATATTGAAGGCATAGTAAATCAAAAATTCTATGATAGACTTTTAGAGAAGAAAATACCAGCTTGAGCAGAGGACATATAACTTTGGAAGTATATGATAAGGACCATATGTAAGATAGATGACGAGGAAGAAGTTATAGGAAATTGTTGAACAAACTGGCACCTTACATGAGGAATAAGGTGAGAACATTTCTATTTATGGTGGGTGAGAAGGATAAAATAAGGAATGAAATAGCTACAGCTATCAATCAAATGTTGACAAAGTCTAATGAAGCACCTTCACTAGTACCTAGAACTTTAGAAGTGTCAGTAAGTGGTGACACTATGCAAATTGATCAAACCAATGTTACTATTAACATTAATGAAATTAATCCTTTTGAGAGTTCCAAACAACTTATATCTCATGTTGAGGTTATTCAAGATCAATTGAAACAAATTGAATAGGAAAAGAGGCTATTAGAAGTAGAAAAGAGAAAACTAGAAGAAGCCGAGTAGAAATTTCTTGAAGAAGAGAAGAAAAGAAGAGTTGAGAAAGAGAAGAAAAGAACAAAGGAGGAAGAGAAAGAGAAGGAAGAGAAAGAGAAATAAGAGAGAAGAGTTAAAGAGGTAGTAGAGAAGAAGCAAAGGAAAGATGAAACTAAAGCATCTAGGTCATCTACTGCACTTTTTCTTGCTAGCCTAACAAGTGATGATGATGATGATCAAACTGACTTAATCTCATCTCTAAGAAAACTTATTGAGGAGTATAGGAAAGTAAAGAGCCTATAAATAAACTTAATGGAGGTAACTAACAAATTATTTAGTACTTTGGCAGTCCAACATACATAGCATATTGTGATATTGCTATCAGGATTTAACTGTGTGATTTTGAGTCAAACTCATTGAACTTTTTTATGGACGGCACAAGTAGTATTGAAATATTTTGATGAAGAATTCACAATTTTTTGAATGTTACAAAATCCAAGGTCTAGATTTCTCATGATGCTAATCTATTTAGCACCATCTATTAGAATATCAAGAATGATTTGTTAAGTCTCGGTACTTGTATCAAGGAACTTTAGAGATGTCAACAAGATGGAAAGGTATTGTACATTAAGTGTACCTTATCTTACAAATTGACTAAGAATGCTAACAGTAAGATTAAAGGAAAGTTGAGTGAGCTAGAAGATCTATCAAGCTAGATATAAAAACCCTCAAACAAAGTTGATGACTTTGAAAGACAACTGGCCAGTGTTCATAGTGATATTAGGAAACTAGAATTTTAAAAAGAAAAAATATTGAAGAGATTATTGGAATTCAAAGAGTCTATTACTTAAAATATATCATCTATTGAGAGACAGTTGGAGGATTGTGTCAAAGCCAAGGACACTTATTCAAACTTTGTATACTTTGATCTTAATGTAGTGGATATTGCACCATATGCCCTATGTGTAATTATCACCTCTGTTGAAATAGACAAGGGCACATGGATAAAAGGTGTAGAAAGTCTCAAGGAAATTTTTAATGATTGCATGAAGATATTATCAACTTAAGGTAGGTGATTACAATTTTTGACAACAGATGAATAGTTCGTGACAATTTTTGACATTCTAACCTTTGTCACTAATGTCAAAGGGGGAGAAGATGCATAAGAAAATTATAAATAAGGTAAGGGATAAGATGCAAATGAGGTAAGGTATATAATCATATAAAAATGGGGAGCATATGTAAGATAGATAAGTTGTAAAAGATAATTAATGTATGGATATTATAATGTTTTGAACAAGTTTTTGTTACTTAGCCAATTTTCCCTATTTTGTTGCCATCATTGCCAAGGGGGGAGATTATTGATAATTGGATAATAAAGATATGTAATTGTATTCATTTATGAAAATACATGATGTACATGTTGTAGAAAACCTCAAAAATAAAGATACTTAGCTTTTGGTACCCAAAAAATTGTCTAAGTATGAAATTGGTTTACAATAGTGTATTGTTTTGTATGTAACTTGTTATTGGCATCATGATATGATTAGAAAAGTTAGAGGGAGATAGTATACATGTTGATGATGACATGTACAACCTTGAAAATTAATACGGATTGTACAGGAAAGAGATATTCACATTTTACCAGTGAAACAAAATAGCAAAATTAAACGAAGGAATTATTTTGTTGGCAAAATAATTACTTGACCAATTAGAGCTGACATCCTAGATGTTTACTCTAAGTTGGAAAAGTGTAATTTTTTCTTAGCTGACACAACAATTTTTTTTGATAAGGCATGGTATTTATGCAAAGGACGTTTTGTGATAAGAAGTGTGGAAGTGTGCATTTTGTATTGTATGTGAACTTTTGTGAAAGTGATATATGAAAAGTTTTGAGAAGCTATTTTTATGATCCAAGATCAAGCTAAAGATAAGGGATTAGTCAATAAAGAAGTTATAGCACCTATATACCAAAATACTAATTACTTATTTGGGCAGTGAGCTCTTCTTGTAATTGGAAGTGCATGTTTGGGTAGTGGGCTCATCTTGCATCTATTGTACTAAAACTCCTAATAGGATTGGAATCTCGTAACATAGATACAAAGTCTCCTAACATGAACTCTCTATACTAGATTTTCTCATTGACTCATAACATGGTTCATCTTCTAACAAGGAACATATATAATAATGCATTATTTAGTGGGCATCATTCCCACCAAGGTTTTCCCTTAGCCAGGGTTTCCCTAGTTAACAAAATATGGTGTTATGAGTTATCTTTGTGCATGGTTACTATTACTATTCTACATTACTTTTTTACTTTCTTATGTATGGTTCAAAGTAATAAATAATATTTAGTTGGTGACTAAATTTCATAAATTATTGATTCACCCCCCTCTTAGTAATTCGTATTTCTAATAGGTAGTTGTAGAGAAGAAGATTGAATCAAAGGGATCAAAGGTTAGTAATGTTGAATTAGTTACAAATGAAGTGTACAAGATAAAAAAATTTGAGGCATATCTTGAGATTGCAATGAAGGGAGACTATTCTAAAGCCATTTCCTTGATCCTCCAAAGTGTTATTTTGATTCATGATGTGTGATCATGTTATATGTGAAAGATTGGAGAGGTTGGATATTTTTAGTTGAGAAGTGTGTATAAATAGTTATTTATAGATGGACGGTTAAAGGATGAACATAAACATATTAACAAGAAAGGGTTTACTTATACCCTAAACTTTCCAATGGTTTTCAAGATTGATTGGATAAAGGTCATACTAACTTGAGTTCATGATATGAATATATTGTTGGAAGGAGACCCAATTGAGATCATGACATTGATCATTTATCAAGTCACTAGGTATACTGTTATAGATAAAGTTACAAAAAATTGATGTCAAAGAAAAGAGGCTATTGAGGAAATTACATTAGTAGTATGGAACAAGTGTGGAATGATGATTTCAACCATCAAAGATGCATAGATTGATATTTCTATAAGGGTTATTGTGCATAATTTTTATTAGTCTAGCTAACTGGATAGTGTTCCATGATGTGTAGTCATGAATGTTGCATGGAAGATAGTAAAGAAGGATCACAACTGTGACCTTATTGACCTACAACTAAGGTAGTTAGATAAGAATCTTAGGAGCATCAGAAAAGAAAATAATAGTATGTGTAATTTTGTTGGAATATTTAAAATAATTAAGGGGGGCAGGGGGGGGGGGGGTTGAATTAGTTATCCAAGGTCCAAATGTACAAATAAAAATTTCATTAGTTAATAGATGCATCTAATATTCCATTAGTTAATAGATGCATCTAATATTCCATTACTTATTAGGTAATTATCCTAGGTCAAAATAACTTTGCATTAATGTAAACATAAAACACTATAGATTCAATCACACATTTTGCCACAAGGATTTAATGTGGAAACCCGATTTGGGAAAAACTACTAGTAACATCCTACCAATTTTCACACTTTTAAAGTGAGCCTTGTGAGGAGCCAACCTTTCCCATTAATGATATTTGGTTCAATCCTCCATTTTACTTAGCATTCATACTCTTGATCTCTGATTTCTTGTTCACCCTTCAAGCTTTTAACTCCTTAAGCCTTCTTTCTCAGTATGCCAATTGCAAATTCATCCCTTCAGTTGTCATATGAAGCAACACCTTCAACCTCTTTACAAAACTTGTTATTTCTAGCCTTGTATCCCCTTATAAAGAGAATTAGATCTTTTTTTTCTTAATCACAATCATCCATCTTAGGGTTAAGTTAGATTCATTGAATCCTACCTCTTTCCATTAGGTTCCCTCTAGAAACTTATTTTACAGTCTTCTTTAGATTCACCTCAAAATGGTTTATCTTGAATTTTGTGCCTCTAGCTCATTAAATTTATCTTCCACACACTTCAAAATATTCAAGAAATCAAATTAGTCAGCTTGTATTTGTCAAATATTTTATTTAACTCTTTTTGTTGTCACTTGACATTCCCATTATTCATTTGGCAATAACAGTCTTCTAATATTTGGCCAAGACTAGGTTTCTTGGCATCTACTAAGTTTTCTTTTCTTGGTCACTACTATTATTTCCCAAATGCTTCACACTTACTAAATTTTACTAACACTTGACACATACTATATTTTATGACACTCGAAAGCTACTAAATTTTTGTCAGCTTGAACTAAGTTTTTTTGGCTTACACTATTTGCTAGGCTAGGCTTGACAAACACTTTTTATGAAAACACTTCTTCTTGGCTTAGCTAAGTTAACCATTCACTTTAGCCTTAAGTAGATAAAAAATATATAATATCATCAATGTCTTACTTGGTCTTAGTCATCCTTTTATACACAATATAACTCAAATTTTCTCTAGGTACTCTTGTTATCCTATCTTTTCAAATCATCTTCATCAATCAATCACATGACAACATACAGACCAAAAAGTAGTTGCCTTACCAACAAGTAGTAGGTTTGAAATCATTTACACAATAATGATTGTTACATATTAATTTCCACACTTCAAATAATATCTTTTCAAAAATCTCCATTTTTGACATTGATGGCAAAGCAATACCAACAACAATACCAAAAAGAAACTTAATACCTTTGAAACTCTTCCTCTATTAGTATGTGTCCTTCCTCTGTATAGGGTAATGTAAACCTTGTCAATCTCCTTCAATGTATCTTCTCCCTCTAACTTCTATCAACAATATATTCCCCATCAGTATATCTCTCCCTCATCATCATCAAGGTATATATAAATGTATCGTATCTCTTCCTCCTCGGGGTATATTTCCCTCTATAGTGTATCTCTCCCTATTTGACAATAATGCTAAAGATTTTCCATATTATTCAAGAAAATATTACCAATTTAGGTTCTCCCTCTATTACCTTTCTTGTGACTATAAATCTTATATTTCAGCTCTTTCATTACTTTAGGCACCTCCTAAAGTAAGATTCACTACACCAAGTTGTAAAATATAACATTCAACCTAGTTGATGTAGGGAACCACTCTAACTTCTCAAGTAGCATGAGATAGGGGTATCACCCCTAGTTTACCTCTTAGATAATCATGTGCATCCTTAGGTAAATTCTTTGTGAATATGTCAGCTATCTACTACTTTTTATTCACATATTTCATTCTCACATCTTTCTCCTGAACCAATTCTCTCAAATAATGATATTTGATTACAATGTGCTTTGTCTTTGTACTCATCATAGGGTTTTTGGAAATTCTTATAGTATATTACCACAAGTTTAACCATTTTCTCTTTCATAACTTTGAGTAATTGTTTGATCCATACCACATTATTACAATTCACTATAGAAACTAAAGATTCAGCTTCAGTAGTAGATTGTGAAATACAATTTTGTTTCTTACTATTCTAGGTAACTAGTCTCTTTCCTATGAAAAATGCTCCAAAACTTTTACTTTTCATGTCATCAATGTTTCCATCCCAATCAACATCTATATAGGCTCTCAATTCAAACTTGTCATTTTTCTTGTAGTATAGACCATAGTCTTTTGTCCTTTTCAAACATCTTAGTATCCTTTTGACAGTCATTAAGTGATTATCTTTAGGATTTTCAGAAAACCTTGCAACAATACCAATAACTAAAGCAATATTAGGTCCTATATGCACTACATATTGCAATTTACCAATAGTTGTCAAGTATAATGTTTGATTAACCTCAGTAGAATCATCAATTTTGGATAGTTTGTCTCCTATCACCATGGGATTGCTAACTGGCTTTGAATCTTCCAGACCAAAATTCTTTAAGATTTCCTTTACATACTTATACTAAGTAATGTAAATACCATATTTCATTTCATGCACTTGCAAACCAACATAGAATTTAATATCTCCAAATAGAGAAATCTCAAATTCTTTCATCATCTCATTTGTAAATATCTTACACAATGCATTTTGTCCTCCAAATATGATATCATCAAAAAATATTTCAGCCATTAAAATTCCTTTACCTCCTTTAGCCTTCAAGTATAGGTTGTTGTTTCCATTAGTATTCTCAAAACCAATATTCACAAGATAATTATGAAGTCTTCCATACCATGCTCTAGGAGGTTTCATTAAACCATATAAATCTTTATGCAATCAAAATACCATGTTCTTATTGTTAGGATCAAAAACCCTTTGGGTTGTTCAATGTAAACCTCCTCTTCAAGTATACCATTTAGAAATGTTGACTTGATATCCATTTGATAAACTTTGAATCTTTTGTATGCAGAGTAAGCAAGAAAATTTCTCACTCCTAGTCTTGAAATTGAGGAAAATGTCTCTCCATAGTACATTCCCTCTTCTTGAGTATAACCTTTGAAAACCAACCTTGCCTTATTCCTTGTTACTTCACCCTTCTCATCTAGTTTTTTTCTATACACCCACTTAGTTTCAATAACATTTTTGTCCTCTAGTCTAGGTACAAGTGGCAAGGTTTTCTTCTTCTCAATCTGATCAATCTCTTTATTCATAGCTTTAATCCAGTCATCATTTTCTAATGCATCCTTTATAGTTCTAGGTTCATGTATGGTTAGCAAGCATGTATCATTTCTCATTCTATTCCTAGTCATTGGTCCATATTCTTTTCCACCAATGATTTTCTCAGTAGGGTGATGTCTTCTAATATACTTTGACAATCTTGGCTCTATTCTTCTTTCTTCAACAATACTCCTTTCAAGAATTTCAATCTTAGGTTCACTATGTACATATTTTTTAGGTAACCTAGCATTCCTCTCTTTTAATTTGATCTCAGCATCAAACTGTAACTTGGCTTTTTAAATGCAACTTTGCATCCATTGGATGTGACTCCAAAGTCACTGATTCTAGTTGATTAGCAACTTGGTATACATAATCATCAACAATCATGCCTTCATAGTAGTACAAAAAAGTTTTGTAATCTTCAAGTTTCTCCTTTTTCTCTTCTTCATGAATTTATATATATATATTCATCAACTTTTACATTGGCACTTTTCAAAAAAACATTAGTATTAGTATATAAACACTTATAAGCTTTACTTCTTGTGGAATAACCAAGGAATATACCTTCTTCACTTTTAGCGTCAAATTTACCTTTCCTATTGTCCTCAAGAATGTAACATTTGCTTCCAAATACCTTAAAATGTTTGACATTGGCTGAGTGTCCACACCATAACTCAAAAGGTGTAATGCTTGTACCTTTCTTCACTTGTACTCATATCAAGGTATAGATAGTTGTACTAACAACTTCGCTATAGTATTTCAAAGAAATATTCTTCTCCATCATCAATATCATAGCACAATCAATCACAAATATATATCTCCTTTCAGCTACCCCATTTTGTGGAAGGGTTCTAGGTGCATAGGTATGTCTCTTGATTCCTCTATCATTACAAAAAATTTCAAATTTATTTGAAGTAAACTATTCACCTATGTTAGATCCCAAACACTTTAGACTTTTACTAGTCTCTTTCTTGACTCTATCCAAGTACCACTTAAACATTTGGAAAGCATCAAATTTCTCTCTCAAAAACATAATAGTCATCATTCTAGAATAATCATCAACAAATAGCATTAAGTATTTGTCATCTTTCTATGTGTGAACACTAATTGCTCTACATAGTTTCTTTATTTTTGAAAAACCTCTGACTCTCTTCATCTTACTAATACTAACCAAGTTATCAAAATTTACATGACATAGTCTTTTATGCCATAGCTAGACATCAAAAAATTGTACCAAAATTCAAGTAGCTTCATTCGTGTCAATATAAAATAGAGTACCTTTAGTTTGATCACCACTACCAATGAGTTCAACATTAGCATCATAAATCTTAGCCTTTCTATTTCCAAATTCAACCTTACATCCTAAACTATTCATTTGTAACACACCCTATAGATTATAGTTAAGTCCTACATAGTAAGCATTGTCACACATGATCTTACCTAAAAAATTTATTGATCTTTTTCCTTTTATTAGACATTGTGCATCATTACCAAATCTAACACTATTACCATCATAATGCATAAGAGAGTTGAAATTACTTTTGTCTCCAGTCATATAATTAGAGAAACCACTATCAATGATCCATCTATCACTCTTGTTCACATAAGACACTAAACATGTTTCCCAAGTTTCAGTTCATATCTTTTTTCTCTCAAGTTTTAAGTCAAGTCAAGTGTCAATATCTTGAGTCTAAGTCTAGATTGCACATAGGATGGCCTTTCTTCTCATCATTCCTTTGAGTTAACCTAATACAAGAAATCATATGAACAATGCATCAGTCCAATGTATAGGTGATTAGGTTTTAGAGGGTTTTTTATGCATTTCCCTGATGAGAAGAAGGTTTGTATATTATATTAATTTATCTTTCTTTGTTCCTAATCATGTTCAAGAAAAGGATTTATGTTGTGTAATAGGTTTTTATGGAAGATATTGTAGATGATCAAGATTGAATGCAAGAGAAGGAAATAAATCATCAAAAATGATAAAAGAAACTAGTTAAAGGTGGTATGACTCTTGTTACAATGAAATCAATCACTTATATTTAATGTACACATCTACATTGCAAAATCGACAAGTCAAATGGCTGGAAATTAAATCAATATTGTCAAATAAAGACTAGATTGATGGATGGTATTTTGAGATGTAATTATAATAGTTCTTAGAGTTATCATTTTTGGTCATTAGATCTTCTAATATCTACACTCATTGTTATATCACTATGGAAAGTTGTGCAAAGAATAATCATGACAACATAGCGACAAGTTGACATCTATTTGTGGGACCCAATTGAGGGTAAGATCGTCAGAGGAATCATTACCATAGATCAAAGTTGAGATCAATGGTTGTTGCTATGTCATTATACAAAGTTGTATGAAGAATAACTAAAGTGACATAATGATGACTTCACATGCGGATTGGATGGACCCAAACTACAAAGGAAATCAATGAGTTAAGATCTTTAAATTATAGTCGTCAGAACAAAAGAATATCCACAGTGTTCACTATATCTTTATAAAAAGTTTCTCTATCATTAATCACAGAGACATAGAGATAGAGAAACACATGTCTAGATGGGCCCATCACATTCCATGAGGTACAGTTAGGACCTAGTCATTTATAATAACTAGGTCAATGTCAGATCCTCTCAGTAATGAAGTAGTGCCACCTATTCACCATGATGTCCATAGCTAGAAAATGGACCCATGATACATAGAAAAATAGAGAGTTAATATTTTTTATCTCCATGTCAGATCAAAAAGAGATAAATGCTCATTATTATTTCACTATAAAAAAATTCTCGAATGTTAATTATAGCAACATAACAATGGTTTGAAAGATGTACATGGAGGGACCCACAAAGGAGATTACAAAGGAAAAAATAAGGACCATTATTTTTTGATCATGATCTTTGGTTTAAGATTGATGGTTAGAATTCAAAACTGCAATGACCATTATAATATTAATTATATAAACTTGGTGCTAAATAGAAAAATATGAAGAATTGATGATTTCTATAAGATTATCTGAAGTTGTGGGAAGATAAATAGTCATTGTATGTTTTTAGAAGTAACATGAATCTAGAATCATTAATAGAAAAGATTCCATGTGTTCATATCATTGGAAAATTTCATATTCTATTATCTTTTCCTTTTGTCTCTGAAAAACATTGAGAATCAAAAAGTAAGGTTATAAAATCTAGTAGGAGGAAAAATTGTTAACCAACAATTTTTGACAACTCTGTTGGGGAATTCAAGTGAAAGATTTGAAGAATTTCCCTTCATATTAATTTGTACTCTAATTCCATATATTTGAGTTACAAATAAGGTTTTGTGGAAGTCATGTGTTTTCCATAAGAACTTGATACCAATTTACAGCCTCAACCTGTTGAAGAAAAGAAGCAAATTGAAAGTTGAAGATTGGTAAAGTTTCCTTGATCACTAGAATTAAGGTAAACCTAAAAAACACTATTTTCTAAAACATTTTATACACCCTAGATTCTAAATATACTAGGAGTGCCAAGGAAAGAGGAAAATCTGACCCAATATATGAAGAGATCAAGAAGGCCAAATTTCCTACTTTAGAAGATCATTGCAAAAAGAGGAAGAGCATGTGCAAGGGAATCTATGTCTAAAAAACTCCAAGATACTCACATGTCTACAGTTGTTCCTCCTCAAACATAGAGAATTCAATTTTCTTCTCCTCCTATTATTAGGACCTCTATTCCTCCTACCTTTGATGCTTTGTTGTTGATTGGTTCGACACTTTTAGTTTCTGTTACTTTTCAAACAAACAAGAATATTATGCTAGCAACTATCACACTTCCTTGCCAAAATGCTATTGGTCCTCTTGCTCTTGGAGAAAATAATATTTTTCTAAGAGAATTAAGGAATAAATTTCCAAAATTTAATGGTGATGATACCACCTTTATAGAACAACACTTAAGTGCTTTCCATAAAGTTTGTGGTGTAGTAAATCCTCAACATGAGGATGTGGCTATCAAAATGTTTGTAGATATACTAGTAGACAATTCTATTGATTGGTTTCAAGACCTGCCTATAGGATGCATCAAAAACTAGGATACCCTCAAACAAAGGTTTGAATAATGATACAAAAATATAGAACATGCACAAGTATTGATGTTGTGATTGGCATAGCTAAAGAAAGAACCAACAATCTCTATGAGATATTTTAATGAAAGATTCAATACGTTGGTGCTCAAAATTGCTTTTCCATTTTCAGCGCCTATTCAAAATTTTGAGTTGCTTGAGCCCCTATGAACACTTTTCATGTTCATGTAACTGGCTATGGAATTATTGCTCTATTGGTGTTTGAAAACTTTGGAGGGTTTTCAATTATCCCCATGAGAATATGACACATCTAGGGGCAACTAACTCCCATTATCAACATATCGTTTCAGACATAGGGCCAACTATAAGGCATGACCCTTATTCTACTTCAAGCTCTACGAGACCTAGGTAGGTAGACCTCAGATTCAATTAATACTAAACCAGTGCAAAACATATCATGAATCTATTTAATGCAGATTAAGACCCCTTATATCTCCTAATGACTTCATGCAATGATAGAGATCTACAATAGCTGAATGGAAATCAATGAAATACAAAAGCTGAGTGAGGGTCAAACTTTTTATAGCTCTTTCAACATAAAAGGGAAAAATAATTGAATAATAATGATGATTTTCAACAAATCCTCAAGCATGCAGCAATATAACAAGTGATCCTATAACTAGTAAGTGCTTAATCCATTGGGCAATCCCATGAATCCAAAACATACATCTATGACATCAGGACATATTCTGTATACCCAGACATTAGATCTATCTAATCACCTTGTGATTCAGACATCAATGTTCATTCAGATCTCATTCTCACAAAATATCCTTCTCAACATAACCAATAACCCTGTCAAACACATTAAGCATTTACTTGGCAATTTGTTCCAATAGCAAAATGTATCAGACATACAACCTGAAGGGGAAGCAAATGAATCTTAGCTCTTTGTTCCAAGACCACATAAGACTACATATTACTAAGACAGGAGACGAGAAACAGAATGAAACTAGTGAAATTATTGCTCATATGCATTCATTTTCTTTGAAAATATACATTCAGGTGCATGAAATCAAAACATGAAACAACCTAACATCTTAGAACTATCTGTATTATCTTTACACTTTCTGTTCACATGAGAGAAAAATGTTGAAGAATGAAGGTGGAATCACAGATCTGGATCCAACAAAGTGGTCTCACAGAATGACTACAAATTTCCTACCAACAATGGTTTCTCAATAACAAAAACTGGAACCCTTCAAATGGAAGAAAGAAAGAATAATATAGCAAGGAGATGAATTCCCGGATTGAAATTGAAGATGACAAGTGTCCACTGGGAATTCAATCTCTCTCAACTGAATCACCTCTTTCATCTCTCTACCCATCTGATCTGATCTTGTTTCATCATTACACTCTAACTGATTGGAAAATATCTCTGTTCAAATGATGAAATCCTTTTGATTCACTAAAATATCTAATTTGCCTCATGAAATGCTAGTAAAATTTGAGATTTTACTGAGTGAACACTATCATAATTTGACCCAAAATGCATTTCAACTGCCTTTTAACTATATTTAAGTCATTACCTTGTTAGAAATCAAATCTGAACTTCTTGGTCTGAATACAATTGCAATTTAGGTACCTGAGACAAATCCTCCTATAGCTCAAACATACTACTACTTGTGGCAAAACTAACCTCATATTTGGAAAATTTAGATCTTCCTAGTTTTGGCGATATATTGGAGTGCATATCTAGCCTCCCAGAAATGCCCAGAAAGTCGATTCAAAAAATGCTCCTCTGCTAGAAGTATTCAGGTCTGAACTTTAAATTTTAAAATTTCCAAAAATTTTAAAATATCTAAAGTTTAAACTTTATAACAAATGCCTTGTTTTGCATTTTAAAATCTGAACGGGCATATCCACCTTAGAAAAATAATCAAAATTATTTTTTAACTCTTCAAACTTTTCGTCTATTTTTCAGATCTAGGGTCAACCCAAGTTTGACCAGTGCCATGTGGCACTATTCAATTCCCTTAGCCCTCTACATCATCCAACACATCGGCGCCACCAAGACCTGTACCATGTGTCACAATCTCGCTTTCCCACATTTTTTAAATCCCCCCCATCTCCATAATGCGAGATTGCATCGTCCATCAGATCGTGACATGTGTCACGATCTGGCGCATCCTCTCAAGTTGCTTCTAATCTTTGCCAACTCATCGCCCACTGGGACCCATCACCATGTCGTGATAGCTTGATTTCCTAGATTATTTAACTTCCTTGCATCTTGATAATGCAGGAAAGTGGGCACTGTCGGATCCAGACACTTGTCGCGATCTGAGCGTACCTCTGCCACATCAGCATTTTTGCATCTTTGTTTAAAATTATACTTACTTCTCACTGACATCATTAGGTCAGGTCCCACCTCCATGGTCTAGCACTTCCAAAAGCCTCTCTCTTTGATTCATTGTAGACTATGACTGTTGTTATATTTAAAGAACAAAGGTAACTCATATACTGGCAATGTGGGATAAATCCCTGAATGCATTCCCCTACAAAAGGTGCCTCCATTATACACTGCGGCTTACATTCATGGTGTGGGGTCTTCCTTATAAGTTGCATGGGTTTCCTAGTCTTTGGAGGCTTCCATCAGTAGGTTCTTCTTTTAATGATTGGCATCTTTCATCCTTTCCCCATTTTTTTGTGTTGACTGTCGTCGTGGGCCTCTACTAATGCAGCTTTCTCATGCTTCTTGCTAATGTGGATGGTCCTACTATGCGTTATTTGAACTAGCATTGACTGTTGTATTTATGATGCATTGGACAACTCTTTTCTATCATATTGCATGGATTTCATAGTGAGTTGTCTTTACCTTCACGTGGGGTATCCTCCTCTATCAGATTCTACGCTAAATGTCTTTTCCTTGACTTACGTGGACTATGGTTTGCTTTGCATGGGTGGGGTGGCTTCATGCTTGTTTAGTACCCATTGAATGTCCCCTGCCAGGCGTGGATGGTGTTCTTTACCTTTGGTTTTCTTTTCTTTGCCTGCCATGTTGGATGGCGTCCTCCACTGGGTGTGTTCTTCCTTTGAAAATGCTGGTTCTTACTAATATATATTTTTTTACTTGAGGTGGCTCCTCCCTTCACTGAGCTCCCCTGCCTATGCCTTTTTACTGTTTGTGTGGATTCTTGTAGTTCTATGCTGACATAATCATTCCAATTCAAGCCCACGTAGCCAAAGGCCTCCTCGAGAAACTCCTCAACAGTATGGTTGTCATTAGTGGCAATAGCATAGTCGTCGGGCTCATCTCATGTTGTTGCAGTACGAGCCACATTGCCTCCACATAATCTCCAGAGAAGCCCCAATTTTGATCCGCCCTACAACTCTATTCATCTTTAGGGTCACAAAATTGTCCATACGTCGAGGAGACTCGTGATTGAATAGGATGCCATTGCAAGAAAATAAGCCATAAGCTTCCCTGTAAGTAACAATGTACTAGCGAGTGGCCACTTTAGATGTAACATAAGGGTTTCTTGGATGAAAATAGTGCCCTCAAAACTTGGCCTTAAGCTCTAGACTAAGATGAACCTCTAAAGTTACAAATATAGGATACTCTGATGCAACAAATGCACTGTCTTTTATTGATTGAATGCATTTAGTAAAATTTACAACATTAGTCAATGTCTGTCCATGAAAAACATTTATGTTATCTCTATTTGAATTAGGCCAAATGTCCAACTCAATTGCATGCACTCCTTTTATACTGGCTTTAGCATTGACTAATGTTTTGGTCTCCTTTTATTGTCTATGACTTTCTCTGTAGGTTGGCTAAAATATGTTTCAAATGCCCAATCAGTTCCAAGAGGAACGACTTGAATGAAGACACATTCGGGAAGCATGAACAAAAAATGAGTTGATATTGCATCATGAAAACTAAATAGCACATGACTGGAGTTGAAAAGCTTGTATGTTTTCTTCAATTCAGTGATTCAATGAATTTAGTTGGGCCCCAAAGTGGGTCTGGCAAAAAAAAGAAAATTCATTTCCAAACAACTGAATTCTCAAACTAATCCACTAACCTTCTCAGACTGATTGGAAATAATTTTGATCACAGATTGATCGTTAAAAACTCAATTTGTCACTTTCTGCCAACTGTGAATCTAATGCCAGGAGGTCTATTGACTGCCTTTAAAAATAGACCCGAACACCTGATCAGAATCTGAAAAATGATACACTGAATCTTTTCTCTGCATACTTCTACCCTATCAGATCTTGTCTCATGATGAATTTCCAGTCAAAAAATATTGACCTCTCAGAATTACCTACACAAAAAAATGTTAGAATACCACAAACTAGGTTTGGATTTGACTTGGAAAATTGGGTAAATGGGCACATGAGGTTCTAAAAATTGGGACACTGGTACTTTGCCATGAAGAACACATGACTCTATAGTTTCAGCTCATGACAAATCACTGGGTAAATTTGGCAAGGATGTAAAGTTGACTATCTGGATTTATAGGACATAGGACATCAGTGAAATATCACTTTTTAAGAATGGAATGACTCTGAAAAAGTGTGAAGACAGATTCGTCAAGGCTTAAAAAATGACACACTTATAGTATTTTCAGAGGAAAACACAGGGGTACAATCCATTCAACTTGACCTATCACAGATCAGGATATATTACATCACAAATAGGGGTTCCAATCAATCTGCAAATACTGAGACTAGTAAAACTTAAGAAATTCCATTTGGAATCGCATTTGAAAACTGATCAAACGGATTGGTCAAGAGCTAAAATTTAAAACATGATGAGTCTTTGATGTCTATAATGCAACACAAAAGGATTTCAACATTTGGATCAATTGGGTCAAAGTTATAACATGTCAAACAGGGCTTCCCAAAACAGTGATGAAAGTGCAAGTGCATGAAAATAGTAACTGATGAACTTTGAGGGATTCAAAACCTAGTCAAACAGATTCGAAATGACTCAATATCTGAAACATAGGTTATTAGGTATGGATACTAGACACTCTCAAAGGGGTAAGTCATGATGCTTTTCTGGGTGCAAGATATTTAGGTGCAAACAGAGCCTCCTGTCACTGTCTGACACTTATGTGAAAATGCAAATTTGGAAATAGCTCAAAACAGGACTTCATCAAATAGATTCAAATGATGTTTTAACTTCATGGAACATGTGGACATGCTAAATGGAGGGTGTTAGAAACATTGAACACCTCTAGGGCCTTATAGGTACAACTAAGTACATTTGCATTTATGGGGCTTTCATAGGCTTGACTTGATTCAAAATTTTAAAATGGATGCTCAAAATGAGAAAGAAATTTTGAGCTCCAACAGTGGGTCTATCTGGGGATGCATGCCCCTTGTAGGCAAGGCAAGATTTCAGATCTCTGGGAGAAGCAGACCGCACACCTGAACTGCAAAACTCTCTCGAACAGCTTTATTGAAAATAGGGAAACAACTACAACTACCAAGGTTATGTATCAAGTGAATCAACTTTCTCATTCGCTATTGTAACACCATAAACATGTGCATTCAATTCAGCACGAATGGAATCATTTCTTTTTTGCAACAAAGTGATTTCATGTTCACATGTTTTTACTTCTGAATCTTCAACAAAACTATTTACAACAATAGGGGTGCCTATTTGCTGATCTAAAATCAAATACTCCTTATGACATTGACTTCTGCTTTGTGCCTTATCTTGTCGGCAAATATTTCTAGAGAAGTGATTCCTGGTTAAGCCATATTTTATGTTATTCTCAATCTCTATCGTTGTCATGAATGCTTGATGCAAAGTCTTAGGTTCTTTATCTCTCAATAGATAGCTCATCTTCTTGTCAAATGCACCAAGATAAACCACTAAACACATTTGATCATCCAGCTTGTAACTTTCAAGAATTTCATTTAAAACCTTTGCAAATCTGATATTAAATTTAGGAACTAACTCATCATTCCTAACTTGGATATTCAAAAACTTATCAAAATAATTAGAGATGCTTACTCTTTCCCCAAACTGCATCATGAAGGCTGACAGTAATTCATCCCAGGACGAAATTGAACATGCTAGTAAAAACGAAAACCAGTCCCTCACATCATCTTCTAAAGTTTGAACAAACAACTTCATCTAAACATCTTCATGAGCAATTTCAAAATCACCAACCAAGTCATTGAATAACTGAACATGATGGTTAGCTAACCTTTCATGGTTCCCACCAAACTTAGGCAAATACTTTCTGAGATCATAAGGCATAGTATTTGAGAAACCATGAATACCATTAAAATTCAATGGCATATACTGCTTGGTAGAAACAAATCTAAAACTTTCACTAATAGGCTGCATACTAGATGAGATGAAACTCGACATTCTTCAAAATTTTTGAACCTCATTCACCTAGATTATTTCTAATTTATAATCTGCAGCAGATCTATACCCTTCTAACCATGAACTACTTTTGAAATACACTTCACAATTGTACAACACAACCAGATGAAACTCGATCTAATGAAGTGTACAAAACTTATTACACTATTCTCCTCTTCTTAGTGCTAAAACCTCACTTGATGGAGAACACTTTTCACAATCAATTTTCATGAAAAGAAAATACATGAAAATGAGAATACCTCAAGATCTGGATGGCTGAAAGTTCTCTGTCCACCTTTTACAACAGCAGACCCAAAGTTTTATCAAATCCTTACTGAACCTTTTGAATCAACACACAACAAATCTTGCAACCATTTAAGATGTTTCAACCTCTTCGAATTTTCTCTTCTCCTGCAACAACTTTATCACAATTCATGCATAGAACTACACTGGTGCGGAGATTAATTTCGAGTCACCACTCACATTAAGTGAGACATGAATTGCATTAGATTTGAACAGAACTCCAAACTAATTTGAAACAACAGTAGGTAGAAGAAACCTCTTCAGATTTATCTTGACTATGAAACTTCCAAATAAGGCTGAAACATAACTCTTCACACTATCAAATCCAAACTACACTTCTCTTCTCAAACCAAAATATAACAAAAATTCTAGATCTACCCAACAATGTGCTGAAAGCCCTCACCAAGATACACAAACAATTAAAAGCCACTAGTTTTAGAGAAAAATTTTCCACTCACAATTGTGAGAAAAGATTTTGAAAAACAAATTATTACTGATCTAATTCTGAAATAGACTTTCAACATGAAATAACTTGCAGATCCTCAAACATTTTGAAAAGAGAACAAGATACTCTTCATTTTTCAATCCTGGACTCTGATTTTCACAACAGCGCTTGTAAAGACTGAACTGATTGAAGATAGACTTATAACAATCATAGAGCACAATTTACATTCAAATCTCACAACATACTGCTGATTATGATTAAAGCTTAACTGGGGAACATGAAACTTCAGCAAGGAAAATAAGAAACGCCTCTTGCTATATATATGCTATATTCAATCTGTTTCATGCTAGAGATTTTGGGTTCTTTTTTGAATGCAACTCCCCAACAGAGTTGCCATCTTGTTGGTGTTTGAAAACTCTAGAGGGTTTTCAATTATCCCCATGAGAATATGACACATCTAGGGGCAGCTAACTCCCATTATCAACATATCATTTCAAACATAGGGCCAACTATAAGGCATGACCCTTCTTCTACTTTAGGCTCTGCAAGACCTAGGTGGGTAGACTTGAGATTCAATTAATACTAAGCCAGTGCAAAGCATATCATGAATTATTTACTATAGATTGGGACCCCCTTATATCTCCTAATGACGTCATGCAATGACAGAGATCTACAATAGCTGAATGGAAATCAATGAAATACAGAAGCTGAGTGAGGGTCAAACTTTTTATAGCTCTTTTAACATAAAAGGGAAAAACAATTGAATAATAGTGTTGATTTTCAACAAATCCTCAAACATGCAGCAATATAACAAGTGATCCTATAACTGATCAGTGCCTAATCCATTGGGCAATCCCATGAATCCAAAACATACATCTGTGACATCAAGACATATTCTGTATACCCAAACATCAAATCTATCTAATCACCTTGTGATTCAGACTTCAATGTTCATTCAAATCTCATTGTCACAAAATATCCTTCTCAACATAACCAGTAACCCTGTCAAACACATTAAGCATTTACTTGGCACTTTGTTCCAATAGAGAAATATATCAGACATACAACCTGAAGGGGAAGCAAATGGATCTCAGCTCTTTGTTCCAAGACCACATAAGACTACATATTACTGAGACAGGAGATGAGAAACAGAATGAAAGTAGTGAAATTATTGCTCATATGTATTCATTTTATTTGAAAATATACATTCAGGTGCATGAAATCAAAACATGAAACAACCTAACATCTCAAAACTATCTATATTATCTTTACACTTGCTATTCACATGAGAGAAAAATGTTGAAGAATGAAGGTGGAATCACAGATCTGGATCCAACAAAGTGGTCTCACAGAATGACTACAAATTTCCTACCAACAATGGTTTCTTAGTAACAAAAATTGGAACCCTTCAAATGGAAGAAAGAAAGAATAATATAGTAAGGAGATGAATTCCCGGATTGAAACTAAAGATGACAAGTGTCCACTAGCAATTCAATCTCCCTGAACTAAATCACCTCTTTCATCTCTCTACCCATCTGATCTGATCTTGTTTCGTCATTACACTCTAACTGATTGGAAAATATCTCTGTTCAAATGATGAAAGCCTTTTGATTCACTAAAATATCTTATTTGCCTCATGAAATGCTAGTAAAATTTGAGATTTTAATGAGTGAACACTATCATAATTTGACCCAAACTGTATTTCAACTGCCTTTTAACCATATTTAAGTCATTACCTTGTTAGAAATCAAATGTGAACTTCCTGGTCTGAATACAATCGCAATTCAGGTACCTGAGACAAATCCTCCTGTAGCTCAAACATACTGCTACCTGTGCAAAAACTGACCTCATATTTGGAAAATATAGATCTTCCCAATTCTAGTGGTATATTGGAGTGCATATCTAGCCTCCCAAAAATGCCTAGAAAGTTGATTCGAAAAATGCTCCTTTGCTAGAAGTATTCAGGTCTGAACTTTAAATTTTAAAATTTTCAAAAATTTTAAAATATCTAAAGTTTAAACTTTATAACAAATGCCTTGTTTTGCATTTTAAAATCTAAATGGGCATATCCGCTTTAGAAAAGTAATCAAAATTATTTTTCAACTCTTCAAACTTTTCCTCTATTTTTTAGATCCGGGGTCAACCCAAGTTTGACTGGTGCCACGTGGCACTATTTAATTCACTGAGCCCTCTACATCATCCGATACATCAATAGCACTAGGACCTGTGCCATGTGTCGCAATCCTGCTTTCTCACATCTTTAAATCCCTTCCATCTCCATAATGTTAGATTGCATCGTTCGTCAGATCATGACACGTGTCATGATCTGGTGCATCCTCTCAAGTTGCTCCTAATCTTCGCCAACTCATCACCCAATGGGACCTGTTGCCACGTGGTGACAACCTGCTTTCCTAGATTATTTAACTTCCTCACATCTTGATAATTCGAGGAAGTAGGCACTGTCGGATTCAAACACTTGTCGTGATCTGAGCCTACCTCTGCCACATCAGCATTTTTGCATCTTTGTTTAAAATTATACTTACTTCTCACTGACATCATCAAGTCGGGTCCCACCTCCATGGTCTAGCCCATCCAAAAGCCTCTCTCTTTGATTCATTTTAGATTATGACTGTTGTTATATTTAAAAAACAAAGGTTACCCATATACCGGCAATGTGGGATAAATCCCTGAATGCATTCCCCTACAAAAGGTGCCTCCATTATACATTGCATCTTACATTCATGGCACGGGGTCTTCCTTATAAGTTGCATGGGTTTCCTAGTCTTTGGTGGCTTCCATCAGCAGGTTCTTCTTTTAATGATTGGTGTCTTTCGTCCTTTCCCCATTTTTTGGTGTTGACTGTCTTCGTGGCCCTCTATTGATGCGGCTTTCTCATGCTTCCTACTGATGTGGATGCTCCTGCAATGCGTTATTTGAACTGGCACTAACTACTATATTTATGATGTGTTGGACAACTCTTTTGTATCATATTGCATGGATTTCATAGTGAATTTTCTTTACCTTCATGTGGGGTATCCTCCTCTATTAGATTCTATGCTAAATGTCTTTTAGTTGACTTACGTGGACTATGGTTTGCTTTGCATGGGTGGGGTGGCTTCATGCTTGTTTAGTACTATTGAATGTCTCCTACCAGGCGTGGATGGTGTTCTTTAGCTTTGGTTTTCTTTTCTTTGCCTGCCATTTTGGATGGCATCCTCCACTGGGCATGATCTTCCTTTGATAACGTTGGTTCTTACTAATATATTTTTTTTTACTTGAGGTGGCTCCTCCCTTCACAGGGCTCCCCTGCCTATGCCTTTTTACTATTTGTGTGGATTCATGTAGTTCTATGCTGACATAATCATTCCAATTCAAGCCCACATAGCCAAAGGCCTCCTCGAGAAACTCCTCAACAGTATGGTTGTCATTAGTGGCAACAACATAGTCATCAGGCTCATCTCATGTTGTTGCAGCACGAGCTACATTGCCTCCACATAATCTCCAGAGAAGCCCCAATTTTGATCCGCCCTACAACTCTATTCATCTTTCGGGTCACAAAATTTTCCCCACACTAAGGAGACTCGTGATTGAATAGGATGCCATTGCAAGAAAATAAGCCATAATCTTCCCTGTAAGTAAAAATGTACTAGTGAGTGGCCACTTTACATGTAACATAAGGGTTTCTTGGATGAAAATATTGCTTTCAAAACTTGGCCTTAAGCTCTAGACTAAGATGAACCTCTAAAGTTACAAATATAGGATACTCTGATGCAACAAATGCATTGTCTTTTATTGATTGAATGCATTTAGTAAACTTTATAGCATTAGTCAGTGTCCTTCCATGAAGAACATTTATGTTATCTTTATATGAATTAGGCCAAATGTCCTATTCAATTGCATGCACTCCTTTTATACTAGCTTTAGCATTGACTAATGTTTTGGTCTCCTTTTATTGTCTATGGCTTTCTCTGCAGGTTGGCTAAGATATGTTTCAGATGCCCAATCACTTCCAAGAGGAACGACTTGAATGAAGACACATTCAAGAAGCATGAACAAAAAATGATTCGATATTGCATCATGAAAACCAAATATCACATGACTGGAGTTGAGAAGCTTGTATGTTTTCTTCAATTCAGTGATTCAATGAATTTAGCCGGGCCCCAAAGTGGGTCTGTTTAAGAAAAAAAATTTGTTTCCAAACAATTGAATTCTCAAACTGATCCACTAACCCTCTCAGACTAATTGGAAACAATTTTGATCACAGATTGATCGTTAAAAACTCAATTTGTCACTTTCTGCCAACTATAAATCTAATGCCAGGAGGTCTATTGACTGCCTTTAAAAACTAACCCGAACACCTGATTAGAATCTGAAAACTAACACACTGAATCTTTTCTCTGCATACTTCTACCCTGTCAGATCTCGTCTCATGATGAATTTCCAGTCAAACGATATTGACCGTCAAAGTTGACCTCTTAGAAATACCTGCACAAAAAACATGTCAGAATACCATAAACTGGGCTTGGATTTGGCTTGGAAAACTAGGACACTGGTACTTTGCCATGAGAAAAGTATGATTCTACAGTTTTGACTCATGATGAATCACTAGGTAAATTTGGAAAGGACGTAAAATTGACTATCTGGATTTGCACGACATAGAACATCAGTGAAATATCACTTTTTACGAATGGAATGACCCTGAAAAAGTGTGAAGACGGATTTGTCAAGGCTTAAAAATTGACACACTTATAGTATTTTCAGAGGACAACACAGGGGTACAATCCATTCAACTTGAACTATCACGGATCAGGAGATAATACATCATGAACAGGGGTTCCAATCAATCTGCAAATACTGACACCAGTAAAACTTTAGAAATTCCATTTGGAATCGCATTTGAAAACTGATCAAATAGATTCGTCAAGAGCTAAAACTTGAAACATGACAAGTCTCTGACATCTACAATGCAACGCAAAATGAATTTTAACATTTGGATCAACTGGGTCAAAGTTATAACATGCCAAATAGGGCTTCTCAGAAAAGTGATGAAAGTGCAAGTGCATGAAAACAATAATTGACCAACTTTGAGGGATTCAAAACCTAGTCAAACGGATTTGAAACGACTCAATATCTGAAACATAGGTTATTAGGTATGGATACTAGACACTCTCAAAGGGGTAAGTCATGATGCATTTCTGGGTGCAAGATATTTAGGTGCAAACATAGCCTCATGTCGCTGTCTGACACGCGAAAATGCAAATTTGGAAATAGCTCAAAATAGGACTTCGCCGAACAGATCGAAATGATGTTTTAACTTCATGGAACATGTGGACATGCTAAATGGAGGGTGTTAGAAACATTAATCACCTCTAGGGCCTTATAGGTATAGCAAGGTACATTTGCATTTATGGGGCTTTCATAGGCTTGACTTGATTCAAAATTTTAAAATGGACGCTCAAAATGAGAAAGCAATTTTGAGCTCCAACATGCTCAAAGGTTTTTTATGTTTCTAACACCCTTCATTCAGCCTATCTAAGTGTTCCATGATTATAAATTGACGTTTCGAACTATTCATCGAAGTCTTGTTTTGAGTTGTTTTCAGTTCTGCATTTTCTGCCTAAGTGTCAAATAATAACAGAGGGCCTAGTTTTCCTTTGAATATCTTGCACCTAGTTATGTTTCATAACCGGCCACTTTGAGAAAGTTTATTATGCATATCAGTAAACCTATGTTTCAAGTTTCAAGTCATTTCAAATCCGTTTGACTAGGTTTTCAACCCCTCAAAGTTGGTCAGTTATCATTGTTGTAAATTTGCATATTGTTCATAATTTCGGGTAGCCCTGTTTAACAGACTATAATTTTTGACTAGTTGACCCAAGTGAGAAAATTCCTTTAGCATCATACTCTAGGGGTCGAAAACTTTATGTGTTCCAGATTTGAGCTTATGAAGAATCCGTTTGATCAGTTTTCAAATGTGATTCCATTTGCAATTTTTAAAGTTTCACTGGTAGTCAGAACTGTAGATTGGTTGGGAGCCCTGTTCAAGATGTCATATCTTTGTGCTTGTGATTGGTAGGATCAAATGGTTTGTTCCCTTGTATTCTACCCTAAAAATGCTACAAGTGTGTCAGTTTTCAAGTTTTGAAGAATCCGTCTGCAGACTTTCCCAGGGTCTTTTCATTTGCAAAAACACTATTCTATTGATGTTTACTGTCCTACAAATCCAGGTGGCCAACTTTGGAGGTTGATATCTTTTGACCCATGTGTCATCATGTGACAAGATCTGACAGGATGCAAGATTGCGCAACAAAATATCATCATGTCAATTTTCAGAGCCCTGCTATTTGTTTATGTCAGTTTTTAAAGCCAGGCAATAGGCCTCCTGACACAAATTTCACAGTGATGCGAAACAAGGTAAAATAAGTTTTTAATGATCAATTTGTGATCAAGTTTGATTCCTGTCAGTTTGAGATGATCAATGGATCAATTTTGCCATGTCAGTTGTTCGAAAACAAAAGAATTTTTAGTCGGACTCAATTTGGGGCCCGACTGATTCCATCAAATTGCTAAGTTGTTAGGGAGTGAAATTGATCAGAAATTGTTTTAATGATTATTATCATTAAATATTATGGTGTGTGGGAAGCAGGGGTGTGTGCCAAAATGAATATTTTTCTAAGTTGATGAATGTATTGATAAGTCTCATTTTGGGATCACCATTATGATAAGGGATTTGTTTGTATTAAGAGGATATGATTCGAAGATTGCAAAGTATATGAAAGATAAAGAGAAATCGATTAATAAATGAAACAAATCATATCAAAAGGAAATCATGAGCTGGCCAGTAAAGTTTCAATGTAGAGATAGGCAATCCACATGGCCGGGGGCAGAGATCATGCCAAATTTAGGAGGAGCGTCAACATCTACAACAGTCCACTCCAACACACCCCACGCCATCTGCAGAGAGATTTTCACACCCACATGGTGTTGGAAGGGGCTCCCATGCCTTTTTGGAGTGATCCATGTCGAAGAAAATGCTGTAGGCGACTTCCACATAGAGGGCAGTCCATGTCCATGTGAAGAGGGGAGCCGTTTGGAGCTAGGGAGCTGACAACAAGAAGAGGAAAGGCTGCAGCTTCAACAAGTATCCATAAAGGAGGAGGCTGTCCACACTCAAAGTTGCAGGAAACAAAGAACGAACACCCCATGCCTGAGAAACAAGCAGACAGTCCACGCAATGAAGAGGGAAATCCATGCAATGCGGGGGGGAGGATTTTCAAGCCCTGCACACCACATATGAGAAGCCATTCGAATTTGAAGGCAGGGAACAGAGGCGTCCAGAGCAGATCCGCAGCGGGAGGACCCAGACTTCTTCTCTGATTTGTCCCACACTGGGCGTGTGGTAGTTTAGAATAATATTTATAATCCCGAAATGGGGAAAAAATAAAATAAAGAAAAAGTGGTCGACGCGAATGCTTGTTGGAGGGCCCTATCCGGCCAGCGCACATGGAAGATTAACTTAGTTTTGACCCTCATCGTAAAGTTGGGGAACTGGCCATAAAGTTGTGCGATGATACGACATTGTCATAGAGTCATAGGTGGAAGTTTAAAAGGCCCCCGATGCTATGATTGTCGTAGGGTCGGGGCATAAATTTTAAAGCCCTCCATAGGGTCAGGATGGTCGGGACATCATGAGGTTCAAAACCACGATGTGCGAGGATGGAGGATATCGAGAGATCGTAGAGTATTTTAAAAGTTTGTCGATGCTACGATTAATCGTAAGGTCGCAAGGTAAATTTCAAGGGACGTGATGTTGCGGAAATAGAGATTTTCATGTGTCTAAAATGCTATGAGATTAATGAATAAATGATGGACACGTGGACTTGGTGATATAAGGGGAAGTGAAAATGAATTAAAAAACCAAAACTCAAAATGATTCAATGCTCATAATTTTCAAATTGAAATATTTGAATGGTTTAAATGTTTTATATAGTTTAACTATATAAGCATTTAAAAAATTTTCATTTTAATTGCTCTATTCATAGTCTGGGGCCTGTTTTTCATAATGCTCTTAAGGGGGCTATTTTTGTCTAAAATGTAGAGTGTAATATACTGTCGGAACCAAGAAAGAGCGAACTATCCATTTTTGCAATCAATTTTTGAGCAGGTGTCAGTCGATTGCAGCTACAAGTGTTTTTATGATTTTAGGGGCTTCTCAGTGAAAAGTGGAAATTTAATGTTGCAGATGAAATTGCAATTTGGTATAGACTTAATTTCATCATGTATGACTCCTCAAGAAATTTTAAGGGTGATTTGATTGTCTTTGATGCAGTTGGGAGCAATTAAATGTTTTTGGCAATAACGCAAGTTGATCTTGCCGGCAGATGCAACTTGACATGTTGAGATCAGATATTTTTGAGACCTCAGTACAATTTGATGATTATGATATCTTCTTCAAAGAGATATTTTCATATTTTATGTGGAGATATATCATATATTTTGCATCATTAATAGTTTTTCAAGTGCAAGTAGATGAGGAAGTTCAGTTTCAGCAACTCCAGATTGAAGACTCTTTCAGTGGGACAGATGTCAATTCCAAATTACAAAATCTAAAAGATCTTCTTCTATATATCTTCCTCTTTTGCTCTTTGTAAGGGTTCCAATTTTTATGACCTGTGAGACCACAAGGTTGGCTCCAGTCTTAAGTTGTGATACCATGTTTTCTAGTGTTCCTCTGATATGAACAACAATAGTAGTGTATTTCTTTTGAGGCATTTTCATATTACATATTTATCTCTTGGTGTTCTTTACCAAGTTTTGATATACAGATGATGTATTGTTTCCAAGGAAATTAATGCAAGAGTTTCACCTTTCTTAGTTTCATTCTGATTCTCATCTCATTCTTCTATTACTTGCAATGTTCTGTGCTTTAGAACCAAGGTCTTGAACTCAGTTGCAATCTTTTAAGGTTGTATGTAATGATGAACTTGCTATTGCAACAAAGAATTCGAGTAAATGCTTGTTTACATTGACAGGATTGTGGGTTACATGAGGAGGATATCATTATAAGCATGAGAGTTTTAGTAAAGATTGATGTCTATTTGCAAGTCAAATAGATAGATCATATGCCTTAATATATGAGTATATTTTAGGAATTCATCTGTATGTTAAGATTTAGTTGATGCCCAATGGATAAGGGACTAGTTAGCTTGAAGGATGCATGTTCTCTATTGTTGCATACCCAGGTTAAGCTGAGAAATCAAGCTTAAATGAATATCAATTTCCATTTTTATGTTTTGAAGAACAAGAAGTGTTGGTCATGGCTTGTTTGCTATTTCTTTCCTTGGTTGTAATTAGCTACTATAATCAGGAAGTTTATCAGCAAATCATAGAAGATATTGACCATTTCTGCTATAGGGGATAGTCTTGCAAAGAATAGTAACAAGTTATAAGAGATATCCCTTAGGTTTGCCCGCCTTGGCTTAGCAGAGCCTAAAGTGAAGTGAGTCCTGATATTACTCTATTAATTGGTCCAAAACTAAGATTTAGCCTTGCTGAACATAGGATTTAGCTCATCCTTAGGCTTGTCCTTGGTCTTTGTTTCTTGGTATCAGGTTTAAATCTACCTGGCATGTTCTTCACCAAAAATAACTCCAACACAATAAACTCATAAAAATACAAAATATGTGTGCTTTTCACTTAAGAGAAGATCATGATGGAGATACATGTGTTGATATGATTAGATATAGGTAGATGGTGGATAATAAAGAACAAATAATTGAATATGCTGAAAGTGAAGATGATCATACTCCTCATGGTGACTATGAAAAATATTTCTTGGAGTATGAATCAGATTAATAGGAAAGAGGTGATCATTTTGCAACTATAGAAGGACCTTAGTTAACAATAATGACTAGAGGTTAGAAGAATAAAAATCAGACCAATAATTCAGTTCCTACCAAAAGTAATGCACCATCAAACAAAGTTGATAACGATAGTGGCATGGAAACTTCAACTTCACAAAGGTAAGTCAGCTAATTCCTTTAACATCATACAATATTGTGAAGAGGTAATAATTCAAATATCTCTACTAGACTACTTAAAGTCTAATCCTAATCAATTGCAAAAATTAGTTGAGCATTGTAATAATAAGGATGGTGGTCATGTTAATATTGATGCTAATGTTGATCATCATAATAAATCTAGCACTAGCGGGACTTCTTTGACAAATTAAGAATTTTCACTCCCTAAGTTTTTTAAAGAAGAAGATCCTATTGTCTTAGCCACATGCCCAAATCAATCCCTCCCATATTTCCTTGTTTATCAATGTAAATAGATAGAGTAACTAAATCATAGATTTAGGAGCCTTAGATAATGTAATGCCTACTTCTATAGAAAAGGATTTAGGACTTCCACTTGTTGGAATATTCAAATATGGAAAGAGTACTTATGAGGGGGGGGGTGAATCATAAGTATCACACTTTAGCCAATAAAACTTTTAACTGACAGTATATTGCATACATGTAAATACATCAAATAAACATGTAACAAAACACATGCATCAATAACTCATAACACTGGAATTTGGTAACCCAGAAACCCTCTGGGAATAAGAAGGTAAAACTGGGCTGGGGATGCTACCCACAAAAATTACTGCAGCAATATTGTTCAACCACTTTTGATGGTCTGCCCTATTAAAGGCTTTACACTGTGTCAATAGTGACCTGGTTAGAGGATTTCAAACACTTAACATGAAGTGTCACCCTGTTAAAGGATTTAATCACCTAATTAAGGGTTTACAAGATAGATGTTAAGCTAACCTATCACCATAGGATTTTCATTCTAATACAATTGCTAGAGAGTATTAGGTACAATGAACTTGATTGATTACAATCCTTGATTGCTGAATATAGGCACCTTTTTCGCTTTCTCTGATCTTGATCCCTTTTTGTGATCTGATAATCCTCACTTCTGAAAATAGAATTCCTTGTGCACCCCTGTATGTCTTCTTACACTTCTCATTTTTTTTTACAATGAAATTTCATCTTCCATATAAAAAAATTTGAAAATTTAGGGTTAGGTCTGGATCTACGATCCATATTCAATCTTCATTTTTTGCTTATTATTGTCTTTCACTGATTGGTTGCATGCCTTTAGCATTTTTCTTATTAGCTGCATGTAAATTGCATAGGAAAAATAAAAGATTCGATCTCATTAATAAATCCTTCAAGATTTACCTTATGTCGGCTGTAAAAACTGTTTGCATCATAGTTTGTGCAATTACAAACTCTTATGCTGATATACTAAGTTACTCGGCTCCTGAAGTATTGCTCATACTTAGCACATGCTATTTCCTAGATAGCTCGACACTTATATAAAACTATATTACTCGGCACCTTATATTGCTCGGCACCTTATGTTGCTCGGCACTTGTTATCACTCGGCACTTGTTAACACTCGGTACCTTGTGTTCCTCGGCACTTATACTTCATTCGGTATCTGATCTTCACTTGGTATTTGATCTTCACTCAGTATCTGATCTTCACTCGGTATCTGATCTTCACTTGGCATGCATGATGTACTCGGCTTCCAATGTGGAATGTGATTAAGTGTGTTGGCACTCAAATGTCAAAAACCATTATGAGGTTAACAATCTCCCCCTTTGACATGAGTGACAAAAACACTTAACTGACCTTACTAATCTGATTGGTATATACAGAGTTTAAGGAAAACTTGATCAAAATTTGTAACTTACAATCTTACAATATATACCTCAAAGATTTTGTAACTCCCCCTGAGTTGATTGTGCCTTATCTATATATCAAGCTCCTCCTTTGTATCTGTTCTCCCCCATTAATTCATCTCATAATATCTATATCTCCCCCTATTCTGTATCTCCCCCTTTTTAATCTATATCTCCCCCTTTTTGACACTTATATCAAAGAATCTTTAAGGGTTAAGACCATATTTAGCCAAAAATGTGTTGTTTACCTCCATAATCATCCTAAGAGCTACATCACAATTGTTCAAAGCAATTTCCAATGACTTTTGTTGGATAGCAGTCTCGACAGCAAGATGAATAAGTCCATCTAATGTAGAAAGATTTGGATCTTTATTGAGTACAGTTTCAGCATATACTTCCTCTTTATGGAGTATCTCTAAATGTGGGGTAATGGAGGACTAGAGCTATATTAATTTAGCCTTGATATTAGCCTCATCTTCTATTAGTACAGCTATTTCTTTGTGAGTGTGAAGCGATTGAGAAAAATGCTTCTCACTTTGAGCTGGGTCACTTGGTAGTTGCATGCTTGAAATGTTTAAATTTCTTTCCAAGCTCAGTATCTTTTGACTTGTTTCTTGTGTGAAGTATGAAAAATCACACTTTTTGTATAGTGAGAATATATTCTCAAGTGCCTTTTTTACTTTGTCAATAAGTTTTGCCAATTCAAATTGTGAAAGTGCAATTTGTCTTGATATTTTCTCATTCACTTTCCCTTGAAATTTTCTTTTTGACCATTCCATAAGTTTTGCATTTGTTTCTAGGTCTTCATTTGTCACCTAGTCAACAATATCTATTAGTTGCTCTGTGATATGCTTTGACTCATCTGGTGATTGCAAACTGAAGGCATCTATAAAGATGTCCTTAATCTCATAAAGTGTTTGCTTATGTTTACACTCCTTTCTGAGTATCTCCTTTCTTTTTCTCCTATTTAGTGCATCCTATACCTCATTGATTTGATCAATGGTTATTGATTTTGAGTCATAGCTTGGTATGACTATCTCCTCATCTAATTCAGGGTCTCTATAGTGAAGTACCCTTGCAACTCTGGTAGTACTGGATGATGGTACAGAAATTTGTAGTGGCTGGTGTGAAGGAGTTTCCGAGGTAAGAAAATTTATTAATGTTTGTATTGCCTCCTATTCTTTAGGGGTTTTCACTATTTCCTCCTCCTTCTATCTACCATGATCAATTATTTTTATCTATGGAAGTGCACCTTGTTTTTGTGTTGTAGGATTAGATGTAATAGTCTGTCCTGTTTGTTCTGTTTCTTTTTCTACACTTTGCTTCTGTCTTGTAGCATCAATTATGCTTGTTGGTATTTGGAATTGACTACTAGTAGTTGAAGTAGAAGGTGGTTCTTGTGGATTCACCTTATCTTTGACTATGTTTTCTACTAGTTTCTGCAATTCATCTATACTGACCAATACTAGATTTGTACACAATATTGCTTGTTGTGTAGATTGGTCAAGAATTCTTTTAAGATCTTCTATAGTTAATGGATTGATATTCTGACCAGAAGTATCAGGAACATCAATAATTGTTACGGTGTCTGCAGGTGAGATGGATGCTTGTAGAGGGCTAGGAGGTGGCAATTGTGTGTCTTGCACACTCTAATCTGGTTGCTGCTCTTGCTTAGCTGTTGCCATTTTGTCCTATTTTTGTGTCTCTTCCTCCTCTCCATCTTTCTTTTCTTCTTCTTTCCTCTCTTCTTCTCTTTTCTTTTCTTCTTCTTCTTTCCTTTTTCTCCTCTCCTCTATTGGTACATCAGCTTCTTCCTTGTATTCTTCCTCAAGAAAATCTTTAATCCTTTTGTACAAGTTCTTCCATGATTTCATTGTTCTTTGAACAATCTCTTCCATTCTGTTTTGGAGTATGAAGAATGCCCTGTACTTAGGTGTAAACCTGTTATTATGCCTTTTGACTGCCTTCCTTACTTGTTCTCTAGTCAAATCAGGCAATACACTGGCTAGGGTTGATTCCCTCATCTCCTTCTCCATTTTCAAACAAAAATGCCATCTGTCTTCTACAATTTTTGACAATTCTTTTGGCAATTGTCCATCTAGTTCAAGTGGAGTGTACTTGAACTGTGCCATCATTCCATACACTGTTTCTTCTATCTTATTCTGTTCTTCTTTTGTAAATTTACTAAAATCAACTTTATTTAAATTATTCAAGTCACCATTTCCAATCTTTTTACATAAGATATCAACTGATGAATTGCTTACCTTTTCAGATTGATCTTCTTCATCAGTGTCAGGTTGAGCCACATATCTTCTTCTTTTCCTCGACTCTTCCTGTGTTTCCTTGATTTTTTTCTTCTTGGTAACTTCTTCTTTGGCCTTTTGAGTAGAGGCCCTTGTTGATGCTCATGTTGTTGGCTTTTGAGGTGATGGCATGGCAACTTTCTTTGATCTGGGCTTGGCTGAAGGCTATTCTGTTGCCTTTCTCTTCTTTGGCTTGGCTTCAGTTGGTGCTTCCTTGGCTTCTTCTTCCTCTGCACCTTCCTCCTTGTCTTCTCCAAGACCTTGAGTTAGTTCCATTGGCCCTTGTTTTTGCTCATCTTCATCATCACTATCTTCTTCTTCTTCTTCTGCCTCAGCCTGAATTTCTTTGCCAAACTTCTTCTTAATTTCTTTATTAATTTCTCTTTCTTCTTCAATGTTGAAGCAATTTTTAATTCCATGTTTATTT
Organism: Cupressus sempervirens; assembly: GCA_028749045.1. Lineage (NCBI taxonomy): Eukaryota > Viridiplantae > Streptophyta > Pinopsida > Cupressales > Cupressaceae > Cupressus > Cupressus sempervirens. The sequence goes on from CM053791.1 coordinate 574,499,669, forward strand.
TTGATCTTACCACATCATAAGTGCCAAAATGTGGAGCACTTTTATCTACTTCTTCTACCAATAATGCAATTATTGCTGTAGATGCCTCATCAATATTAATTTCATATCCAAATGGCCTTAGCCATCTTACCCTTGGTATTACTGCTTGAATATAGGTAAAATCTATGTCAATTAAGAAACATATATCATTAGTATGCTTTTCTACTAAAGAAGCTGGTATCCTTGATCTTTGCTTCATGGATTTCTTGAAATCCTAAAAATAGCTTGTCATCAAGGTATCAAAATTTTCTCCCATTTGTTCTATATATTCATTAATTTGTGCAATGATGGTTCTATCATTCCTCCATGCCACTTTACCAAAAGAAGGAAATTCATTTTGTACATAAAAGAATATGCAAACTAGGATTGCTCCAAATTTGCATTGAGTGCCCTTTGTTCTTCTTATGGCAGCTAGGTTTTCATTGATTTGTTGCAATTGCAGTTCTACAAGATCATAAGTATGATCCTTTTTCACCAATTTGTAACCTACATCTACTGCAATGCATGGTACACTATTGAGTCTACTGGATTGATAGAATTTATGGGCAATGACTCTAATAGCAAACTCAACTAGAGGATCCTGTATGGTATGAATTGTCATTCCTCTTTTGTTTCATTGTGCACCAATATTCTTTTTATTGACCTCCTTTGATTCACTTCTCAGGGTTTTGTACCGATCTAGGGTTGGGTACCCTGTTACTCTATGTATAATTTCCTTTTTCAGTTTGATGGGAATATCTTCTAACCACAAATTTCCACCATGGATTCTGCTCAGTACAAGTCTAACCCATTCTGTTTTGAATACGGTGGGGAAACTTAAAACTCAGGTCAAACCCTTTCTTTCTATGATTTTGAATTCTTCTTTCAGTACTCCATTTACACACAGTTTATCATATGCTTGTCTAATTTCCATGTCTCCTAGAGCTCCTATCTTGCAATTGTAACATTTCCTCATGTCTTGAACCATTACAACTTTTGGGGGAATATGGGAGAGAGCTTCGGCTGGGTCATTTTTGTAGGCAACTTTGGGAATAGGACGAAAATTAGGCTGCTTGACCTCATTTGAAACTAATTTAACTTCAAATGACTCTCTTTCCTTAATTTTCTTTGAACTTGACGACATTTATGCAAAATAAGATTTATACAACAAAAGGATATGAAACTACGTAGCTCAGCACAAATGAAAATACCTTTAGATCGATGAAAAATGTGTTGAATGAGGTTGCAAACTGCTTGATATGCTGGATTGCTTCTATGAAGTCACTCAGCTCTCTTTCTTCTCCTTTTCTTCTTGATTGCGATGAGAAAAACTGATTGAAATTGTGATAATATACCCTGATTTCATCGCATTAAATGCTCAACTGCCAACTCAGCTTCTGAAGAAATTTTGACCTAACTCAGCTTCCACTATATTTCCACTTTACTCGGCTTCCATTGGAGTTTTCAACTCGGCATCAGTTATCAGCTCGGTCACTATTGGGAGCTCGACATCTGTTTTAACTCGATATCCAAAGTCAACTCGGCAACAACATTTAGTGTTTTTTTTTGTCTTGAAATCTTGTTTCATGTAGATTTATACCTTGCTTAGCTTCTTTGTCTTGGAAATGATGAGTGATATAGCTTTGTATATCAGTCTTGTGTACTTCTCATGCTTAGTTTGATGAAGTGTGATCACTTGACCCATTGGATGAAGTGATCCCTCCACTTGATGTGTTGCACTCATCTTTCTTTTTCCAAGTCTTATTCATTTGGCCCCTTATCTTTTCGACATCAATCTTTTGTTTTCCTTTGTTTTCTTCAATCTTGGGTGCCTTTGATCTTGTAGGACAATTTTTGCTAATATGAACAATTTTCAAACAACTGAAATATGTAGTTTGATTCGACCATCTTTTGTAGTTTCCTTTGAAATGTGTTCTTATGCAGTTCTGTGGTATATGTCCATATTCTTGACAATAGTGACAACTGTACCTGGTGTTGTAATCCCAATAATAATGACTCTCATTCCCTTCTATTTTTGCTGGTTGATTTGATGTCCACATAGGTTTTGATCTGCATTCAAATGCCCTCTGTCCATACTTTTTGCAATTATAACAATGTCCATCAAATCTCTGAGTCCTTGTGACATTGGATCTACAATTTTGTGTCATATGTCCTTGCATGTTGCACTTGTGACAGGAACTTTTGGGTATGTTTGATTGATTGAATTTTCTACTCCTACACACATTAGCTGTATGCCCATTCTTATTATAGTAATGACAAGTGGGTTTTGAATTCTTACCTTTATCACTTCTTTGTTCAACACTCTTTGATGATTCTCCAACTTCAGTGCTATTGTATCCTAGTCCTGATGTATCATGGGAAGATTTTGGGGATTTCAACAACTGTTCAAAATACTTGATGGCTTCACTTGATTTATTGAGATTTTCTGCTACCACCTTTTCTCTGTTGAATTCATTCTACATTTGTTCATTCTGCATCTTCAAAGTAGAGATCTCAATATATTTTACATTGAGTTCATGATGAAGATTCATCATTTGGGCAAGTGTATCCATCTGCATGTTTGAGATCCTTGTCAGTTCAGTACATTTTTCTTCAAGTCTGTTTGGAAGATTTCTTTTGTCATTTTCCAACATCACTTTATCTTCAACTACTCTTTTCTTGTGTTCAGTAATTTCACATATCATTATGGCTTGTGATTCATGTTCCATCTTGAGAGATCTTATCTCATCTGCTTGAACTTTTTTTTTCTCCATCAGTTCTGCTATTGCTCCATTAAACTCTTTTGTATCTCCATTGGAAAATATGTTGGTGGTATCAATCTCCTTGTAGTGTATATCATTTTCAGCTATGGCTAGATCCTTTCTCTTTTTTAATGAGTTTCTCAACTTGTTTCTGAATTCCTCCAAGCTATGGAAAGCAAGTTGCACATCTATCACCTAATTTTCAATGATCTTTCCAAGCTTGAAAGCTTCCATCTTTAGATCTTTTCCTCCAAGCTGTTAGGCTTTTCCTTGTGAGAACCTGGATTAGCTCTGATACCAATTGTTAGAATATTCGAATACGGAAAGAGTACTTATGAGAGGGGGGGGGGGGGGGGGGTGAATCAGAAGTATCACACTTTAGCTAATAAAACTTTTAACTAACAGTATATTGCATACATGTAAATACATCAAATAAACATGAAACAAAACACATGCATCAATAACTCATAACACTGGAATTTGGCAACCCAAAAACCCTCCAGGAATAAGAAGGTAAAACTGGGGTGGAGATGATATGCACAAAAATTACTATAGCAATATTGTTCAACCACTTCTAATGGTCTACCATGTTAAAGGCCTACCCTATTAAAGGCTTTACATTGTGTCAATAGTGACCTGGTTAGAGGATTTCAAACACTTAACATGAAGTGTCACCCTGTTAAAGGATTTAATCACCTAATTAAGGGTTTACAAGATAGCTGTTAAGCTAACCTATCACCATAGGATTTTCATTCTAATACAATTGCTAGAGAGTATTAGGTACAATGAACCTGATTGATTACAATCCTTGATTGCTGAATACAAGCACCTTTTCCACTTTCTCTGATCTTGATCCCTTTTTGTGATCTGATAATCCTCGCTTCTGAAAATAGAATTCCTTGTGCACCCCTGTATGTCTTCTCACACTTCTCATTTTTTTTTTTACAGTAAAATTTAGTCTTCCTTATAAAGACATTTGAAAATTTAGGGTTAGATATGGATCTACGATCCATACTCAATCTTCATTTTTTGCTTATTATTGTCTTTCACTGATTGGTTTCTTGCCTTTAGCATTTTTCTTATTGGTTGCATGTAAATTGCATAGGAAAAATAAAAGATTCAATCTCATTAATAAATCTTTCGAGATTTACCTTATGTCAGCTATAAAAATTGTTCGCATCATAGTTTGTGCAATTACAAACTCTTACGTTGATATACTAAGTTGCTTGGCTCCTGAAGTATTGCTCATACTTGGCACATGCTATTTCCTGGATAGCTTGACACTTAAATAAAACTGTATAACTCAGCACCTTATGTTGCTCGACACTTGTTATCACTCGGTACTTATTAACACTCGGTACCTTGTGTTGCTCGGCACTTATAGTTCATTCGGTATCTGATCTTCACTCAGTATCTGATCTTCACTTGGTATCTGATCTTCACTCGGTATCTGATCTTCACTCGACATGCATGATGTACTCGACTTCCAATGTGGAATGTGATTAAGTGTGTTGGCACTCAAATGTCAAAAACCATTGTGAGGTTAACACCACTAACTAAAAATTTTGGTAGATGTTATTCAGTGGATGCAAAAAAAGTGCCTTTTCGTGGATATATTATAAATGCTCAAGTTTGCCTTGCTACTTACCTTTCCAAAAGACTTAAAATTACTATTCTATTGGCAGACATCCTTGCAAGCTATGGATGCTCCTAAGTAGAATTTTTTGCAAATACATGGGATAGATATGAAACTTTATTGGTACTTTTCCACTTTCCAAGTTGGAGATAAAAAGGTGAAGCTACAACTAGAAGAAAAGGAAAAATTCACTGTCTTGAAATCAGATGATCCTAGGTCTCAAATCTTGTATCATGAAATCCAATTTGGTAATTATATTCTTTTCTCTGAAATTGTTGATATTTTAGAAGAATTAGATAAAACTAAAGGTGATTAGTTGTGGACTTTGGAATTTGATGGTAGTTGTGCTAACGCTGGTTCAAGTGCAAGAGTAGTGTTGACATCACCTAGTGGACAAATGACTTGCTTGGCTTACAAGTTAGATTTCAAAAATACTAATAATGCTATAGATTATGAAGCCCTTCTCCTTGGTATAATGCCAGAAAAACAAAAAGGAGTCATGATACAAAAAGCTCAAGTAGATGAAAAATTGGTGGTGAGACAAGTCAAAAACCAATATGCAGTAACGAACTTAAGATTGAGAAACTATCATAATAAGGTGTGGGATAAAATTGAGAGTTTGTATACCTTTTCAATTATATTAGTACTAATGGAATTCAATTTAAGAGCTAGTTATTTGGCAATTTTTTCATCATTTCTCTTTCCACATCTTGATTTCAAAGATCAAGTTTATAAAATAGAAGTTCTATTTTGGCCTAATGTCCTTGATAATGAAGATTCATGGTAGGTGTTTGAAGATGATAAGCACATACTAAAATTCATTGAAGGGGATGGACCTTTTGAAGGCTTTTATTTTGAAGGAAGCATTAATTCTCATGGTGATCTAGTGACATGTGACAAAAGTAAATCAGAGCCTGATATAATTCAATTGAAAGGTAATAAGATTTCACCTCATCTAATTTATTTAGAAAGGATTTTTGATAGGAATAATGCATACATAAAGAGAGGAAGGGATAAGAAAGAAAAAACCTATGGTAAATATGATGGAATCAATATAGGGACAAAAGTCAACCCAAAGATGATAAACATAGGAAAGTGTTGCACACCAAAGGAGAGGGTAGAGAACAAGAAATTACTTGTTGAATTTCAAGATGTATTTTCTTGGAGTTATAAAGACCTGAAGAATTTAATGGGTGGAAAGTTAAAACATGAAATCCCTCTTAAACTAGAAGCCACACCATCCCGATAGAAACAAAGAAATTACAACCCTATAGTTCAAGGAGCAATCTTCAAGGAGATTGACAAAATGTTGCAGGGAAGGATTATATATCCTATTCATCATTCTATCTGGGTCGCTAATATTGTGCCAATGAGGAAAAAGAATGGAGAGATAAGGATTTGTGTAGATTTAAAAAGTCTAAATCAAGCCTCACTCAAAGATAACTTGCTCTCCCTAATATAGATAATCTTTTACAAACTATTGTAGGAGTAGAAATGATGTCCACATTAGATGGTTTTTCAAGATATAATTAGATTCAGGTAGATGAAATAGATTAGTTCAGAACTACATTTATCGTGCCATGGGGTACTTTTTCCTACAATAGAATACCTTTTGGCTTAATTAATGTAGGTGCAATCTTTTAGCATGGTATGAATTTGGCCTTTGGTGATTTGAAGGATAGAATCATTATCATCTATCTTGATAATTTGACAATCTTTTCCAAGAAGAGAAAAGATCATATCAAATATTTAGAATGTGTGCTACAGAGATGTAGAGATCATGGTGTCTCACTAAATCCAAAGAAATCAATATTTTGTGTGATAGTAGGAAAAATACTTGGTCATATTGTATCTCAAGAAGGAATGAAGATTGATCGAGATAGAGTTAAAGCCATCCAACAATTAAGTCTTCCATTGAGTAAAACTAGAGTAAAGTCCTTATTTGTGTAGGTAAATTTCTTGAGGAAATTTGTTCCTAGCTTTTCTAAAATAGTTAAATGTATAGCTTATATGATAAAAGGAAATAAAAATTTCAAATGGAGTGATGTTGGGCAAAAGGCTTTTGAAGATATCAAGGGTGCCATTGCCAAAGCCTCTCTGCTTGCCCATCCTAACTACACTAAACAATTCACCATTTATTGTTATGCTAAAGAACATACTATGTCAGCTATATTGATGCAAGAAAATAAAGAGAGAATACAAGATCCAATTACTTTTATGAGTCTACCATTAAAGAATTTGGAATTGAGATACTGACAAATGGAAAAACATGCATATGCAGTAGTCATAGCCCTAAAAAATTCCAAGTCTTATGTGTTGCATTCTCATTTAGTAATATATGTTCCAGACCCTACAATAAAAATTATTTTGATGCAAGAGGTTAGTTGTAATAATAAAGGAGTGTGGATAGAAAAAGTCCAAGAATATGATATAGAAATAAAGAAAACCAAACTTGTAAGAGGTAATGCACGCTATAAAGCCTTGGCAGAGGATCAACAATGCAAAGGAGAAGATACTCCAAAAGTTCTTATGGAAAGTCTTTAGGATCCTTGGTTCTCAAAAATTGCTGATTTTCTGACATATAGTGAATTCCCTAATGGACTGAATACTAAGAAAAGAAGAGATGTAAAAACAAAAGCCTTGAAGTATGCAATTCATGATGATGTCTTGTATAAGAGAGAAATTGATGGAACATTTTTGAGATGTGTGGATAAAGAGTAATAGGTAAAATTTTTGACAGATTTTCATAATGAAGCATGTGGAGGACACCTTTCTTCTTCTATTAACACATTTAAAATTTTGAGACAATGCTATTATTGGCCTGGCATGATCAAAGTTGCATATAAGTGGATTTCTAATTGTGAGAAATGTAAGATGTTTACTAGTAAGCCTCATCTTGCTACCTTACCTCTTAGGCATGTGGCATTTGAAGCTCCTTTTCATCAATGGGTTTAGATTTTATAGGCCCAATAAATCCTCCTTCTAGTCAAGGATATTCATATATACTAATTGCCATAGATTATTTTAGTAAATGGGTTAAAGAAGAGGTGATGAAGAAGACTTCCTCAAAATTGGTATGTAAGTTTCTCAAGAAAACATATTCTGGTCAAGTTTGGAGTTCTTGTGAAGTTGATAATGCATAATGGCATCTTATTTTTCTTCTTCAAAAACTATTGAATTTTTCTATGATAGTGGTATTCAAGTCAGACATTCCTCTAATTATTTCCCTCAAGAAAATGGGTAGGCTAAGTCTAGTAATAAGAATCTGATTAATATTTTGAATAAATTGGTCTCAGATAATCAAAAAAGTTGGCATAAGAAGATTCATGATTCTTTATGGGCTAATAGAACCACACCTAAAAGAGCTATTGGTCTCTCACCTTTTGAATTAGTCCTTGTAGTGGAAGCTAATTTGCTACTACCTCTAGAGCTTGATGCTTGTATATTAAAGACTATGATTGAAGAGGATGTTTTCAAAGATGGATTTGAAAAGAGGATCTTATATCTTACCAAATTGCAAGAAGAAGGGGAAGCGATGGTTGATAAAATCACTAAATATTAGGGAAGGTTAAAGAAGTTGTTTGATAGAAGAGAAAGGCCTAGAAAATTCATTAAAGGTGATTTGGTGTTTCTATGGGATAAGAGACATGATCCAAGAGGCATGCATTGAAAATTTCAATATTTGTGGAAAGGGCAATTTCAGATCATATACGCGAATTAGAATAAGTCTTTCAAGTTGGAATGTCCCACTGGAGAAACTCTTCCATGTTCTTATAATAGGTAGGATTTGAAGTTGTATTAAATGAAAAATTGAAAATAGGTAACCCCTACATAGTAGTTAGATAGGTAGGTTTCCCTTTTATGTAGTTTGCACTTTAGTTTAGTTGCTTGCTTTCCTAGGTAATTTGTTGCTATTTTCCTAGTTCAGTCTATTCTTTTTTTCCAAGTTGTCACCTTTTGTGTGGAACTAGAGATTGCTAGAGTTCTTTCAAGCATTATCATGCTTAAATCTCTAGATAGAGCCAACTATTGCCCAAGTTTTAGTTCATATCCTTTTTCCTTGGGCTTTGAGTCAAGTCAAGTGCCAATGTCTTGAGTATGTTTCTAGATTGGCCATAGGATGGCCTTTCTTCTCATCATTCCTTTAAGCTAGCCTAATGTGGGAAATCAAATGAGAAATGCACTAGTTCAATGGCTAGGTGATTAGGTTTTGGAGGGTTTGTTATGTGTTTCCCTAATGAGAAGAAGGTTTGGATATTCTACTAATTTATCTTTCTTTTTTCCTAATCATGTTAAAGACAAGGGTTCATGTTGTGTAATAGTTTTTCATGGAAGATATCGTAGATGATCAAGCTTGAATGTAAGAGAAGAAAATAAATCATGAAAAATTGTGAAAGAACCTACTCAAAGGTGGTATGACTCTTGTTACAATGAACTAGATGACTTATATTTAATCTACATGTCTATGTTGTAAAGTTGACAAGTCAAATGACTCAAAAATTAAATCTAGATCATTGAATAAAGACTAGATCAATGGATGACATTTTGAGATGTACTTATAATGATTCTTAGAGCTATCATTCATGGCCATTAGATCTTCTAAAATCTACGCTCGTCATTATGTCGCTATGGAGAATTGTGCAAAGAATAATCATTGCAACATATCACTGAGTTGAAATCTATTCGTGGAACCCAATTGAGTGTAAGATTGTCAGATGAATCATCAATGTAGACCAAACTTGAGACCAATGGTTGCTGCTATGTCATTATAAAAAGTTTCATGAAGAATAACTAAAGTGACGTAATGATGATTTGACACGTGGAATAGATGGACCCACATAGTAAAATAAATCAGTGAGTTAATATCTTTAAATTCTAGCTATTAGATCAAAAGAATATCCACAGTCATCACTATATGGTTATAAAAAGTTTTTGAATTATTAATGATGGTGACATTGAGATAGAGAAACATGTGTCTAGATGGGCCCATCACATTCTATAAGGTACAATCAGAACCTATCCACAAAGGAGAACTAGGTTAGCATTAGATCCTCTAGGAAATGAAGTAGTGCCACCTATTCACCATGATGTGCATAGCTGGAAAATGGACCCACAATGTAGAGCAAAACAAAGAGTTAATATTTTTTATCACCACCATTAGATCAAAAAGAGATCAATGCTCATTATTATGTCACTATAAAAGGTTGCCCAAATTTTAATTACAGTGACATAAGGATGGTTCCGCATATGTACATAGAGGGACCCATGGAAGAGATTACAAAGGAAACAATAAGGAAGTCTATTATGTTTTAATCATGATTGTTGGTTTAAGATTGATGGTCAAAATTCAAAACTGTAGTGATTGTTATAATATGAATTATACAAACTTGGTGCCAAAGAGAAAAATATGAAGAATTGAATATTTCTATAGGATTTTTTGAAGTTGTAGGAAGATAAATAGTCATCAAATATTTTCATAAGTAACATGGATGCATAATCATTGATAGAAAAGATTCCATGTGTTCATATCATTGAATAATTTCATATTTTATTCTCTTTTCTATTTTGTGATTGTTGCTCTATTGAATAGAGGGATGATAGAAAACTATAAATGCAATCTCATATGACAATACAAAGGTTAGAAAAATTGACGGTGAATTGGTCTATAATTCCATTTACCCTATTTGCTTGTCATTTTTTGTGGCCCATGCATAGATTAGATTTGCATTAAGAGTTGAAAGATAATCATATGCGCTTATGTGAATAATTAGATGAATTTCATTTCACTTTGATGGTTGCATTATATTGATTTCATTTACTTTTCTTTCATATATGGTTATGTTCCTTCTCTTATTAGTTTCATAACATGTTAGATAATTTCATTAGGAAATGAAAGATGAATGTGTATAAATATATTAGTTATTAGTTGGATTCCATTTCATTCAAGGCTGATAGTGAAAGAAATTCCATTCGTCCACATATGCATATCTTCTTCATTCCTCTTATGCATTTAGATGATTAATCTACATTTAGAACTATAGTAAGAGTCAAAAATATCAAGATAATCTATTCATCATTCCATTGGGTTTGATAGTTTATTCAAATTCATCTTGCCTAAATTGTTTGTGCCTACAAACATTTTGGCTATCCTTTATTGCTCTTAGCTTAAGAGCTTATAATTTCAAAACTTTTGATCTCATAAAAATATGTTCATTTCATATCATTTCAAATCATAGGGAGTTGTACCTAGTAATTTAGAGGTAGTGATAGAATACATACACTGACCCATTTATTGGTAAAAATCCTTTTGTCACTCCAAAACATTGGGAATGAAAGAGTCAAGTTATAAAATCTAATAAGGGGACAAACTATTAACCAATAGAATATAGACAACTTCATCATCATGATCATCTAAATCTTCATTGTATTATTCTTCAGCAATGTAGCAAGCCTTCTTTCCTTTGTCTCTATAATCTTTACTACTCTTATCTCTTTTACCAATGTATTTGTCTCCACTGCCATTGTTCTTCTTCTTTGGACACCTTGTAGCAATATGATCAACTTCATTACAATTTAAATACATTATAATTAGCTTACCTCTATTTTTCCATTTTCCTTTGTGACATCTCCTATTTAGAAATACTTCAATCTCTTCTAGATCATCTTCATTTGTATCACTATCACTAGAAACATGTTTGACCTTTTTGTTTCTCTTTTCTTTAGGCTCTTCCAATGAAAATTTGGCTTTGAAAGAAAATTCAACATTCTCTCTTTTGAAATTGTCAAAATTTGAAAGCTCAAAAGAAGTAAATATACCAACCAATCCTTAAAGGGTCAGATCACTACCAAGAGTACATCTCTATTCTTGTATAGTAGATGTTCTAATAGCATAGATAGGTAGCAAGGTTCTCAACACTTTTTTAATCACATTCTTATCTTCAATTATTCCATTAGATCCTTTGATGGAATTAACAATTTCATTGACTCTACCAAAATAATAAATTATATTATTTCCTTCTTGCATTCTCATTTCAACAAACTAACCTCTGAGACTTTCAAATTTGGCTCTCATCACATTCTTATCTCCTCCATAGATCTTGTGTAGGGAATCCCATATCTTTTGGAAGTGGTACACTCTTCGATGTCATCAAACTTGGAATAGCTTAGGGGAGATGAAATCTCCAACATTTCTTGGTTGTGTTATTTCTATTGTTCCAGTTCTTTTGTTGTCATACCTCCAACTATTTCTACATACCTAGTAGTTATAGTTGAGTGCAAAGTCTCCAAGTCCTCCTAGATGTATCATCATCAAAATTTGTCATGCAAGAAAGTTATCCTTGTTAATCTTGGGTATCTCCCTTTTGGACGTCTTGATCTTTAGGTTCTAGTACCTTCAAAATATTTCCTCATGAGCACTGAAGCTCTAATACCAATTGTTGGAATATTTAGAATAACTGGGGTGGGGGGGTGGGGGGGGGGGGGGGGGGGGGGAGGGGGGTGAATCAATTATCAAAGTTCCAAATGTACAAATAATTTCTTTTAGTACTTAATAGATTCATATGTATATGTTCATATCATCCATGCATCCAATAATTCCATAACTTAGTATGTCATTGTCCTAGGTCAAAATATCTTTGCAGAAATGTAAACATAAAGCACCATAGATTTAATTGGTCATTTTGACATGAGGATATAACATGGAAATTGAATTTTGGGAAAAACCATCAATAAGATGCTACCAATTTTTACTCTTCTAAAGTGAGCCTTGTGAGGATCCTATTAGCATGAATGTTTATAATAATACTTTGGGGGAGTATCCTAAGCATTGGAGAGTTTTGACATGTTGCATTCATGACTGTATTTGTCATTGATGTTAACGTAGTAGTAAGTTTGTGAAGAAGGACATAATAAAAAAAAAAGATCTTAGTAGCATGGACAATGATATGATTTTCTAGTGATATGTAGATAAGGACTTGTAGATTGTTTCATAATGACATAGTTAAGTGCACAACATCTAAGTCAAATATGTATGTAATTTGTAATTGATTTACTAACAGCAGTATAGAAATAGAGTACTTAAGAACAATGTTCTAATGTTTGTTTGATATCTTTCATCTGAGATGTAATGAGAAGATGCATAGTCAACCAATGATAGAAGATAGTTAGGTGGTGATGTTAGTGACTATGCAAGCCCTAGTATCACACATGTGAAGAGTTGTATAGATTGTGAGCCAAAAGTTCTATTGTAATTGTAATTTAATTAGTTATCTTATTATAATTAATTGGGAAAGTCTGAAGGCCAACTCAAGGAAATTTTTTAAAGATATGGTATAAAGGTAAGATTTTTTCCTTGTTTGTAACATGTATCAAGTATTGTATTGAGTATGAAGTGCCAAAAGGAGCAAATTGTTTATTGAATGTGTAAGAAATCCAAGGGATTATTGGATGTAAGTTTTGTGATTTGGTTACAAGATCTGAAGGAGTAGAAGTACAATTTTCAAGATAGAGATAAGGAAGGAAGGAAAATTTATTTCTATTATTCGACAAGGAATAATAAATAGGTTATTTGGATAGTGGGTTCATTGATCTTAACCTTGGAGCTATTTGGACAGTGGGTCTAGCTATCTTCCACAACTCTTAATAGGGTTGGCACAACTCCTAATAGGGTTGAAATCTCCTAACATGGATTCAAAGTCTCCTAACATGAATTGATATGTATTGAATATTGTTATAGACTCCTAACATGGTCCATTCTCTATCAAGGAATATTTATATTAGTACATCATCTTGTGGGTATCGTCCCCACTAGGATTTTCCCTCTGATCAAGGGTTTCCCTAGTTAACATATCTAGTGTTAGTTGTGTATGAGTATTTTTTATGGTTTATGATTACATTGATCATATGGTTAAAGTTCAATAAGGTTTATATTTGTGATATTAGTTGGATAACTAATTCATCCCCGCCTCTCAGTTATCTTGGTGGACTATACATTCTAACAATTGGTATCAGAGTATCAAGTCCTTGAAGGATAAGCTTAACATCTTTGGGAGATCAATGGTGAATCTTTTTAGAAAGGATAGTCTTAGATTTGATGGGGCCAACTATGGAAGCTAGAAGGATAAGATGAAGACTCATCTTCTATGCATGGGTCTAGGCTATTGTATTTTGACGAAAGGAAAGAACAATATTGTTAAAGAAGAAAAGAATGAAGAATGCAATGAGGCAAAAAGAGATATGTTCATATGCAACATGAGAAAAAGAGAAGCACTACTATCAACTCCTCTTGAGAATGAATATAGTCAGGTAAATACACTTCAAACATTTAATGAAATTCAAAAAGTATTAGAAGTTACTTTTTAAGGTGATACACATATAAAGAGAGTAAGATTATAGAATTGGATATGCCATTTCAAGATGTTAAAATCATGGATGATGAATCTATAAGAAATTATATTGGTAGGATATTAGAGATTATTGAAGGAATCAAAACTCATGGTGGAACTAAGGAAGAAGATAAGCTTATATGGAAGATCTTGAAAAGTTTAACACTACCATTCAAGCAAGTGGCTCAGATGATTCAGCTACTTATGCCTTGCACTAAGGATTTTTCCAAGGAAATGTTGCTTGGTAGAGTGTAAGCAACATAATTTTATCTAAGATAGTCTGGATATCCAACAAGACGAGAAACAACTTTTAGTGCACTTAATGTTCAGCCAAGTTTGTCAAGGAGTGCTAGTACACATGGAGATTTTGCTAGTAGTAGTAGATCCGATGAAGACAATAAGTTTGAGGAAGGTATAGCCCTTCTTGTAAGAAGAGAAAAAGATGGTAATAGTATCTTTAAATGTTGGATATGTAATAAATTTGGCCATTGCGCATCTAATTTTTCTAAAAGAGAGAAAAACTATAAGGAAAAGTTCAAATCTAGGAGAGGTAGAAATTGTTTGTATGCAGATGATGATTAGGATTCTAATGAAAGAGTTCAAATTGAAAGTGATGATGAATTGGGATTGGTGGCTATTAAATAAGATGACCTTGATAGAGAAATTAGAGAAGAAAATGATCTAGTTTCTAAAGTTGAAAAGAAATCAAATTAGATAATTGACAATGATTGTTCACATAACATGACTAGTGATATGAATAAGTTTGTTAAGTTCAAGAACTATGATAGAGGTATTGTTAGGGTTGGTAACAATGCAACCTATCATATTAAAAATATTAGATCCATTACTTTAGATGGAAGGGCTAACACTAATAATGTTTGTTTTGTTGATGGATTGAAGTATAATTTGTTGAGTGTTAGATAGTTGGTGTACAAGGGATATTAATTGCAGTTCACATAAAAGATTTGCATTATCAAGGATAAGGATGGTAAGATGATTGGGACTAGAACTAGATCCTTAGATAATGCATTTCAGTCGAATCCTACTGAAATGAAATGTTTGGTTGCTAAAGTTGATAACAATTGGTTAAGGCATAGGAGTTTTTTTATATGAACTTTGATAATATTATGAAAATCAACAATACATTTGCAATTAGAGACCTGCCTAAGATAACAAAGCCCACTAATGTTGTTTGGAAAGAGTGTATTAAGGCTAAGCACACAAAAGTATCTTTTTCTAGCAAGAAGTTCACTATGATAAAGAAGTTGGAAATTGTTCACATAGATTTGAGTGGTCTTACAAGAACTAGAGGATTCTATGTGTAGACACTTAAAATCGTCCTAAAAAACTATATTAATCTATTTAATATTTCCCTTGACACTATAATTAGTTATTTATTAATTAATCATATTTTTCATGTTCTTCTACCTATTTGATCAAACTTATTTAGTTAAATAGGTTCATTTTCTTAAGGTATTTAAATTTAATTTAAATGCCTCCAGCCTTAATGTGTTAAATTTATTTAATACATGATCCTCCATAAGTTCTCCTTTTAAATAAATTCTATTTATTTAAAATCCCTCCATCTCATTAATTCCTCTAAAACTATGATTAAATTAAATCTTCTTTAATTTAATCTTAAGCCTAGTCTACACCTATCACTTTCATCCTTCTAAGCCTATCCACCATTTAATCCCACTTAATTACCCTTAATCATCTTGCTAATCCCTCCTTAAGTCTAAGTGTGTGCTAACACATGTGTGAGACCACTCCCTCTTACAAGCTTTGTCCCCCACTCTTCTCACCAAGTTTGCTCACACATGTGTGAGCAAACTTTGAATGTTGACCACTTGCATGGCTTGTTTATATGTCTCCTTGTGGCACTATGTAGATGCCACATAGATGCCAACTCACCCAGGGTTTCTCTCAAACCTATAAATAGAGGCCTTGTCTCAAGCATTATATCTCCCATTATTGCATTGTTATCATGTTGGTTTGAGATTTGAGCTTTTATAGTAGTTTGAGTTTAGATCTTACATAGTGATTTCTAAGTTGCATACTAACCTTTGGTAGCTGATTTAGAGTTCATTTGCATTGTTAGAGTAGATTTATGACTTGCATTTCTCATCTCCATTTCATTTGCATCTTAGTTTAGCTTGCATCATAGTTTGGATTCCTTTGTTTCATTTCATATCTTCATCTTTGAATGCTTTCAAGAATGGCTTTCTCCATAGCCATTGTTTGAGCTGTTCTTCATATTCATATAGCATAGGTTCATAATTGCATTTCTCACATTTTCACTTCCACATTCAAGAGATTCAAACTTTAGTTGTGTTTGAGAGAGCACACCAAACATACCTCCAATCTTAAGACACCAACAAGGCCTCTCATGGGTACCTTTTTTGAGCTGTAGAGGTTGCTTGAGGATTTGTCTTGATTGGTTTCTTTGAGTTGCAAAACTCAAGAAAGCATTAGTTAGTTTGTTATTTCATTTGGTGAATGCTTGATGCATATTTTGGTTTGAACTAATGTTTTCTTGTTGATTCATGCTCCTTATAGGTCATTTCTTTTAGCATACACTATGGTGAAAGGTATTTTATGATATTTGTTGATGATTTCACTAGAATGATGTGGGTATCATTTCTTAAAGAAAAGTCTAAATCTTTTGAGAATTTTAAGATATTTAAGAATAGAGTTGAAAATGAACCTGGTGTTAAGATTAAGTGTTTGAGATCAGATAGAGGAGGAGAGTTTACCTCTAGAGAGTTTAACATGTTCTATGAAGAGAATGGAATACAAAAATAGTTATATTCACCTAGAACTCTTGAGAAAAATGGAATTACAAAAAGAAGAAACATATTAGTTTTAGAAGCAACAAGAGTGATGTTGTTTGAGAATGATGTATCCAAGACATTTTGGAGAGAAGCAAAAATACAATAATGTACGCTATGAACAGATTAAAAATCATAAAAGGTATGAGAAAGACTCATGAATTATGATTTTGTCATTCACCATTAGTTAAATATTTTAGAATATTTGGAAGCAAGTGTTACATTAAGAGAGATGATGATATTGGTAAGTTTGATCCTAGAAGTGATGAAGGTATGGTTCTTGGCTATTTATTGAAGACTAAGGCATATAGATGTTTTTATCATAGAACCAAGACTATAGTTGAATGCAAAAAATGTAAAGATTGATGAAAAGTTTGGTACTAAGGAAAATATGGTAGATTATAATTATGATGAAGAAGAATATATTTCTAGAATTTTTATAAGGGATGTTGAAGTTTTCTTTGAGACTAACAATGATTTGCAAAATGATGTTCTATCTGTTGAGAAAAGAGGAGAACATAGGTCTAAACAAAGAGAAGAGATAACAGTTGAGAAGGAAAATCCTACCTCTAATAGGTACATGATAATGAATCACCCTCTAGAGTAGATAATTGAAAGTAAAGATAAAGGTCTGATGACAAGGAACATAGTTAATGAGGAATTATGTTTGATTTCTCAAGTTGAACCTAAGAGTGAAGATGAAGAATGTAAAGATGATCATTCAATTCAGTTAATGAAGGAAGAATTGAATTAGATTGTAGACATGGGAGTTAGTTCCAAGACCTAAAGAAAAGAATGCGATATGAACCAAATGGCTATTTAGAAACAAAATGCATGAACAAGGTGATTTTTTGAGAAACAAGGCTAGACTTGTGTGCAAAGGTTACTCATATCAAGAAGACATAGATTTTGAGGAGACATATGCCCCTATAGTGAGAATGGAAGTAGTGATAATATTCTTGGCTTATGCAGCATATAAGGAGTTCAAAGTATATCAAATTGATGTCAAGTCAACTTTCGTGAATGGAGAACTTAAAGAAGTCTACAGTGAGAAGCCTAAAGGTTTCCGTCTTATAGAAGAAAAAGAGATGGTATGTAGACTAAAGAAATCCCTATATGGTCTAAAGCAAGCACCTAGAACCTGGTATGCAATGTTGGATAAGTATTTGACAAAGCTTGGATTTGTTAACGGTATAGTAGATGGTAATTTATATTTAAGAGAAGTTGACAATGGTTTATCTATCATAGTAATATTTGTTGATAATGTGATATTCAGAGGTAATGATGAAGAAAGTGATAAGTTTGCTGAAGAGATGAAGAATGAGTTTGAAATGAGTATGATAGGAGGAATGAAATTTTTTCTAGGATTGCAGATTGTGCAAAATAGTGATGGTATTTTCATATCACAAGCTAAGTACTTGAAAAACTTATTTAAGAGATTTGGACTAGAGATTTGCAAACCTATTACTATACCTATGAGAACTGGTCACAAGTTATCTAGCAAGGATGAGACACCTACAATTGAGCACAAGAAATATAGATCCATGATTGGAGGATTACAATATCCAACTCACACTAGACAAAATATAGAAAATGCAATTGGGATTATAGCTAGGTTTCAAGAAGATCCTAAAGAGTATCATTATGAAATAGTAAAGAGGATATTTAGATTTTTGAAAGGAACATTTGATTATGGAATTTAGTATGATAGATCAAATGATTTCACTTTACTTAATATAAGTATGTGGACTGGGTAGGTAGTATAGATGATAGAAAGAGAACCAGTGGTGGAGCATTATTTCTTGGAGGAAGATTGGTTTCTTGTCTGAGAAAGAAATATGATTGCATTTCACAAAGTACAATAAAGAAAAAGTATGTAGCAATAGTGAATAACTGTAATCAAGCTACGTGGATGATGGAGATGTTGAAATATATTGGGCTTGACTTTATAGAACCTATGATCATATACTATGATAACAAAAGTATAATGAGTATGTCTAAGAATCTTGTATTTCATTCTACGACTAAGCATATATCTAATAAGTATCATGTTTTGAGAGAGATGGTAGCAGAAAAAGAGATCAAATTGGAGTATGTGAGTACTAAATATTAGATTGCAGATATCTTTTTGCAGCCCTTATGTAAAGATAAATTTGAGTGCCTAAGAGATATGGTTGGGGTTATGCCCCTACCTACTTTAGAGTAGATGATTTAGTAAATGCATCAGTCTAGTGGTACAACACACTATTGTTAGAGTGAAATGAATGTTGATGTTTCTTGTATGGGGTAGTATCTATTGAGAGTTGAGTCATTGAGGACTCTTGGTATTTGGTATTGAACAATGTCTTTGGACACTTGAGCTAGTTGAACAATTGGAACAAGTATGTTAACAATTGGTATATTCACATGATGAGATTTTTGTCATTGATGTCAATGGGGAAGAAGTATGCATGAAAAGCATCTCCTAAGAATTTATTAGGGAGATTTAGAAATATTCACATGAGAAGAAAGAGGAATATCTCTATGCGGGACATATGTATGGTGAGTTATTTATTGTGAACAATTGTTTTTTATCCTAAGAAGAAGATGAGAGTAGCAACAACAACACAGAACTATTTGGTATTCTTGGAACTTAGATGTTTTTCATCTATGTTTACATTAATACCAAAGAGGGATATTGTTAGTATGAATTCTAATGATACTACTTTAGGGGAGTATCCTAAGCATTGGAGAGTATTGAAATGTTACATTGATGACTATATTTTTGATTGATGTCAACATAGAAATAAGTTTGTGAACACAAACAAAATAGGAGACAAAAATCTTAGTAGCATGGACAATGGTTTTATTTTATAGTGATGCACAAATAAGGACATGTTGTAGACTATGTCTTGATGATGTGTTTAAGTGTACAATGTCTAAGTCAAAGATGTACAAAAGTTGTAACTAATTTACTAAGAGTATTATAGAAACAAAGTACTTAAGAACAATGTCCTAGTTTTTGCTTGATATCATTCATCTAAGATGCAAAGAGAAGATGCATAGTCAACTAGTGATAGAAGAAAATCATGTGCTAACATTAGTGAGTACACAAGCCCTACTATCACATGCATGAAGAGTTGTATAAAATATGAGCTGATAGTCCTATTGTAATTGTAATTTCATTAATTATTTTATTATAATTAATTGGGAAAGCCTCAAGGCTAACTCAAGGAATTATTTTGAAGATATGGTATAAAGGTGATGCACAAGCATCCTAGGTGTAAGGACAATCTTGCATCACCCAAAAATATTTTATTTTCAGCCTTTTCTATTTTAATAAGGACTAGTAGACATGGTGGTTACTATTTATGCAAACTTACTATTTTTAGTAAATTTTTTATATGAGCTCGAAATGTTCTCATTTTCTACAAGAAGGTCCACTTTAGAGCTATAAGCCTACCATAATCTCATTGCTCAAGCATTAGTATCCGAGAAGTTATTGCAGATTTTTGGTGAAAAAATTTGCAAAAAAATATTTAGGCTCATTGTTGGAGGCCTTAGAATACTTGGATGAGGTCTGAAAACTCGATGGAAGGGTGCTACCATAGTTCCAAGCCTGTAGATCAGAAGCTGGTGTTTCCAAAAAGTGGTTATAATAGCCAATTGAAGCAATGGTTTGTGAGTTATGGCCTTCAGAAGTTGGGTTATCAAAATTTCTAAAATAATTTGTCAAAGATGTATTTGGCTGACTCTATGTGTACTGTTAGGGTTTGTTAGCCCTAGGTATTAAGTTTAAGCATGTAGAACCTTCCTAGGTGGCATAAAACTTCCTATTTAAGAAAGGCCTAAAGATTGTCTAGGATAGCTATGGGTGATAGTTCACAGCACTGTCTTGTAGATTTTTGTAATGAAGATGCCTATTTGGGTTAGCATATTGTAATTGATAATCTTGTAATTCCACATTTGTGATGATAATAAGAAGTCCATATTTTTTTTCTTGTGTTTATTTTTTGTTTCTTTGTTTTTTGTTATGATTTTCTGGTATTAAGGGGAGTCCCTCGCATCAAGTAGTATCAGAGGCAAGTTCTTGAGCATGTGGAAAGATCACCAATTGTAAGGTAGTTCACACCAAGACTATAGTTTGGGCTAAGTGTGTAGATAGATCACCAATTGTGAGGCAGTTTGTTATAGGGTTTTAGTAGAAGTGCAAAAGTGCCTCCATAAAGAGAGTGTGGTGGAAGAGTTGTAGGTGTTACACCTAAGGGTTTTTAAGCCCTCCAAAGAAAATTTCAAGCATTGGAAGAAAAAATACATAGAGGAATGAATCCTCCTATAAGGGATGAAAGCAAGGATGAGGATGAAGTAGAAGAAATTGCCGAAGCAGAGGCAGTTCTAAACCTAGAGGAAGAGAGGCTTTTTAGGGCCATCTCCAAGATTGGAAAAAGACCTAAGTTTGAGATTCCCGCATTTTTAGGAAATCTTAACCTAGAAGTGCTGATTGATTGGATCAATTAACTAGAGGAGTACTTTGAGTATGAAGATATTGAGGATCTGGATAGGGTCAAGTTTGCAAAGGTAAAACTAAAGGGACATGCAAAGATCTAGTGGCAAGAGGTTCAGTTGGAATCAAATAGAAAGGGAAAGAAAAAAATCACTAGATGGGATCAAATGATAGAAAAAATGAAGTGACAACTCATTCCTATGGATTATGAGCTTGATCTATTGAAGAAGATGTAAGGAATGAAGCAAGCAAAAAATCTGTTCAAGAGTATACCGAGGATTTCTGTCAAGTTCTCATTAGAACTGACCATACAGAAGCTGATAAGGAGAAAGTTGCCCATTATCTTAATGGGTTAAGGCTCAGCATGGTTTATATGAACAGTATTGAGGAGGCATACCAATTTTCCCTAAGAGTTGAGGAGAAACTAAGCAAGAAGTTTGGCAATAAGAATAGTGGAAGAGGTCATGGTGGAAGATTTGGTGGACAATCTTATGGAGGCCATAATGATGATTAGAAGAACAAGGATGAGATTGGAAGTAGCAACTAGAATCAGAGGGGAAATATTTCTAATCATTTCCATAATTAGAACAATAGAGATTAAAGAGGAAAAGGTAGAGGACAAGGATATGGAAGAGGAGGCTTCCATGGAAAATGTTTTCACTATGAAGAAGAAGGGCATAGAGCATTTGAATGTACCCAATACAAAGGAAGGACATATCAAAGAATAGAAGTCTAGTCAAGAGTTGCACATATTGATGAAGATGCCAAATCCTC
Organism: Cupressus sempervirens; assembly: GCA_028749045.1. Classification (NCBI taxonomy): domain Eukaryota; kingdom Viridiplantae; phylum Streptophyta; class Pinopsida; order Cupressales; family Cupressaceae; genus Cupressus; species Cupressus sempervirens. The sequence continues at coordinate 574,521,556 of CM053791.1, forward strand.
ACATTCTGAAGATTTTGAGAGGAGAAGTCCTAGTTAACAAAAGAGTCTTACTGAGTGGTGAGAATGAACTTGATCAAAGAAGGAGTTTGTTTTGAAAAAGGTGTAGATGTGAAGATAAGTGTTGTAATGTGATCATTGATGGTGGAAGTACTAACAATCTAGTGTCAGAAATGATGGTCAGCAAGTTGAAGTTGAAGAGATAGAAACACATCATCCGTACCATATTGCTTGGGTGCAAGATGACCACAAGGTTATGGTCAATGGGTAGTTCTTAGTGAAGGTCAAGATTGGGAGCTATCAAGATGAGGTACCATGTGAAATCATACCTATGGAAATATGTGATATGTTGTTGGCTAGGTCGTGGCTATTTGATAGGCATGCTATACATGATGGGCGAGAAAATACCTACACTCTAACTAAGGATGGAGTGAAACATAAGCTGAAGCCATTGAAGGATAAAGAAGAAAAGGTATGTAGTGCTACCAAAATATGTTTTGTTGATAGAAAAGAGTTTCTTAAAGGTATGAAGCATGAGTATATGTATTTTTCTATAATTCCTAAATATAGTAAGAAAGAAATAGAGGAGATACCTACAAAAGTTGTAGATATGTTGGAAGAGTTTTCTGATATTGTATTAGATAATGTATCTGATAGATTGCCCCCAGTGAGAAAGATCAATCACCAGATGGATTTGGTTCTAGGAGCTAGTTTTCAAATAAAGCAGTACACATAATGACACCAACAAAAAGTGAAGAGTTGAACAAGCAAGTTCACAAGTTATTACAGAAGGGTTTGATTCAAGAGAGTCCGAGTCCATGTTTTGTACCAACAGTATAAGCACAAAATAAGAATGGAGAATTGAGGATGTGCACAGATTCTCATGCTATCAACATGATCACGATAAAGTGTAGATTTCAATTACCAAGGATGGATGATATTATGGATTGTTTGAGTGAAGCTAAGTACTTCACAAAGATAGATCTAAAGAGTGGGTAGCATCATACTTGTATCAGGGAAGGTGATGAGTGGAAGATTGCTTTCAAGATAAGGGAAGGACTGTATGAGTGGTTAGTCATGCCTTTTGGGCTAACCAATGCACCAAGCACTTTCATGAGGTTCATGAATGAGGTATTGAAGGAGGTTCTAGTTAAGTTTGTCATTGTTTACTTGGATGATATTTTGATCTTTAGTAAGACATTGGAGGAGAATTTGATTCATATTTACAAGGTATTTGATAAGTTGAGGGAAGAAAATTTGTTGATAAACCTAAAGAAGTGTAGTTTTGTAAAGGAGTTGGTGTACCTGTGATTTTTAGTCTTAGGAGAAGGTCTGAAAATGGACCCATAGAAAGTGAAGGCTATCCTTGAATGGCGTACTTTTTTAGGGACTAGCTACATTTTATAGAAAGTTCATAAGAAGTTTTAGCAGTATTTGTGAACCCTTGACTGAAATAATGAGAGGGGATAGGAAAGAGTTTAAGTGGACTGTAGGAGTAGATAAGATTTTTAATTTGTTGAAACAAAAAGTTACTGAGCAACCTATTTTAGCACTTCTTGATTTTAACAAGGATTTTCAAGTAGACTGTGACGGTAGTGGTATTGCAGTAGAGCTATTTTGAGCCAAGAAGGTAGACCTGTTACTTATTTTAGTGAGAAGTTAAATGATGCACAAAGAAAATATTTTGTTTATGATTAGGAATTTTATGCTATAATTCAAGCATTGAAGAAGTGGAGATATTATCTTCTTCCTAAGGATTTTTTTTGTATACTGATCATCAAGCTTTGCAATATTTGAATAGTCAAGGAAAATTAAACTAAAGGCATTTAAAATGGGTTAATTTTTGCAGAGTTATACATTTGTTTTGAAACATAGGATTGGGAAGTCTAATAGAGTTGTAGATGCTCATAGTAGAAGACAATTTTTTCTAATATAAATGTGGATAGAGGTGGTTGGGTTCAAGGAACTCAGTACTTTGTATCCAAATGATCCTAATTTTGGTGAAGCGTGGAAGGCTTGTACAAAACCTATTACACTTGATAGGACAAAGTGGTTGGATTTCATGATCCAGGATAATATGTCATTCAAAGGAAGCCAGTTGTACATTCCCAAAAGTTCAATCAGAGAGAATGTCATCAAGGAGAAGCATATTGGAGGATTGGCTAGACATTTTAGTAGAGATAAAACTGTAGCTTTAGTTGTTGAAAATTATTACTAGCCACAGTTATAGCAAGATGTAACAAATTTTGTACAAAGTTGCCAAGGATGTCAGATGGCAAAAGGAGTGAAGCAGAATACAGGGTTGTATCAACCATTATCTGTACCAAAGAAGTTGTGGGAGGATGTTAGCATGGATTTTGTTCTTTGATTACTGAGGACATAGCATGGAAATGATTCTATTTTTGTGGTGGTTGACAGGTTTTCAAAGATGGCACATTTTATTCCTTGTAAGAAGACTAGTGATGTTGTTCATGTTGAAGATTTATTCTTTAGAGAAGTGGTGAGATTGCATGGTCTGCCAAAGAGTATAGTTTCAGATAGAGATACCAAATTTGTTGGGTATTTATGGCATACAATATGGAAGAAGTTGAAGATAGATTTGAAGTTTAGTTCATCACATCATCCACAAACTGATGGATAGATAGAGGCTATGAATCGTAGTTTGGGAAACTTGCTGAGATGCTTGGTTGGAGATAAACCAAAAGGATGGGTTATGATTTTACCTCAGGTAGAATTTTCATATAATAATTCTATCAATGGGAATACTAGTAAATCACCCTTCCATATTGTATATGGGAGTAGTCCCATAAATGTTTATGAATTGAGGAAATTGGATAAGGGAGAGATAAGTAGTGTTGAAGAAAAATATTTTGCTAAACATTTAAAGAACATCCATGAGGAGGTGAGGAAGCACATCATAAAGATGAATACATAATATAAGGAAAAGACAGATGTGAAAAGGAGATATAAAGAATTTTAGATTAGAGATGAAGTCATGGTTCATTTGAGAAAGGAGCATTTTCCAATAGGTACATATAATAAGTTGAAGATGAAGAAGTTTGGACCGTGTAAGATAGTGAAGAGGTATGATTTTGGAAATGTGTATGAAGTAGAGTTGCTAGCTAAATTGAACATTTCACTAGTATTTAATAGTTTAGATTTGAAAGAGTATTATGAAGGAGGTGATGGAGATGAAGTTGTAGAAGTGAAATGGAGCATTTCCTAGCTAGTTTGGTTACCCAGGAGGTTGAGGAGATACTAGACAGTCGTATTGGAAAAAGTACCAAAAACAAAACTTATGAGGAATATCTAGTCAAATGGAAAGGGAGGCCAATTGAGGATTCATCATGGCTAGCAAAGGAGGAGGTAAAATGTCTTGGTTTTTCTTTAAACACCTGAAATGTGACAGGGTCACTTCTCAAATTACCCCAAGTGTCTAATGTAGGATCATCCTAGGTGTAAGGACTATCTTGCATCACCCAAAAATATTTTATTTTCAGCCTTTTCTATTTTAATAAGGACTAGTAGATAGGGTGGTTACTATTTATGGGAACTTACTATTTTTAGTAAGTTTGACATATGAGCTTGAAATGTTCTCATTTTCTACAGGAAGGTTCATTTTAGATTTGTAAGCGTACCATAAAAATCTCATTGCTCAAGCATTAGTATCAAAGAAGTTATTGCAAAGTTTTGGTGAAAAAATTTGCAGAAAAATCTTTAGGCTCATTGTTGGAGGCCATGGAGTGCCCAGATGAGGTTTGAAAACTCAATGAAAGGGCACTAGCATAGTTTCGAGCTTGTAGATCAGGAGGTAGCATTTCCAAAAAGTGGTTATAATAGCCAATCAAAGAAATAGTTCATGAGTCATGGCCTTTAGAAGTTGGGCTACTAAAATTTCTAAAATATTTTTTCAAAGATGTATTTGGATGACTTTATGTGTATTGTTAGGTTATGTCAGCCCTAGGTATTATGTTTAAGCATCTAGAACCTTCCTGGGTGGCATAAAACTATGTATTTAAGAAAGGCCTGAAGATTGTCTAGGATAGCTTTGGGTGATAGTTCGTAGCACTGTCTTGCAGATTTCTATAATGAAGATGCCTATTTGGGTTAGCATATTGTAATTGGGAATTTTGAAATTCTGAATTTGTGGTGATAATAAGAAGTCCATATTTTGTTTCTAGCATTTGCTGTTATTTCTTTGTTTTCTATTATGAGTTTATGGTATTAAGGGAAGTCCCCTGCATCAAAAGGAAAGATGTTTTCCTTATTTGTAATATGTATCAAGTATTGTATTGAGCACAAAGTGAAAAAAGAAGTAGAGTGCTTATTGAATGCATGTAAGCAATCCAAGGGATTATTAGATGTGAGTTTGTGATCAGGTTACACAGTTTGAAGGACCACAAGTCTAGTTGATAGGACAAAGATAGAGGAAGGAAGGAAAATTTATTTTTATTATTTGGCAAGGAATAATATGGAGATAATTTGGATAGTGGGTTCATTGATCTTAACCATGAAGATATTTGGGCAATAGGTCCAACTTTCTTCCACAACTCCTAATAGGGTTGGAATCTCCTAAAAAGGACTAATAAATACTGAATATTTTTATAGACTCCTAATGGGGTTCATCCTTTAACAAGGAATATTTATATTAGTATATCATCTTGATGGTATCATCCACACTGGGGTTTTTCCTCTGACTACTTGGGTTTCCCTAGTTAACATATTTTGTGTTAATTGTGTATGAGTACCTTGTTATGGTTTATAATTATATTTCTTAAATGGTTAATTTAAATAAGGTTTATATTTGTGATATAAGTTGGATTACTGATTCACACCCCCCTAGTTATATTGGTGGACTATATATTCTAATAGAGCCAACAATTTAGAGTACAGATCTCTAGTTCAGTCCTCCATTTTTCTTGACATTCATTCTCTTTATCTTGTATTTCTTTTTCATCCTTCAAGATTTCAACTCCATAAGCCTTCTTTCTTAGTATGTCAGTTGTAGATTCATCCCTTCAGTCACCATATGAAGAAACACCTTCAAACTCTTAATAACACTTGTTACTTCTAGCCTTGTATCCCCTTATAAAGAGAACTAGATGTTTTGCCACTTAATCAATGTCATCCATCTTAGGGATAGGTCAAATTCATTTAATCCTCCCTCTTTCCATTAGGTTCCCTCTAGAAACTTCTCTTACAATCTTCCTTAGATTCACCTCAAAATAGTTTATCTTGAATTATGTGCCTCCAACTCATCAAGATTATATTCCACACACTTTGCATAATTAAAGAAATAAAATTAGTCAGCTTAGATTTGTCGAATATTCAATTAAATTTTTTTTCTATCACCCAACATTCACACTATTCACTTGGAAATAATAGTCTTTCAATGCTGGACTAACACTAGGTTGCTCTGCATCAACTAAGTCTTCTTTTCTTGGTCACCACTATTATTTCCTTGATTCTCAACACTTACTAAATTTTATTGATTCTTGGTACATACTATATTTTCTAAAACTTGAAACCTACTAAATTTTCTTGGCTTACACTATTTTCTCAACTAGGCTTGGAAAACACTTTTTATGAAAACATTTCTTCTTGGCTTAGCTAAAGTAACCATTCACTTTACGCTTAAGTAGAAAAAATACATAATATTATCAATGTCTTACTTGGTCTTAGTGCTCCTTTGATACACCATATAACTCAACCTTTCTCTAGGTACTCTTGTTATCCTATCCTTTCAAATCCTCTTCATCAATCAATAAAATGATGACATTCAGACCAAAAAGAAGTTGTCTTACCAAAAAGTACCAGATTTGATATCATTGAAAAATAATTATTGTCCCATAGTAAATTCCACACTTCAAGTAATCTATTTTCAACAATTTTGGTTCATTACTTGTTTTTATATTATTTTATGTTCAAAATTATTTCCCCACCATATGAGATGTTACATAGAGTAAGAAGAAGCTTGCACTACAACAAATCATTGAGCTCATTATTCAATTGGGAGACAACTTTGAAAAGGTCGTGGATGAATACTTTGAGGAATTTAAGTAGAAGATGAAAAATTGCACATAGATTCCCAAATCCTTAGTTGACAAATACTATGATGACATCTATTTCTTAGTTGATATAGACATAACACATGTACATGTAGTTATACCAAGGATTACATGGTTAAGACTACTAGCCTATGAAATCAACATAGATGAGGCTACTAAAGTGATTATTGCATTATTGGATGATCCAATTGATAAATGTGTCAAGCCATTTGGTAGATATGAGACATCCAAAGTGAAAATCATAGTGTAAATTAATGTTACCAAGATAGATAATAAAAGGAAAGGCATAATAGAAATCATGGAGATAAATTTTGCTGAAAGAGCATATAAATACAAAACCATTTTTGATCATCGAAGGAAAGGGAGAAGATATGTCTAGTGAGGAGGATGAAGGTAGTGAAGAAGAAGAAGTTGAAGGTAAAAGAAAATAAATATGCCTATTGCGCCTCAAGAAAGAAAAAGTGAAATAAAAAGGTCACAAAGCCTATCCCTACGATACAGTAGGCTTTGTACTCTTCTATTCTAGAAAAATAGACTAATTTTGGGTGTGGCTTAACTTTCCAAAGGTTAAGTAGGTTAGGACCTTTCCAAGGCCATTAAGGTTGGATTCCTTTCCTTGAAGGAATAGGATAATCCAAAACCAATCCCAATTCCCAAGTTCTTTTGGTTTCTCCAAAAAAACCCTACACCACAACTATCACCCTTATCTCTTCTACTACAGGATCTTGATAAGAAAAGATTTCCAAAACCCCTATTTTTCCTCGAACACATTTAATTTTCATTCCCAAAAATTAGTTTCAACCATTCTTTCAACTCAATTTTCTAGCTTGGCAAACTAGCCAATTAGGCCTAATACAATTAGCCCTCCAACATTAGTTTTTCCACTCTTATTTAAAAATGGATTGAAAAAAACCCAAATCTCTTTGATATTTTAGATACCTATTTGGATGGGCCATAAAATATCACATTTCCACATGTGGGTTTTGTCTCTAAGTTCTCTTACCCAAAAACCCTCAATAAACCTAGGGTTTCCTAGATTTTAGGAATGTCCACAAAGTTTCACGATGAAATATTTGAATAAAGATTTCAAACCAAATTCAACACCTTGAAATCACCTCCCCTGTTCACTTAAGAAACTAGTTCTTGTATCCATGGCCACACGACCTCTAGAACCTTGGTTCAATGGCTCAACACTTCAAGTGATTAGCCAAAATCTCAACTGCAATATTTCCAACCCTGAAAGTCTAGCCAAATTTATTTAGAAACTTATTTATTGTATAGGTCCATGACACCCCACAAATCCATAATGGATTTATCCCATGGTTTGTCAGGATTCTGCCATTCTTACTCAAAAGCCCTAGTCACAAAATGCTTCAAAATAACTCTAAATGTATACAAAAATAATCTAATAAAATAAAGATATATACAAGACAATAAATCTAGCATCTACCAACTATGAGAAAGAAAATATACTCCATAAAACCTTGTTCTTTATAGAATATCAACATTGACTATATAGACAACAAGAAATACAAGAACAATGAGCTCCAAAACTCACCAACATTGGTTCAATATGCCATTAGAGGCTTCTGACAAGTCTCATAGACCTCTTGAATTATTTGGACCCATCCCATAACTAATTCCACCCTTATTTTGCAAATTTGACAACTTTTGTGAAAAAGTTGCAAACTTGCAACTTTGCAACCTTTACATCTTTTTTGCAACTTTTACATATTTTGCACAAAAACCTCAAAACTTGACCAAGTGACTCCAAATAACATGCATGGATGGATCTTTACCTAAAGTGATATTTTAGGTCCTTGGTAAACCCTTTGATCAAGTCTAGACCAATGTTGACCCACCTAGATAATTGATCTTAGAAGGCAGGAAAGCCTACTTGACCATCAAATAATGTTTCCAACCTCATTTTATTGTTCCCTAGGATCACCCTAACTAGTTTTATTTCCTTAAAGGTTTATTACCAGCACATGCACAGTCCTAATTATATTTCACTTGTTTTTAACTAGGTGCCCTTGGACCATAGTCCTAAGTACAAAAACAACTCATGTACCATGAGTTGTCAAATTTGAGATGAACTTTCCATGTTTTATAATGTCATGTACAACCATCCATGTGTCCCTAGCTTCAAGTAGTTCAACCTATTTGACTAGATGCTCTTTGTAGATACTCTTTCTTGTTTTCTTCATTATTTTGGTATCTATGATGCTTTCCAACTATATTGGCTAAGGTGGACAAAGATTTGTAACCCAATCAACTTTATAATATGTTTTAATTGGTTTTGAGTCAAAATTCATGTCTCAACCCTTATAGGCATATAGGTCACATACATTAAAAATTGGAGATCTTCCCAAGTCAGATAGGAGTTTAAGCTCATAAACATTAGCATCATACTTATGAAGTATCTTAAGTGGCCAAATTTTCTTCATTAGTAACTTAGTGGGTTCTCCATTTGGAATTCTTTCCCTCCTAAGATAAGCCATTACCAAATCCCCCACTTTGAACTTAACTTCTCTCCTAATTTTATCTACTTGCTCCTTGTACTTTTTCACACTCTTTTATAGAGCTTGTTTAACCTTCTAATGTATATATTTAATATTCTTGGTAAAAGTTTCCCCTTGATAACTTCTCTTCTCCATATCTATGATGTCTCTAAGTTTCAAAACTCCCATAGGATGATACCCATAAACAATTTCAAAATGGCTCCTCCTTGTGATCCTATTCATAGAGCCATTATAAAGGCATACTTTTCTTCTCTAGCCACTAATTCCCTCACTTTACCATGTTTCTTGGTTGAGGATCTTAACAAGTTTCCCAAAGACCTATTAATCACTTCAATTTGGCTATTTGACTATGGGTGATATGTAGAGGACCAAGACAAATTGGTGCCAAGTTTCTTTCACAACGACCTCCAAAAATGTCCCACAAACATGGAGTCCTTGTCACTCAAAATACTAAGAGGTAGACCATTAATCCTCAAAACCTATTTGAATAATATCCCTACTACATATTAGACATAATTTGTGCTCTTGCATGGTATAAAATATGCCATCTTGCTAAATTCGTCAACAATAATAAAAACATTGTCATATCACCTCACTATTTTAGGAAGTCCTAGGAAAAATTTCATACTAAGGCATTTCCAAGGTCTAGTTGGAATTGGTAGGGGTTGGTAGAGTCCAAAATTTTATTATATTCCTTTCGTTCTCTGATAAAATGTACATTGTTCAATGAACTACCTAACATCTTGATACATCTTTGGCTAAAAGTAGGACATATTTACTTGTTCTAATTTCTAACCTATATCATAGTGACCTCCAATGCTACCTTGGTACTTTTCTTTGATGATATTGATGCTCATGGATCCCTATGGTATGCATAATTTTGATCCCTTGAAGAAGAATCCTTCCTCCAACATGTAGTCAGCATAATCCATATGGAAACCATTACCAAAATTAGATGTTTCCAAAACCAACACTTTCGAGTTTAATTTCTAACAATGCCATCTATTTCTTGCTAAGGGCATCAACTATCTTATTTGAAGTTCACTTCTTGTTCTTTCTAGTAAAGGTGTATGCTTGAAGGTACTCAACCCATTTTAGATGCTTTTTATTGAGCTTATCTTTCCTATTCAAGAAACTTAGAGCATGATTATATATATACACAATTAACTCTTTTGGAAGGAGATAATGTCTCCATTTTTCGAGTGACTAAACCATTGCATAGAGTTCCAATTCATATGTGGAATACTTTTCTTGGCTTCATTGGGATTCTCTAAGAGGATTTCTATAGGATGATCATATTAACACTACCCCAATGACCAAGTTGCTAGCATCACATTCTATTGTGAATGACTTGTTAAAATTAGGATACTTGAGAGGTGGAAACACTACTACCTTTTTCTTCAAGAATTCAAAGCTCTTATTTTCTTTAGGGTTCCATAAAAACTTGCATTTGATACCCTTTTTGATGGTGTTAAGAATGGGTGCCATGACATGACTAAAGCTCCTTATGGACTTTGTAGAGAATGATGTTGAACAATGGAAAAACCTAAAATATACTATTGATCTAGGAGTAGGCCAATTAAAAATGGCTTCTACTTTAGACTTATCCATTTTCAAACTTCCTTGAGACAAAAAAAAAAAAAACAAATTATACTAGTTCAACTTTATGAAACTCACACTTTTCAAAGTTAATCATTAGCTTCTCTTGATGAATCTTCTTCAAGACTATATCCAAGTATTGTAAATGTTATTCACTTGTCCTATTATAGATTATTATGTCTTCAAGATTTTAAAAAAAAAAACTTACCTATTAATTCCACAAGTACCTCATTCATTAGCCTCATGAAGGTACTAGGTGCATTTGTGAGAATAAAAGGAATTATCAACCATTCATATAGTCCCTCATTAATTTTAAAAAATTTCTTCCACTCATCTCCAAGCCTAGTTTTGATCTAATGGTATCTAGATTTTTTGTCTATTATGGAAAAATATAACTAGTACATTTGGTACCAAATTTTGATGACAATATCATTACAACTTTGGTGTCACAACTTGTCATCATAATTTTGATGATATGTGACCAGAATTTCAATGACAATAGGTTGCAATACCATAATTATGATGGGACTATCATCAGAATTTGGTACCAAATGTACTAAAGCACCTCCTATGTAGTTCATCATATCTTCAATTCTAGGCATGGGGAATATATATCTAATAATGATTTTGTTGATGGCTCTAGATTCAATACACATTCTCTATTTCCCATCTTTCTTGGGAAATAAAATAGTAGGCACTTCACAAGGACTTACACTATTCCTTAATAGACCTTTACCCAAAAGCTCTTGAACTTGTTTACCTATTTCCTTATTTTTAATAGGGATCATCCTATAAGTTTTCATGTTTGGTAATGTAGATCTAGGTATTAGATCTATTTGACTATTCACATCCCTCAAGGGTGGTGTATTGTCAGGTACATCTTTCGAAACAGTATCCGTATACATATCCAACAAGTTCTTCACTTCTTTGGGTACTTGTACTTCATTATCCTTCCTAGGTTCCTATTTTTCTTTCAACACAATGGCATAGCCCCCTTGTTTATGTTTTTAGGACTTTAAGGAACTCCTTTCCTCCTAGTAACATGGCACTCTCCTAGTGATTTGTTTGCTACCACATTAGACAATGGATCCATTTAGAATTTTCTCCTATTATTTGTTATGACATAGGTATTCTTTTCCCCATCATGCACTTATTTAACATCAAACACCCAAGGACATCCTAAAAGTAGGCATAGAGCATCCATTGGAAGAATGTCACATAGGATGTTATGTCTATATTCACCTATTTCAAATTCTGCATTGGCTTGTTCATCTACAAGGACATGCTAACCTTTTTTTAACCAAGATACCTTGTAACAACTCACATGGGGTAACCTATTAAATTTAAACTTTTTTGTTATCTCCAAAGACACAATATTTTCACTTGAATTAGAATCCACTATTAGTTTACATACCTTGCCATCTGATTTACATGTGATCCTAAAAGAAGTCTTCCTTTCCAGTGACACCTTGTGCTAAAGTATCCTTAGTAAGGTCCTCCTTAGCATCAAATTCTCTCTTTCACATATTGATCCTACATTTCCCATGGGTTTTGTCAAAATACTAGCCTCATCCTCTTTACTTAGTACAATCCTCCTCTTTATTATTTGTGTATTGGCATTCCTATCAAGACATATTCCCATGGTGTGTCCAACTTGTTGATAAAGGTAGAATTTCCCTATGAATACAATATTAATTCTACTTTTTCATTCAAATATTCCTCTCAATATGCTTCTACCCCTATAGTTACCCCTATTGCCTCTAACTTAACTCTTTCCACTACCCTCTAGTGGTATATTATCTTTGTTCTAACTAGTACTCTATCCTCTATTGGAAAATCCTCTTCATCTGTACCCTCTTTAATTTATTCTTGATCCATAACTTTTTTCCTCTCTCTTCTTCAACTTATCCTTAAACCTCAAAGATAGTTGAAAGCACTTGTGAATAGTATCTAGAGCTAGGATGTTAATTTCATCTTGGATGTCTTGTCTTAAATCATTAAGATAGCTAGCTAGTTGTTCTACCTCATTTTCTTGTCCTTTTATTATTAAACTAAATTTATGGAATTTCTCTATATAACCAATAAAGCCTAGGTATTTTTTTCTAAAACTTAGAAATTGTTTCTACATATGAACTTCATAATCTGCAAGGACAATTTGGGTCTTCATCCTAATTTCCAACCTTTTCCAAGATGTGATCTTCTTCTTACCAATTTGAGCTCTTTCCTCTTTCATAACATTCCACCATATTAAAGATGATCCTTTCAATTGAGCCTTTTCCACACTAACCTTATTTTCTTCTACCACATCCTTGAGATCAAAGTGGTTATTCAAAGCATCTATCCAATCTAGTAATTCTTCTCCATTAATATTTCCATGATAAAGGAGTAATCTATCAAAGTGATCTCTATTGAGAGATTTTAGACCCTCCACAAACATATTTTGTTCAGTTTCTCTTTTAGATGTTGTAGAAAAAGGTGTATTGGCTTAAGTGCTCTTTGATTCATCCTCATCATTGGTGATATATCCCCATTCCATTAGCTTTCTTTTACCTTTTACCTTAATATGTTCTTCCTTCACTTCTTGTTTTTGAGCATCCAATAATACTTAGATGATTTTCTTCAAAGAATATGCATTCAAAGCCTTAAAGCATGGCTCTAACTTTAATCTCTCCCAAGAAAACCAACTCCATTGTGTCTGACATAAACTTCTCTAAATGATTCTATGGTACCACTATGATGTAATAGGGTTTATACTCTTCTAGTCTTGAAATCTAGACTCATTTGGAGCATGGATTAACCTTCCAAAGTCTAAGTAGGTTATGGATTTTCCAAGGCTACCAATGTTGCATTTCTTTCCTCGAAGGGACATGACAATCCAAAACCAATCCCAATTCCCAAATTCTTTATGTTGCTCCAAGAAATCACTACACCATAAATAGCATCCCTACCCCTTCTAATATAGGATATTGACAAGAAAAGTCATCCAAAAAGCCTATTGGTCCTTAGACACATTTACTTTCCCTTCCCAATAGTGGGTTTCAACCATTCTTTCAACTTATTTTTATAGCTTAGCAAACTAGTTGATTAGGCCTAATATAATTAGCCCTCCAACACTAGTTTTTCCTCTATCATTAAAACATGAATTAAACAAGCCCCAAATATATTTTTAGTTTTAGATACCCATTTGGATGGACCATAGAATATCACATTTCCATAGGTGGGTTTTATCTCCTAATGCCCTAATCCAAAAACCCTCAATAAATTGAGGGTGTAGACACCTAAATTTGTCCAAATCCCCTTATCCTGACTAATTAAATAGATATTTATTATTTATTTAATTACCATCTTATCCCTACCTTTAATTAAATAAATTTACATTTATTTAATTATATTTTCCTTTCCTTGATTTAAATGAACTAAGGTTTATTTAAATGCTAACCCCTTTCACTTTAATTAAGTATTTCATTTACTTAATTAATCCCTTTCCTAATCCCACTTGGAATTAAATATTAAATTTAATCATATTTGAGCACATGGCTCCTAACTTTAATCCTCACATAATCTCACTTTCCTAACCTAAATCATTCTTCTAACCTAGGTCAAACCACTTATCCACTAATTAATCCTAGTTTCCCATCTAATCACATCATTAATTATCTGCACAACCCTAATCAAAGGATTAGCAAACCCTAGTCACATGTGACATGTGACTCTTACAAAATTACACATTTCTCCCCCTTCACATGTGAACCAAATGTGTCTCACACATGTGTGAGGAAACATGATCTTCCACACCTCTTACACATGTCATTGGCCCATCACTTTCAAAGGTGTCTCACACATGTGTGAGAAACCTTGAGCCTCCAACCCTCTCACACTTATCATTGACCTATCACATCAAATGTTAATCACACATGTGTGAGCATCTTGCCTCTTTGAATGGTCAAAAACCCTAATCCATATGGAGTCTACTTGGCCTCCACCTCATGGACACCTCATTGATCCTAAGAGATCCTAGCCCTTCATCTTGCATTCAATCTTAGCTGTCCATTGCATCTCTTTTCCTATAAAAGGAGAACCCTCTCCTAATTTCCATAAGAACTATATACCTCATTGTTATGCTGGTGGATTTGTGAGCAACGACATCCCATAATGTGAAATCATCAATCACTTGATGATTTCGTGAGGTTTGCATATGTGCTATGTTGAGTAGATTAAGTTATTTTATGTTCATGTTATCTTTATTTTACATGTTCTCTTACATTATTTTGAGGTTTCCATAATTATGTAGGAATAGATGTTAGTTTATTAGTGTTCATTTCATTAGTTACATTTTTATGCAATACAAAGGGTTTCCTAGATTTTAAGAATGTCCACAAACTTTAATGGTGAAATATTTGAATGAAGATTTCAAACTAGCTTAAATACTTCTAGAATTAACTTCCCTATTCACTTAAGTAGATGATTCTTGTATCCACTCCTATAAGACCTATGGATTGCATCAAAACCTTGGTTCAATGGTTCAACACTTCCAAAGATTAGCCAATATCTCAACTCCAATATTGCCAACCATGAAAGTATGGCCAAATGTAGTTATAAACAAGTTTATTGTATAGGTCCATGACAACCAAAAATACATGGTGGATTTAGCTTGTGGTTTTTCAGGACCATGTCATTCTTGCTCCAAAACCCTAGTAACAAAATTCTTCAAAACAACAATATATCCATATAAACCTACTCCAATACAATGAAAATATATACAAGACATAAATATAGCATATACAAAATTAGAGAAAGAAAATCTAGTCTATGAAACCTTGTTCTTTCAAGATTATCAACATTGATTGTATGAAAAAAAAGAAATGCAAGAACAATAATGAACTCCAAAACTCTACAAGATTAGTTGAACCTACCATAAGTAGCTTCTTAGAAGTCTTATAGACCTCTTGAATCAATTGGATGCATCCCATAACTGATTCCACCCTTATAGATGGATTCAAGTTTATCAAGTATGATAAATTGGATATAGTAGACAAGGCCAAGGTTGAAAAAACAATAATAGACATGATGGAAAAATTCAAATATACTCCATTGGAGCTAGATAACATGATACCTAATGAATTATTTAGAAAGATAGATGAAAGATAGTGTTATGCATTGAAGATTGAGAGATAGATGAGAGAAAGTAAACTTGCCAATGTTATGCCAGAAATAAGAAGGGAACAAATTTCCAAAGCCATGAGTGAGTATAATAACAAATTTATTCCTAAGAGAAGGGAATTTATAATTTTGGAAAGTAAAATAGAAAATGTAGTAGAAGAAAGAAACATCATATGGAAGAAATTTTATGGACTAATGGTTGATGATGAGAAGAAGGATATGGATGAGAAAGTTGTTGGACTAACCACCAACATTCCCCTTTAAGATTCGTGACATGGCTTAATTGCCTCCTATGTTCTATAAGTCTAGTGGTTCTATCAAGGATTCGCAGGTCAATATTTTGGTGCAACAACAACCCTATCTTGTAACAAGTGGTATCAAAGCTTGGTCATAGGTTCAAATCTCCTCAAGTAACACTGGGGGGGATTGTTGGACTAACCACCAACATTCCCCTTCAAGATTCATGACATGGATTAACCACCTCCTATTTTCTATACATCTAGTGGTTGTATCAAGAATTACCATGTGAATATTTTGGTTCAACAACAACCCTATCTTGTAACAAAAGTTGTTCCTAGAAAGGTAGAGTTTGATAATATGGAGGATATCTATTATGATCTAATATATATCATTCAACAAAGTGAAGGGCCAATTGATACAATTGTAATTAAATATGAACCTAAGGTTACCCCACAAAAGGATGTGTTGCATGAAGAAAATAGAATAGCTAAACCTAAGAGCAAGAGTAAAGGTTTTGTATTAACCAAGCCTAAGAAGAAGGATGAAGCTTCAATATCCAAGTCAGCTCATGAAATCTTGTTGAATCCAAATCAAATGATTGAATAAGTAAAATATTATCCTAAGATTGATGCACAAGTGAGAACAAAATAGGTAGATTTAACACTTTTTATTTCTACCATACCTTTTATTTCACTCAGTCTAGATGTTATTCAAGCTAATGTAACTATGAGTCAAGTTGAGAAACAAAGTTAGCCAACTAATGAAGGTGTAAACACCCAAATGCAAGAATAGAAGGATGATGCCAAAAAGGGCCATGATAATGTTAATATAGATGGCAAGAGGAATGAAAAGATAAAATATGACATAGTACATCAATCTTCTACTAAGAGATCGATTGCCTCATGACCTCTGAATGAGGGAGAAAATACAGTTAGATGGTAGAGTTCAAATAGTGAACTCAAAATATATAATGGCAAGGAAAAGAAGAATGAACTAGTGCAATAAGAGAGGAAACCTAAGGAAACAAAGAAGCATGTTGAGCCTTAGTAGGCCAAGGAGACACAAATGATGAATCTATAAGTCCCTACATGAGAACATCACACAGTGTTGAGTTCTAGCACTATAGATTCCAAAGGAAAGAAAATGAAGAGGAATATGAATAAGTATCCAAAGACCATGAATGGTAAACTTGTTACTCTTGGTGAAGGACTATGATTCCTAATTGAGACACATCCAAATTAAGTGACTAGAAAATGAGGACACTTCATGAGTTGTTGGACAAAAAGGAAAAGAAATATGAGATGAGGAAAGAGCATAAAAAAAGATAGGAATTATCTAGATCTATCAAAGATATATTTCTTGACACTATTGTTATAAATATATTAGATGAAAAGGCCCTCATCATTGAACAATTGATTAATATTGTGGAGAAGATGAATGACCTTGACATAGATACTCAAGAAAAATTCATGCAGTGGTTACAAAGGAAGTCTAAGAATAGAGCATTGGAGAAAGTTGAAACTAAAATTACACTTAAGAAGGTTGAACTCTCGTCTCTTGTAAATTATTTGGAACACTTAATGAATAATAAAAAATACATTATTTTCCAAAATATGTGATTTCCCCGCATTCAAAAAATAAATTAGGGAGAAGATGGACAAAATTGATGTATATTTACAAAAGAGTGGTAAAGATATGAACATGGATCCCAATTCCAGTGTAGTATGTTTTTCTAAGATCAATTTTTTTTAGGGGAAGAAAACAAAGTTATGACATGAAGAATGAACTATTAGATTAGAACTTATGTCTATTCAAGGATTTCTCTTAGCTCATTTGGAGGCTATGCAAAGGAATTTGCAAGTTCCCAAGGATCTTATTCAAAGTCAACAATTGTCTATAGATGACAATATGGTGTATATCACAACTAGATTGGAGATAGAAAGACAAGTTCTTGAGACACTGAAGAGAAATTGGGACAAAAAAATTGTTATTGTCTTGAGATTAAACCACTCATTTTTTAATGAATTTGGTATAATCCCTGCTCCACAATTAAATAACACTAGTTGAAATAAGTGACAAAAATAAGGGGTAAATGTATGAAGTTGTGCAAGGAAAATGTACAAGATTTTGAAGGAGGAAATGGGTATGCTATGTATATTATGACTGAAACATAAGGTGGAATGGAGTAATAAGGATAAAAAGTTTAATTATGTTATTAATATGATGCTTGGAAAAAAGATTTGGAAATTATTTTGATAATGAACAAGTTAGAGGTATGGAGTACACCCTAAGGGGGGGAAGGGGGGGAATATTTTGGAGGTTTTGTTATGTTAAATTTTGATCATGATATGTGTTTTTTCCACTAATTCCAAACAAGGAGATTATTGACCCTACATGAAATCTTCGTATTTTCTACTAGTGAAAAATACTTAGTCATTCACAAGGCAGAGTTGGTCAATCACACTATGATTGACCCAAAATGTAGGCCAACTTGTAAAGAGAAGAAGTGCACAAATTCAATATGTGCCAAGCAACATAGACTCACCAAGTATTCAGTGGTTTCCTAGCTATCAATAATGAAAGATATCATATAAGCTGAGTACTATATGATTTGAGAAACTCAGAGAAAAAATAATTCAAGATGACTGAAGTTTATGGTGAGAATCAATAGGAATAACCAAGAACAACCCGTGTTAGAGACTATATGTGTCAAGTTATGTATTTCAAGTATAAGAGTTTGGAATGACATAAAACCTATGTAAATTGTTTTGGTAAGAAAGAAAGACATTTCTACAATCAAAGTGAAGAACACAGAGGTAATTATGCCTTAATCCTTATGTAGTATGAAAAACCAATCAAAAGAATATAAAGATTAAGTGGTAAAAAGAATGAGTGGGGATCATTGATCTCATTCTAGAAACTTCTCAAGATGGTTACCAAAGAATGGTTTTATTGTTGAATTTTGTAAGCTTGTGTGTGAGCAAGATGAAGGAAGTTGAAAGAGAATTAGTAAGTTATGAAGGAGTAAGGCAACTGAGTAATGTAGTGACAAGATGTTGTAGATCAATTAGAGTGAGGTGATCAGTTACTAGAAAGAGATGATTTTTTACTAGCAATCAATGCAGACAAAAGGATTAAAGTATTGTTACATTTTAATCAATGTATTAGTTGAATCTAGAGTGGTCCTAAAAATCCTATTGTAATTCTCCTAACAAAGTATTCACTTAATTATAAAGTTAAATCCTTTTGTATAGGTACACTTAATAGTCTTATAAGCTTTTAAAAAAGAAGACCCCTCACTAGATAGATCATTAGAAGTGGTCAAATTGTAGCCCTAATCAGGGTATACTTTAAGAAACCCCTCCTTTAGAAAAGGTGTAAAAAATTGGCAAAAGGTGTAAAACACCTAACAAAAAAATTTATTTTTTGTGGTGAAAAAAAATTATTACAAAGAAAAAATAATAATCTCCATTGTCGAATCATTCATAGTCTCTCAAACAATGTGTAAAATCTGGGCGAATTGTGTTATTTTAAAACCACAAAAAATTTATACATTGGCAACCAAAAAATAATAATCATAGTAAAATTTTAATTTTTTGGGTGAATCATTTCATTGTATTCAAGGTTAAAAAAAAAAATGTGAAGTCGATGGCATCAGAGGTTCGCAAAGGGTTTCATCAGTTTGAACTTTTATGTTACGAAGTCGCAAAAAGGAGGTCATATCATCGGAGGTTTTATTCAGGTAGTTAGTCTATTGGTTGCGAGACCACAAAATGTTAATTCAGGTAGTTTTCATATGTTCACAGTGGTTAAAGGGAAAGGACTTCCAACAGTCATGAAAAGGGAGATTGCATCATCGGGGGTTTTATGCAGGTAGTTAGTCTGTTGGTTGCGAGACTCTGAAATGTTAATTTAGGTAGGTTTCACATGTTCGTAGTGGTGAAAGGGGAAAGATATGTCATCTTGCAAAGTTGCAAAAGGTTAAGATGAAGCAGTGTTCACCACTTCACACTAGGTAGAAGGAAATGGGTTTTCACAACTATGACAACGCGATGTGAAATTTTTAAGTTCTAAAGCTATGACATAAGGGGAATCTCATTAGAAGAGGATATAAGGCTTATTGCAGAGTCACAAGGATAAAGTGAATATTTTTTTTAACGATTGTGATAGCTCGAGAAAAGAAAAAGAAGGGTTTCACAGTTTTGCAAAAAGATTTCAAGGTTAAGTTGAACTTATTGCAACAGAGCGTAGAATGAAGGGTTTTGCAACTCATAAGATTGTACAATGATAACATATTTTTAAAGCTTGAAACTTTGAAAGTACAAAAGAATAGGTTTTCAAATCTATTATCTAATTTTAGACAGCTGATGAGTTGACATTCTAAGGAAAATGAAATAAAGGCGGTAGTTACTATTGATAGTGATCAATAATAGATATCCATGCATGTGCAATCTTTTAAACTTTAAAGCCATTAAAATTTAACAATTTAATGCCATGGTTTCATCAGTAAAGAAGGGAACTAGAGAGGGCAGCAAGGTTTCATTTTCTACCAAATTTGTAGAATAATGGTTGAAGATTCTCCCTAAATCTTCCAATGCTCAAAGTGCTAATGTCCACATGTTTAGAGACGCTTACAGCTTCTGTAGAGATGCTCAAGTACCGTACACCAATGGAATTGAATTTTTTTGATACTTTGACAAGAATAGGGTGCAAAAGGTTCCTATCTCAAATCCATGGATGAGGAACTTGGGAAAGTTGATAATGCTGGAGGTATACATGGATGTTGACCTTATCAAGGCACTGGCAAATGCATATAATCCAACCACTCGATCTTTCATAGAAAGGATATGAGCATTCTCTATACGTTAAGTAAGGATTCTTTTGCTGAAGCATTTGATTTGTAGGGTCCCATGTTAGTTCCTATTAACCTAGAAAAATTGGCAACAACATTTGAGAAATAGAGAGATTTCTATACAAAACATGCAATGTTGCAACATATCCCAAGGGAAAATCAAAACAAGATGGAAGGAGAATTCTTGAAAATGGTTACTGATTTTATACCCTTGTCATATTTGTGTGCATACTTTCAGAAATTTTTTTTTGGATTGAACAAACTATTGGGAGTAGATGGATCCATGGATGCCTCCCCAGCATTGTATGTGATAGCTCTAGACATTCAGGACCCAAATACTAATGTGGGGTATGATTTTGGAACATTCATTGCTGATAGTATTCATTAGCAGATGGTGACAGCTCAACAAGGTGATCTTGAAAATTTCAAATTTCTACATTACTCGATGCTTATGCATCTCATCCTCTTCTACAACATGGGCCATGTGGATTCCAGTTTCATTGAAGGTTTCGACAATTTTGGAGAGGCATTACTTGTTCAAAGATGGACAAGATTATGGAAGAGGTTCTACTCTTTTTCTAATTCCCTCTCTTTTTATAATGATTTTGTTGCAACTATTCATAGGATGTTAGGTTCAAAATTGGAAAGATTACCTAAGTTAATCAAGAAGATTGTTAGACCAACTTTGTGTTTTGATGATGGGGGACCAATTGATCATGATTGGGGTAATGCCTTTTTGTTAGCAAACTGTACAGTGATTAGAATTTTTGGTTGTTCCCAACCCCCTCATTTCTTGCCAAGATATGTACCAGAGAGGGTGGGTGTAGTGGAATTTTTTTGGCAGTTGTTATCCATGAATAGAGAATATCTAGGGCCAACCATTAAAAAGGGGTCTTTTGTGTGTAGAAATTTCAAAGTAGGGGATTTTGAAATTGGTAAAGAGGCCATTGAGGAAGTTGATGCCTTCCTAAGAGAGTTAAATTTTCCCACTGCCCCCACTAGGGTTTATGACCCATATAACATTGTTACAAGTGCTCTTAAACAAATGAGGGGTTATAATGTCATCATTGGAAGGAAAATTTGGGAAGAGGATGTCATTAGGGATGTATTCTATGAAGATTTCTATGCTGATAGGATGTGGAAGTGGAGAGAAATCCTCTTAGTAGAGGAAAAAATGAAGAAAGTAGATCCTAATTTCTAGGGCTTCTATTCTGATTTACCCTATTTTAAACAAATTGATAAGTGTATTGAGGAGTTTGATAACATTATGGCTCAAGTTCCTCAAAATGCTAGAGATAGGGTAAACCCTTCTTCTCCAAAGGCAGATGTTGTATTGGAAATTAGTGACAAAGAAGATCAGCCTAGCCCTTCAGACTAGGATAAATGGGGCAAGAAGAAAAAAAAATTGATTGAGGTTCCAGAAAAGGCTAGAGACAAAGCCTTACAAGTGCTTCCAAAAGGAACTAGGTATTTTGATGATGCTAGAAAAAAGTTCTTAATTGATCAAGCTATTGAAGAGGAGAGGAGACCCAATAGTTTATAACTACAGTCCATGATGATGGATGAAAGAATTATACATGCTCAAGAATTCATGAAGGATGATTATTTTATCAAGAGTGAAGAATTCAAAAGTTTTTTGTATAAAGTCAAATAGAATGAACTTTCTTTGCATGTAAAACCTAGAGACACAGATGAAAAAGTGACTGAAATGGTGCAGAAGCTCCAAGCCTATGATCCTAACAGTGAAAGCCTCACTATAGAGGAGGCTAGGGAATTGGTACAAAGGAGTGGTATGATAGTTTTCCCAGTATGGGATATTAGTTCATCATTCTTGCTTGATCAAATGAGGAGACAAGAAAAATCAATCTCTTATGGGCAGATTAATCCATTTGGTGAATTGCACGGGGTAGGATTTGATATAGATACTAATACAATGGCTATTTGGAGTGTAGCTCCAGAATCACAGAAGCCTACCCTGATGGAAATTAAAGAGACACTGACAGGTAATGCAATTTTTTGGAATGCACATTCAACTTCTTTAGATCAAATTTACAACCTCCAAAACATTGCTGCTATGCTAGGCAAGAACAAGATTGATATTCTTCAAGAACAACTGGTGCAGACATATGAAAAGTACCTTGACACCAGGAAGAAGTATGAAGAAGAAATGAGAAAAACATATGTTCTGCAACACGCTTTGGAGGAATCAAAAAAGGAGAATGAAGATTTGAAAAGAGAAGAAAGGTCACTAAGAGTAAGGGAGGTACAAGACCAGAATATTCAAACTGACTAGATAGTAGAAGAACCACATCCAGTAACACATATGGATGTGGACGAGTTTGAGATTAGCAATGATGCAAAGATTAGGACAATGAAACAATTTTTGATTCATAGAATCACTGCTTTAAAGAGAGCCTCTGTAAATGTACAAAGTATGTACATTACTCTACAGAGTAATGAATACCAATGCTCTTAGGCTTTATCACTATTATCTTCATTGTTTGCCCAATGGGGGCCATACATTCAATTCTTTGATAGGTTAGTTCCTTTAATCACATAGAAAAAGGAACTATGTAAGGAGATCATTTTTCCTATAAGGACAATGATACATCAAGTTAAAGAATTGAATTCATTCTTCATTGGTAAGATCGAAGTAGTAAGGGGAAAATTGAAAAGCATAGCATTGGGTACCCTAGATTTCATTCGAACAATTTTGAACAATGAAGGGTACGTCAAATCTTGGCAAGAGTGGTCTGAATCTTTTGACCTAATATCAGACCATCCAAGATTTATAGCATTTTCAAGAGGTGAATCAAGTGATCAAGTCGTATATGATATAATTGATATGACATACAAAATTGAAGCAGATATGAACAAAATTATTGGAGAGTGTAAAGCCATCATAGATGCAAAATGGACTAAAAACATTAGTGAATTAGAGGTAGTTAGAAATACAGCATTTCCTGTTGTGGATAGAGATATTGCCATCTGGGAGGTTATATCAGATATCAAAGCAATCCCTATAGTAGAAGATGATTAGCACAAAAGATGGTGGCCCCGGGGAATCAATTGGAGGACAAGTGTTGTAGAAGAATATCAAAGAGAAGCTGTTCATCATAACACATTACCTTACCTTTGCGGTACATCCGTTGTGGGTAATGCTCTAGTTAGAACTAGAAGACAAGCTTAATGATCACTTGCCACTTGTCACATTTTGTAATTGTTTCCCCTTTTTTTGTTAAAATATGTCACAAAAGGTTTCAACATTATAGCAGATATCAAAGCAATCCCTTTAGTAGAAGATGATTAGCACAAAAGATGGTGACCCTAAGGAATCAATTGGAGGACAAGTGTTGTAGTAGAATATCAAAGAGAATTTGTTCATCATAACAGATTACCTTACCTTTGTAGTACATCCGCTGTGGGTAATGCTGCAGTTAGAACTGTAAGACAGGCTTAATGATCACTTGCCACTTGTCACATTTTGTAATTGTTTCCCCTTTTTCTATTAAAATATGTCACAAAAGGTTTCAACAAATTGTAATGATTATCTTAATTGTTGTTATCTTTTGTCTTTTGTAATGAATCATTATGTAACCTTTGTAAGCCTGAAGCTTGTTGCAACTCAAGTGATATAAATATGAGTTCCCAAGGCTTAGAAATGGTCTGATCTATTGTTATTTTTCAGATTAAGACTTAAGTATAATTTTCTTTAAGAGCAGATATTGTTCCAACTCTATGTATTTCAATTTTCCATTATGTTTTGTAGTCAGTAGTTCTCTATGATGTTATGGTCTTTGCACACGTCTCTATTATCTCTTTTTTTATTATCAAACAACTAAATCAAGAGAAAGATACAAAAATAACATTGTGTCAACAATATGAATAGAGTAACAAGTAAAAAAAATCTTGAACTCAAATCAAGAGAAAGGTACAAAAATAACATTATGTCAACAATAGAGTAACAAAAATCTTGCACTCAATTTTTGTAAATTGTAATTGCAATATGACTGAATAATGAATATGGAAGAACTGAAGTAGACCTATAAATTCCTTAAAACTAAATGCTACATTAGTAAATCGCAATTCACTTCATTGACTTAGTCTCAAATGTGAAACTGAAGTCTGACTAGTACTAATAGGTTCCTCTTCATTCTGAATCGAGTATTCAAAATCTGTAAAATCTTCATCTTCATTTTGACTTTGAGACCTAAATTCATCATTTATGTTGGAGTCAATAGTAGAAGTAGAAACGCCATCTTTTAAAGTGTTGCAAAGGCCTCATCTTTCATGTGTGGAATTCCAAATGGCCAATGACCTATCATAAGGAAAATCTCTAACATTGTATTGAGTAACAACAAATCTCAAGCAAGTTTCCAAATTTTTGTCTAGTTTGTTTTTGACATTTGACTTCAAAAACCCCAATGCACTGAAAACTCTCTCATCTTCCACCGACCCTAATATCATTGTTTGACATAAATCAGCAAGTTTGAAATATTTTGATATTGAAGTACGTAATACTTCACTCTGACTTATCCTTTTCCAGAGCCTTGTTATTGCACCAGGATCGAATGGATTCTCAAAGTTTTCCATCTAGTTTTTCATACACAATGCAAAAAGTTTACATTGATTTTTAAGATTATTTGAATCTAAGATTCCTTGTATTAGTTGTCCATTGCAATCTGTATGCTTTGAAAACTGTGTTATCAATTTGTCAAGTTTATTATGAAACAACTTTGCATCAGTTGGATTATGTCCAAAGTGTTTCCAAAATTGAGGAAACAAACAAATCATGGATTCAAGAATTTCTTCTCGAGGGAATCTTTCAAAAATCTCACTTGAAAGTTGGTAGGAAATAGACTTCACATTTTCACTAATAGATTTAACAATCTTGTCAAAATCATCCTTTCTAACTGGTAGTACTCTGCCTCTCTTGGTTGTTTTAGATTGGTGCATTGGTATTTGAAATCCTTTCACAAACACACATAGCTCATTTTTCCCATTGAATTGTAAAAAATTCTTAGCATGATTCAAATCTGTAATTATCTCCCACCTTGAAAAAATTGGGCTATGACCTAAGAGATCCGAATACAAAGAATCCAGAGCCATGCATTTCATTTTACGTAAATCAAAACACTCATGAATATACATAGTTCTGTCTTTCGCTTTCTTAACAAGTTTGTTCATTAAATCTAGCATGGGGAGAAGACTGGCTAAAGTTAATAGGTTCTTTATATCACTTAACTTATTTAAAAAATCAAGAGCTCTGTCCACTGTAAGGCATTGCTCATATAGAACTCCAATCAAGGGTTGATATTCTGCTAGAACTCATTTTGTTGGTCCATGCAAAGATATCCATCTGGTCTCAACATCCTTGAGAATCTTATTTCTTATTGTTACTCCCTTAGAGAAAATCTTATATTCTGCAAAGCATTTAGGACTTTTGCAAAAGTACAAGTGGAGCTCACAGATTAGATCTTCAACTTTTGACACTATAGGAAAAGTACTTACAATCTTATATGATAAATTCATTCAGTGGGCCATGCAGTGTATGCCAAGCATATAAGGTGCAATATTAGTTTGTAATCTTGCACAAAGACTAGTCCTTTGCCCTTGCATTACTGCAGCTCCATCAGCTCTGACACACACTAACTTCTTTGCAATTGTCAAGTCATCCATACCAGCAATTTCTTTTAAATCTTTCTTAACTTCTAAATATAATTTTTTTGCAATTGAATTGGCCCTCATTTTACAAACACAAAGTAGATTAGCTTGACAGACATGATCTTTTATAGTATATACATGCATATAGACCCAAGTAGTGTTATCTACTGCAGTGACTTCATCTAAGGATAATGAAATGAACTTGGATTCTTTTACTCTCTCCTATACATTTTTCTTTTCCACCTCAGCAAGATAGCTTGCCATTTCCCATCCAGTGTATATTGACCAATGTGACATAGGATAGTGAGGAACTCTCAAAAAAGATAATAAATTACCATATTCTGAAAAGTCTCTCATAGGATGCCCTCTAGATAGAATATGAAAAATAACACTCATCTTAATGGTCTTTGCCAAGTTTGCATCATTGGCTGCATGTTGAAGCCCATCCTTGATTGGATTGCCACTACTACCACTACCAATTACCGTTATTTTCTTGAAATGCTCTTCATATTCTATGGCATACTTAACATGAAGGCATTCTTCCTTTGATTTCCATCTCACTGCCACTACTTCCTTTCCATCTATGATTTGTTTTTCATAAACCTTACCAATATGTTTTTCTATAGTGTCGAGCTTTAACTGCAACTTTTTCTCTCTTTTAGTTTTCTAGGTACAAATTGTACACTTGATTCTATTGGTGGTTGATGGGGACACAACCCAAGAACAAAATGGACACAACAGAAAGGGAAAATTATATTAACTGAGAAAATAAGCTAGTACAAATAGTACAGGAAAATACACTTTGAAACATGCCCTAAGGGCTTACAATAGCATAAATTTGGAGATAATTTCTCCTTTTAGTAACACCTCTCAAACTCCACTCCAAACTTCCTTTTACAATGCCAGAAATCTCCTTAAATAGACCCTTAAGGGTTAAGGACTAGGAGTACATTCTATAAATTGCTAGTAGGCATCCACCGATCAAATAGAAGGTTCCAAAAGCTGCATTAGAAGTCAGTGCAAATCTAGAAGAATCCAGAAACGGTAATCGAACTTTCGGGAGGCATAACTTTTGAACCCTATCTCCGATTGACGAACTGTTTACATTTTTGAAAAGCTCTCGAAGTGTTCTATAGCCCTATGGACTAGCTTCACTCATCCCCCATTTTTTGGCCCTTTTCAAGGTCATTTAATGCCCCTAACCTGAATTTGAAGCATTCTTAGGAGGGCTCCAAAACTTGAAAAACTGCAATAACTTTCAAACTGTGGGGTCTATTGACTTGATTCTTTTTTTGGAATTCTCTAAATCATGATTACCTTCATCTGGCCAATTCACACCTTCTAGTTTACCAAAATGATGGCCCAATTACATGCTCCTATTTTTTTAGGATTTTCAAACACACTGATAGTGGAACTGTGAGAGTTGGAACCTTTATTTCACCCAAATGGGTATCCAAAAATGAAAACACATGAAACATAAACTAAGTTTAAGTACTTTTTTTTGGGTGACACAAGATTGCCCTTATACCTCTAGATGCTCCTGCATTAGACACCCAGGGTAGATTGAAAAGTGACCTTGTCACTTTATGAATGGTAGAGGAAATCCCAAATGGGAAACCTCAGCTACTGAAATCCAAGTTGAGTCCTCGATCGGCTGTCCTTTCCACTTCACCAAATACTCTTCATACTGGTTATCTCTGGTACTCCTTCCCACACGATGATCGAGAATGTCTTCTATCTCCTCCTTCTTAGAAGCAAGAATTGGACATGGCTCTAACACCAGCTCCTCATCTGCACCATCATCATGATACTCGGTTAAATCTTCAATGTTGAAAATGGGAGAAATGTGAATACCCTCTGGCAGCTCCACTTCATATGCATTTCCTGAGTCATGTTTCTTCAAAATTTTGCAAGGGCCAAATTTCTTCATTTTCAGCTTGTTGTAAGTACCGGCTGGAAATCTTTCTTTTTGTAAGTGCACCATGACTAGATCCCTACTTGGAATTCCTTATGTCTTCTCCTTTTATCAGCCCTAGCTTTACACTCTTAATTCATCTTGGTAATGTGTGCTTGAACCTCCTCATGTAGACACTTGATATGTTCAGCAAATTCCTCAGCTTTAGCACTTGTCGTCTTCCCTTGCTCTATCTTCCTCAATTCTGGTGCAGTCCTTGGGCTATTCCCATATACAATTTGGAATGGTGATTTTCCAGTACTCCTATTTATAGAGTTATTATAAGAAAACTCTACTTGTGGTAGAATCAAATCCCATCCCTTGGACTTATCCCCAACTACACATATCAGCAAATTGCCCAGACTTCTGTTTACCACTTCTGTTTGGCTGTCAGTTTGTGGGTGATGCATGGAACTGAATTTCAAGTCTGTTCTCAACTTTTTCCACAATGTCCTCTAGAAATACCCCACAAATTTAGTATCTCTATTAGAAACTATACTCCTTGGAAGACCATGTAGTCTTACCACCTCTTTGAAGAACAAGTCTGCAATATGGACAACATCATGAGTTTTGTAGCATGGAATGAAATGTGCCATTTTGGAGAACCTATCAACCACCATGAATACTGAGTCATTACCCCTTTATGTCCTTGGAAATCCAAGAACAAAATCCATACTTATGTCCTCCCATGGCCTTGATGGAACAGGCAATGGCTGATATAGGCCAGTATTGCGACTAAACCCCTTGGCAACTTGACAAACCTGACAACTCTATAAAAACTTCTTCACATCTTGTGAAATTTGAGGCCAAAAATAATGTTCTCTAAGAATGGTAATGGTCTTATCTCGACCAAAATGTCCTACCATCCCTCCACTATGTTTCTCCTTAATTAGATTTTCCCTCATGGAACTCCTTGGAATGCACAATTGACTACCTTTAAACAACATACCATCCTGAATCAAATAGTCTAACCACTTGGTTCTATCTACAACAACAGGTTCTTTACAAGCTTCCTAGGCTTCAGCAAAATCAGGATCCTCAGGGTACAAATTATTGAGTTCATCAAACCCAACTACTTCAACCTGAATTACTGTAAACAACAACTGTCTCCTACTTAGTGCATCTGCAACTCTGTTAGATTTTCCACTTCTATACTTCAACACAAATGTATAACTCTGCAAGAACTCTACCCACTTCATATGCCTCTGATTCAATTTACCTTGGCTATTTAGGTACTATAATGCCTGATGATCAGTATACAAAACAAATTCCTTTGGCAATAAATAATGCCTCCATTTCTTTAAGGCCTCAACTATTGCATAGAACTCTTGATCATAAACAAAATACTTCTTCTTTGCATCATTCAATTTTTCACTAAAATATGCAATAGGCTTACCTTCTTGGCTTAATACAACCCCAATAGCGCTGCCACTAGCATCACAATCCACATGGAACACTTTTCTAAAATTTGGAAGTGCCAACACAGGTTGTTCTGTTACCTTCTTCTTCAACAATTCAAAACTCCTCGCAGCTGCTGCAGTCCATTTGAACTCTTTTCTATCCCCTCTTATTGTATCAGTTAGGGGTGCACATATGCCACCAAAATTCTTAATAAACTTCCTGTAAAAACTAACTAGACCATGAAATGATCTTACCTCAGCAGCAGACCTTGGAGTAGGCCAATCCAAGATGGATTTTACCTTCTTCGGATCCATTTTGAGACCTTCAGGTGATATAACGAACCCCAAATAGACTAACTCCCTTTTTGCAAAGTTACACTTCTTTAGATTAATTAACAATTTCTCTTCCCTTAGCATTTCAAGGACACTACGAATATGCAGTAAATGTTCTTCCAATTTTTTTTTGAAAATTAAAATATCATCCAAATAGATAATAACAAATTTTCCCAAGAACTTCTTCAGTACCTCATTCATGAGCCGCATGAAGGTGCTTGGGGTGTTCGTCAATCCAAAAGGCATGACTAACCACTCATAAAGACCCTCCTTAGTCTTGAAGGCTATTTTCCACTCATCTCCTTCTCGAATTTTTATTTGATGATAGCCACTCTTCAGATCTATCTTTGTGAAGTACTGAGCTCCACTCAAGCAGTCCATAAGATCATCCATCCTTGGCAAAGGAAATTGGTACTTGATGGTTATCCTATTTATAGCTCAAGAATCTGTACACATCCTCCACTCTCCATCCTTCTTTGGTGCAAGTACTGTAGGTACTGCACATAGACTCAGGCTTTCTCGAATCAAGCCCTTCCTCAATAGCTCGTGAACCTATCTATTTAGCTCCTTTGTTTTAGTAGGAGTCATCCTGTGAGCAGCCTTGTTAGGCAAACTAGCTCCTGGAATCAAATCTATCTGATGACTAATTTTCCTTATTGGTGGCAATCCATCTAGAACATTATTAGAGATAATATCTCCAAACTCCCTTAGTAAATCTGAAACTTCAAGTGGTATTTTACTACTACCTTCTTTATCTTTCCTAGGAATCAAAGCATAGCACATATGCTGATGTTTCATGCGATCTAAAAACTTCCTTCCATCAACAAGACAAATCCTAGCACTACTACATACCTTTTCACCCTCCTTTTTCATGGGCTTCAATTTTTGGTGAACTCCATCATTTGTCAGAGAGTATGTGTTTGCATGTCCATCATGCACTGCATGTCTATCAAACTACCATGGTCTACCCAACAATAGATGGCAAACATCCATTGAAATAATATCATAGAGAACTTCATCATGGTAACTCCCAATTTTTAATTTCACTAAACATTTTTCACTTACCAGGACCTTATGATCATCTTTTACCCACACAATCCGATAGGGCTAGGGATGTTTTTCCCTCTTGAGCTTCAGCTCAGAGACCATCTCTTCTGATACCAAGTTATCAGTGCTACCACCATCAATGATCACATCACAACATTTATCCTCACACTTGCATCTAGTACGAAACAAACTCCTCCGTTGTCCTAGTTCAATCTCACCACTTAGTAGGACTCTTTCATTTACCAAGGTCTCTCCTCTTTTTGCATCCTTTGAATGTGATGATTGTGCATCCTCATCCACATGAGCAACCCTAGCTTGGTCCTCAGCTCTCCTATCTGTCCTTCCTTGTCGTTGAGGGCATCCAAAGGCACGATGACCTTCTTCATTGCAATGGAAACAAGTACCACAGAAGCCTCCTCTTCCTTGTCCACATCCTCTACCTCTTCCTATCTGATTTCCAAAGTCTTGGTCAGGGGAGCAGTTGAAACCCTCATTCCTCTGGTTCCTGCTAGTACCCTCATCTTCGTTTTTCTTTTGGGTTTCATTGTGGCCTCCAGATGACCTACCGCTTCCCCTTCCTCCTTGACTGTGCCCTCTTTTTCTTCCTTCAAACCTTTTATTTAGCTTCTCTTCAACTTGTAGGTCAAACTGGTATGCCTCTTCAATGCTGGTCATTCTTACCAGACTTAATTCCTCCTAGATGCTAGGTCGTAACCCACCGATATAACGAGCAACCTTCTCCTTATTTTCTTTTGCATGTCCCGCTCTAATCAAGAGTTGATAAAATTCCTCTATTCTATTCTTGAACTGATCTTCCTGCTTGCTTTAACCCATGCATCTTCTTAAACAAATCAAGCTCATAGTCCATAGGAATGAACTGCTTCTTCAATTTGTCCACCATGCGATCCCATCTTGTGATCTTCTCCTTTCCTCTTCTATTTCTTTCCAATTGGACCTCTTGCCACCGAATTTTGGCATGGCCTTTTAGTTTGGCCTTTGCAAACTTAACCCTATCTAGGTCCCTGATATCCTCATACTCAAAGTATTCTTCTAGTTCATTGATCCAATCGATCAACTCATCTGGTTTCAGATTTCCTGAAAATACAACCACTTCAATTGTGGTCTTTCCCAAACTTAATAATGGCCCTAAAAAGACTTTCTTCTACATGATTCAAAAAATCCCCATCAAATTCCCCTTCTGGTTCCATTACTTCTTCTTCATTGTCATCCTCACTGTCGTCACCTGCGACAACATTTGCTCCTCTACAAAGCTCCTCTTGCAATGCCTGTACCTGCCTTTGGAGGGCTCTAACCTCCTCAATGTTAATAGCTCTGGCCCTTCCACCACACTCTCTTCATGGAGGCATCTTCTTAACTCAAACCCACAACCACACAGTCCTGGTGCAAACTGCCTCACATTCGGCGTTCTGTCTACACACTCAGGAAAACCAGCTCTGATACCACTTGATGGGGACACAACCCAAGAACAAAATGGACACAACAGAAAGGAAAAATTATATTAACTAAGAAAATAAGCTAGTAAAAATAGTACATGAAAATAAACTTTGAAACATTCCCTAAGGGCTTACAATAGCATAAATCTGGAGATAATTTCTCCTTTTAGTACCACCTCTCAAACTCCACTCCGAACTGCCTTTTACAATGCCAGAAATCTCCTTAACTAGACCCCAGAGGGTTAAGGACTAGGAGTACATTCTAGAAAGTTCTAGTAGACATCCAATGACCAAATAGAAGGTTCCAGAAGCTGCATTAGAAGTCAGTGCAAATCTAGAAGAATCTAGAAATGGTAACCGAACTTTCGGGAGGCATAACTTTTGAACCGTAGCTCCGATTGACGAACCGTTTACATTTTTGAAAAGTTCTTAAAGAGCTCTATAGCCCTATGGATTAGCTTAGCTCATCCCCCATTTTTTTCCCTTTTTGAGGTTATTTAATGCCCCTAACCTGACTTTGAAGCATTTTTAGGAGGTCTCAAAAACCTAAAAAACTGCAATAACTTTCAAACCGTGGGGTCTATTGACCTTATTTCTTTTTTGGAATGCTCTAAATCATGATTACATTCATCTGGCCAATTCACACCTTCTAGTTTACCAAAATGATGGCCCAATTACATGCTCCTAGTTTTTCAATATTTTCAAACACACTGATAGTGGAACTGTGAGAGTTGGAACCTTTATTTGACCCAAATGGGTATCCAAAAATGAAAACACATGAAACAAAAACTATGTTTAAGTATTTTTTTTTTGGGTGACACAGAATTTCCCTTATACCTCTAGATGCTCCTACATCAGTGGTTCATCATTGTTTGTGACTGGTTCAATAAACCAGTACTTTGCTACCCAATCAACCTGGAAAGTCCTTTTCATTTCCTAGTCTCGCCCCATTTTACATTCCTTTTTCTTTTCTTCCTACCAACATCAATATTATCTTCTGTTACAACATCTTTTGTTGTTCGAACATTGTTATCCTCGTTTGATGCATTTTGATTTAATTGAATAACAACCTACTTTTCTAGTGGTGGTGAGGTATTATGATTTCCTTTTGCACTTGTACTTGCCAAAGTTGGTGGACCAGAAATATTATCAATTCCAAAGAAAGCCTTTATGGTAGTATCTCTAAGTTTTTGGCATTTTGATGAAATATTAATCCCTTCACTGCCCTTGGGGCTCTTACCCTTGTCACTTCCCTGAGACTAAGCAATATTAGTTATAGACTCACCCTCCCCTAACATCTCAATCCATTGATAATCCGTTTAAACTTTACTTCCCTGAGAATAAGCAGTATTTCTTTTAGTATCCATTTAAAACCATAAAATATTTATACATTGGCGAACAAAAAATAATAATCATAGTAAAATTTTAATTTTTTGGGTGAATCATTTCATTGTATTCAAGGTTAAAAAAAATACCATGGAAGGGCTAGGGAATTGGTACAAAGGAGTGGTATGATAATTTTATTAGTTTGAAGTTGGCAACTTGGCAGTTGCGAAACCATGAGAAAGGCTTTAACAGGTCTATTGCAATGTCGCTATCAAAGTGAAAGTTAATAGTTTGTGTGTTGCAAAACCACAAGGAGGGAAGAGATTGCATCATCACTGGTTGAAAAGATAAAGGAGATTGTGTTGCAAAACTGCAAGGAGGGTAGAGATCGCATCATTGCCAGTTTAAATGATGGTGAACTTTTATGTCGTGAAGTCATGAAAAAGGGAGATCACACCATTGGATGTTTGCACTTCATAGTGGTTAAAGGTAAAAGACTTCCAGAAGCCACGAGACTATGATGACAATGATTTTGCATGTTCGCAGCAGTTAAAGGGAAAAGACTTCTAGCAGCCACAAGACCGTGATGGCAAATATTTCACATGTTTGCAACGGTTAAAGGGAAAGATTTCCAGCAGCCATGAGACCGTGATGGCAAGGATTTTGTATGTTCACAGCGGTTTAAAGGAAAAACTTCCAGTAGTCATGAGATCGCGATGGCAAGGATTTCACAAGTTCGCAACAATTAAAGGGAAAAGACTTCCAGTAGCTACGAGACCGTGATGGTAAGGATTTTGCATGTTTGCAGCAGTTAAAGGGAAAAGAATTCAAGGGAATATTTCACGAATCTCACTTGAAAGTTGGTAGGAAATAGACTTCACATTTTCACGAATCCATGCATGCAAGCTTTAAAAACCATTAACGTCGCCAATAACTTTCAGCATTGCATCCACTTTTTGAAAAATTTCTAATGAAAATGAGATAAGAAAGGAAACTGTAGATAAGCTTTTGATTAAATTAAACTACATAAGCTCAAGGAGAGTATTTTATAGCACAACTGCACATACCAATGTACCACCACTTGTGGAAGCTATCTCTAGAGTCTGAGTCATGCCTGCGATGTGTCTTGCATTGCTAGAAATTTGATGGAGTGCCAGTGGTATTTAGTGAATGTCTCATTGCTTGGGGAAATTTGGATTTATACATATTATAAATCAATACAATTACCAATTTACCACGCCAAATGAGTTGACTCCTCCATGACAAAATGAAAGAGTGTTGGCAAAATGAGCCAACTCCTCGACTTCCCATAACATGAAACGAGCTAACTCCTCCAAGGTAAAATGAAACTAGGATGGTGAATTCTCCCATACTACATGAAACAAAAACTTGAAACTTGGGGAACATTCCACGATAAGCATTACCTGGTCGACTGTGTGAAAGGTGATACTGCCAGGGAAAAACTCAAACGTAACATTTGCCTTGGTGATTACAATGCTAGGCAACTAGGTAAACCCAATAAAGCTTGGTGACCAGGAAACCATGGAAGGGCTTAGAAATTGCCAAAAATAACATTGATAAAACATCAAATTTGCCAAAATATGAAAATTTTCCACTATATTATACCCTGGCCCTAATAGAAACTTGGGTGCCATCACCACTGTAGTTTTACCTTCACCTTGTAGAGTTTTTGCATTACCAAATCTTTCTTTAAGTGTTGATTACTTATTTATGTTCTTTATTTGTGTTGATAGATATTAGATCTAGTATTACATGTTATAACATGATGTTTCATGATTAAGGTTAAAAAGGAATCGGTGAAATATGTTGAGTATGGTTTATTTTTGAAGTGGTAAATTTTTTGGAGATCTTGATATATGCCTTCTTAGCATCTCACTTTCCCATTTGATTTCCAACATTGGGTTGGTGCAAGCTATTATTAGAAAGAAAACTAGGGGGATGGGGGGCTTAATCAACTATATCTAATTATCCTACATGCTTTAAAATTCTTTATCACTAATACAAAATTAATAAACTTTCAAATCAAAAAAATGGTAACTACAATCAACTTCTCAAATCCAAATTCTGTCAACTTTACTTCAAATTGTTATCATAGTGTTCTTACTTATACCAAGTATTAGATTAATAGCCTAGCTTATACCATGTTGCATCATCAAACAAATTATATGATAACAAAATTTGCAGCACATAAGAATTCACATGTTTGACACATTTATTTAATGTGGAAACCTTGTAAAGAGAAAAACCACCTAGGAACATGCAACCCAAAAATTTCACTCTTCTTAGATGAACTTTACTAGTATCCAACCTTCTCAAGGGTTTGCGTACATGTTTTTAGTGTGACTTGGTTAGAGGATTTTAACTGAAGATCATGTAGATGTTATCACTCATTTTCACTAAAGAGTGATCTACTCTAAAGGAATTACAAACATGACTAATCTATGTTACCATATAGGATTTCAAAGGCTTGTTAGGTCCATGTCTTAGTCAAAAGATTTTATCTTCTATAATAGTAATAAAGTAAAAGACAAATGATCTGCTAGGTTTGGCACTACCTTGCTTATTTAAATTTTTTCTTTACTCAATTTCTTTTTTAAAAAATTTCTTTCAAGTTGAGTTACACACTCACACTATTACTTTGCACTTCCTCTGCTTGATCTTTGCACATTTTTTTCTGCTCGATTCACCTTGTTCTTCAAATTTATTTTTCAATAAAAATTATTGTACAATCAACACCTCATAAGAAACATCAGAAACCAAAAAATTTCAAGTGCTCATCTCCTTAAATAGGTAACTCATGCCTTCTAGATCCTTCCATATTTTTCTACTTAATCACAATTGTTGATCTTAGATTAAATAAAAAAATTTAGTCAAAAAATAAAAATTTCTTGAACTCTATGCTCATGTTCTTCTTTCTTAAATCTTCTTCATCAAATATTCATTGTATTTCTCCAACTATAGATCTCATAACTAAATTTGAATTTATCTTTTGATCCTTTCAAACATTCATAATTTTTTATGAAAAGTCAGCCTTGCATTAATATTTTCTTTTGTTCTTCTCTTCATAAACATTGAAACTTTACTCCTACAAAATAAAGCACCTAGTTAGCATTAAAGTCACTCATTTAATTATAAACTTTAACTCTTCTTTTCCAAGCACTGTGTGACAATTGAACTCACTTAGTTAATACTATATCTCTTCTTTCACTTATTTGATTGATGTATCTTGTATAGCTTAGTGTATACATGAACTTCATCACAACATTACTTGATTGCAAGATAATGAAACCAACATTTTACTATCATAATAAAATCCAATCAAGTACCCATTGAACACCAACACATATGAACTCTTTCATTATCATACTTTCTTAAAATGCTCTTCATCAATAAAATATTATGGTACTCTACTGAATTAGTATAATGTCTTGTTCGAATTATTTTAGAATAATTGAGGGAGGGGGGGGGGGGGGGGGGGGGGGAGGGGCGCGGTGAATCAGTTATTCAAGGTCCAGATGTTCAAAATAAGACTTTTCATAATTCAATGAACCCATATAACATTCTTAACCATGCATGCATTCATTGTGTGTTAACCAAAACTGATATGTTACTATTAAACTAACATGCATAAGTGTAAAGCATAAATCACAACATATCCATCAATACACTTGACACAATAATTTAACATGGAAACCCAATTTAGGAAAAACCACCAGTAACATGCTACTCCTTTTTCACTCTTCTGAAGTGATGCCCTATTAAAGGCCAACCCTATTAAAGTTTAAAACACACACTCTTAAATGTGACCTAGTTAAAGGATTTCAATCACCCTATTAAAAGTGAGCCTTGTTAGAGGACTTTAGGCCATTGACTTGGAATGCCACCTTGTTAAAGGATTTTCCAATGACTATTAAGTAAACCTTTCTCCAAAGGATTTACCCTAATCTGATACAATTATTAGAAAATAATAGTAGATCTTTGATCTAATACAACTTACAACATTACTTGTAGATTATAGATCAGTATTCAGTCCTTAACTCTACTTGGCTTTTAATCTTTGTAGTTCTGAAAGCTTATTCACCCTTCAAGCATTCTTCCTCATTAAGCCTTCTTTCTTAGTTTTCCATTGTAAACTTCTCCTCTTGGTTCACTTGATGAAGCAAACCCTCTTCCTTCTCCTTGTTAGATTTTTGCATCCAAAAACTCTTTGAGCTCCAACCAACCTTACTTCATGACAAAACATTACTACATATAGGGAATTAGAAATCTTTTTCCCAGTCATTATCCATCTCAAAAATTAGGGTTTTTGATGGATTAGGTAGGATACAATGTATCTACCCCATATCTTGTCTTCTCTAGAAACTTCTCCTAAAATCTATTTGAATTCACCTTCAAAATGGTTTACATAAGATTCTATGCCTCTAGCTCATCAATCCTATCTTCCTCCTTATTTACAAGTTCTAAGAAAACAAACTTGTCAGCTTTTATTTGGCAAATCTTTGATCTTTTTCATAATGCAGTAACTCAACATTATCAATTTACTGATGCCCATCACATACTATGTTACTTGGCATCAATTAGATTTTACTAGTGCTCAACACATACTAAAAATCACTTAGCATCTACTTCCATGTTGGACACCAATTTACTTGGTCAACATCCACTAGGTTACTTGGCATCCACTACAAATTTCTTTCACTCTGCTCCAACTAACTTTTTTCTTGACTCGCACTAACTTTTCTCGGCACCTTCTATCAACTTTTTCTAGCTTAGAAAATGAACATTGGCCAACCTTTTTCTTCTAAACTTTCTAAGTGTAGCCAATCATTTTGTAACCACAAGTAGATTATCAATAAATTATGTTATCACTATCTTAATTGATTCTTGCACTTGAATACATAAACATAACTCAACCTTTCCTCTAGGTACTTTTGTTACATCTTGTTGATCAAATCATCTTCATCAATCAACTAAGTGATAATGCTTAAAACATATAAGAAACTATCTTACCAACATATAACAGGTTTGACATTAGTGACAAAATAATGATTGAAAATACATAGTCTTCTTTCAACATTTTCTTACTCGAGTGATCTTTTCAATCATATATCAAAAATCTCCCTCTTTGGTATTGATGGAAAACCAAACTGGTCAACCAATCAAAAAAATGATGAACATCTTGTTCTATCAAGCTAACTAGGTTAAATAATAAATCAATACCAAAAAAATTCTTATGAATAACACTTCTCCCTCTATCAACAACTCCTTAGCTTACAAAATATCCTTCTTATCTAATTCTCTTATGTCATGGATCAGTAGAATATCTGAATAGCTCCCTCTTTTGTTTTGATCCCTCTTTTGATTGTTTTATGCTTTCTCCCACTTTTTTTCTTTCAGTCTTCTAAACTTCTAATTATGTACTCTCACTTTATTGTTCCTTTTATGCACTAATTAGTTCATGATCAGTTCACTATGCTTTCTCTCAACATACTCTCTCCCTCTAAGTTTTTATGCTTTGACCATATTCCTCTTGATAATATGCACTTGATTAGTTTCTTGTACTTTCTCCCTCTTTAACAACAATGCCAAAGACATATCCTCAACACTTAGCATCTTTTGTATATGCAGATATAAGCTTTTGTAGGCTCTTCAATTTGCTCCCTTTGTCACCTTGCTAGTGACTTAATTTGTAATTCTAGTTCTAAAATTACTTTAGGTAACTTCCTAAAGTAAAATCCACTACATCAATTTGTATGAAATGAATGTCATCTTGTTTGATGTAGGGTGCTTCCTTCATCTTTTACATGTCCTTTGATAGGGGTATCAACCCTAGTTTACCTCTTAAATAGTCATAAGCATCCTTTGGTAATGCTTTGGTGAATATATCAAAAAATTTCTCCTTTGTGTTGATATATTCCATCTTCACCTCTTTGTCTTGAATCAACTCCTTTACATAATGATACTTTATTGCAATGTGCTTTGTCTTTGTATGGATGACATGATCCTTTGATATATTTATAGCACTTGTATTTTCATTCTTCCTTCATTCCCTTTAGTAGTTGTTTGATCCATACAATGTTTGTGCAATTGATAGTAGTAGAAACATACTCTACTTCAGTAGTAGATTAGGAGGTACAAATCTATTTTTTGCTTGTCCATGTAACAAGTCTTCTACATAAGAAAAATGCTCCTCCATTGGTGCTATTTCTATCATCAAAATTTCTAGCCCAACTAGCATCACTATAGGCTTTCAGCTCAAACTTTTCATTCTTCTTATAGTATAAACCACACTCTTCTATTCCTTTCAAATATCTCATTATTCTTTGTATTTCCATCACGTGATTCTCTCTAGGATTAGAAGAGAATTTAGAAACTATCCCCACAACTAATGCAATATTAGGTCTACTGTGCACTACATATTGTAATTTTCCAATCATGGATTTGTACAATGTTTGATTGACTTCAGCTAATTCATCATTCTTTAATAGCTTGAGTGCTATTACCATAGGTGTACTTATTTGTTTTGAATCCTCAAGTCCAAATGTCTTCAATATCTCCTTGAAATATTTTGACTGAGTGATATATAGACCATACTTCATTTGATGGACTTGTAATCCTACAAAGAATTTGAACTCACCAAACATTAACATTTCAAACTCTTGCTTCATCCGATTTGTAAAATCTTTACACAGAGCATCTTGTCCTCCAAATATTATGTCATCAACAAAAATTTCAAATAATATTATACCTTTTTCTTTATCTATCTTATCTATAGATTTTTGTTATCATCTGTCCCTTCAAATCCAATCTTAACAAGACAAGTATGAAGTCTCTCATACCATGCTCTTGGTGCTTGTTTCAATTTATATAGAGCTTTCTGTAGTCTACATACCATGTTCTTATGTTCTTACCCACAAATCCTTCTAGCTATTATATGTATACCTCTTCTTCTAATATTCCATTTAGAAATGTAGACTTAACATCCATCTGATAGACTTTGAAACCTTTGCAAGTAGCATAAGCAAGCAGAATTCTTACTCCTTCCATTCTTGCAATAGGGGCAAATGTTTCACCACATTCAATTTCTTCTTCTTATGCATACCCTTTGTAAACTAATCTTGCTTTGTTTCTTGTCATTTTACCATTCTCATCTAGCTTGTTCCTGAATTGCCATTTTGTGCCAATCACATTCTTCTAGTTTGGTCTAGGAACTAGGCTCCAAGTCTTGTTCTTTTCTATCTAATTAATTTCTTCTTCCATAGCCTTGTACCAATCATCATCTTCCAATGCATCTCTCATTGTCTTAGGTTAATTCATGCTTAGTAAGAATACTTCACCTCTCAACCTATTTCTTTTCATTGGCCTTGCATCTTTGTCTCCAATGATATGATCTATAGGATGGTGTCATTGGACATATTTGGACAATCTTGGTTCAGTTCTTGTGGCTGCATTTTGTCTCTTAGCTTTAGTATCACTATGTGCATCTCTATCAAGTATTTTAGCATCTCTTTCATGTGTTCCAATCTCAGATTCAAATTGTGCATTCTCCTCATTCTGCAACTTGGCATTCACAGGATGTAACTTGGCAATTTTTGAATTTTTTTATTGATTTACTGCATGATTTGTAACATCTTTTTTAGTAGGAATTCCTTCATAATAGTATGCAAATGTCTTGTAGTCTTCTAGTTCTTTTGTAGTTTCAGCCTCATGTGCTTCTGTAAACTTATCAAAATTCACATTTGCACTTTCTACAAATTTTTTAGTGTTAATTATTGAACACTTTTAAGCCTTTCTTCTTGTGGAGTAACCAAGGAATATACCTTCTTCGCTCTTTGCATCAAACTTTCCACTTCTAACATCTTTAAGAATATAGCATTTTCTTTCGAATACCTTAAAATATTTCACATTAGGTGGATGACCATACCATAGTTCAAAAAGTGTTGGGTGAGTACCTTTCTTTACTTGCACATGGTTCAAGGTGTATATTGTAGTACTTATAGCTTCTCTCCAGTATTTTAGGGAAACATTTTTCTCCATCATTATTGTTCTGGCATAGTAAATTATAGATTTATTTCTTCTTTTAGCAACTCCATTTTGTGGAGGGGTCCTTGGTGCTGATGTCTATCTCTTGATTCCTCTGTCATTGCAGAACATCTAAAATTCATGTGAAGTGAGCTCACCTCCCTTATTTGATCTCTAACATTTCAAGCTCTTAACTGTTTCTTTGTCAACTCTTGCCAAGTACCATTTGAACATTTGAAAATTATATGATTTTTTTAATAGAAACATGACAGTCATCGTTCTAGAGTAATCATCAACAAGATACATTATATAACTCTCCTTTGTAGCCTTGTACTTTAGTAGGTCCACACAAGTCAGTATGAACAATTTCAAGTATTTCCTTAGAGGTATAATCTTTACTTTTAAAGCTTGACTTTGTCATCTTGCCTAGCTAATATTGTTTACATATTATACTTTCTGGTTTCTTCAACTTAGGAAAACCTCTAACTCTTTTCATGTTGCTAATACTAATCAAATTATCATAGTTAACATGACATAATCTCTTGTGCCAAAGTCATACATCATCAAATTTTGGAATAGGAAAAGTAGCATCTTCTATATCTAAATAGAATAGATTACGCCTAGTTTGATCACCTTTTCCAATCAAGTTTCCATTTGTATCATATATCTTGGATGATTTATTTTCAAACTCAACTTTGCATCCCAAATTATTCATTTGTGACATGCTTAACAAGTTATAATTCAATCCTTCAACATAGTAAACATTGTCACATGAGATTTTGTCTATAAGCTTAATAGACCCTTTTCCTTTTATTGAACATGGTACATGATTACTAAATCTTACATTATTTTCATCATAACAAGTTATGGTAATGAACTTACTTTTGTCTCCAGTCATGTGATGTGAGCATCCACTATCAATGATCCATTTGTCATTCTTGTTCACACAAGTCATAAGTGTAGTAGCTTCATCCTTTATTGCAACATATACCACTTCATTATCATTTTTATCAAAGTTATTTTCATCAGAAGTGTAGCATGACTTCTTGTCTTTATCTCTGTAGTCTCTTCCATCATCTTCTCTTCTATTTTTGTGCTTTTTCTGTTCTCTAAAGTTCTTCTTTTGTGTACATCTTGCTGCAATATGACCAACTTCATTAAAATTAAAACAAATTATAGGAAACTTACTTTGAATTTACCTTTTCCTTTGTGGAATCTTCTAGTCAACAATGCTTCCAATTGTTCTATGTCTTCCTCATCTGTACTACTATCACTGGATGCATACTTTATCTTTCTTTTCTTTTTCTTTGGCTTTACCTCCTCGAAATCCTTTAGTAATAATTTTTCTTTGAAAGTTGATTCAATACTTTCTAGTCTGTTGTTGTCAAAATTAGACAACTCAAA
Organism: Cupressus sempervirens; assembly: GCA_028749045.1. Lineage (NCBI taxonomy): Eukaryota > Viridiplantae > Streptophyta > Pinopsida > Cupressales > Cupressaceae > Cupressus > Cupressus sempervirens. The sequence continues at coordinate 574,564,619 of CM053791.1, forward strand.
AGTAGTGAGTCTTCCTACCAAACCGTCAAGGGTTACATCATTCCCTGGCATATATCTTAACTCTTGGATTGTAGACACTCTAATGGCATACATAGGCAATAATGTTCTCAAAACTTTACTTAGCATAGTATCATCATCTACCTTACCAATAACACCTTTTATTACACTAACAACTTCTTTTATTCTAGCAACATATTAAGCAATGTTTTCACCTTCCTCCATTCTCATTTCATCAAACATGCCTCTTAGGCTTTCTGACTTGGCTCTTTGAACATTTTTGTCTCCTCCATCAATAGTGGTTAGTGCATCCCACATCTACTTTGCACTTTTAAGTTCTTTGATGTCATCAATCTTAGCATAGCTTAGGGCAGAGGAAATCTCCAACATTGCTTGATTTTGTTCTTTCTTTTTCTTCAAGTCTTCAATAGTCAGGGCTCATGCTGGATCAACATGTTCTACTATAATGCACATTTGTGCATAATCTCCAAGACCTCCAAGATGTAGCTTCATCAAACTTTTCCATGTAGAAAAGTTATCTTTGTTCAGCTTGGGTACCTCTCTTTTTGACATCCTAATCTTTATACTTTTAGTACCTTAAAATTAATCCTCTTAAGAAACTATTCTCTGATACCAATTTTTGGAATTCTTTTAGAATAATTGAGAGGGAGGGGGGGTGGATCAATCATTCACGGTCTAGATATACAAAATAAGACTTTTCAAAATTTAATAAACCCATATAACATTCTTAACCATGCATCATTCATTGTGTGTTAACCAAAACTAATATGTTACTATTAAACTAACATGCATAAGTGTAAAGCATAAATCACAACATATCCATCAGTACACTTGACACAATGAATTAACATGGAAACCCAATTTGGGAAAAACCACCAATAACATGCTACTCCTTTTTCACTCTTCTAAAGTGATGCCCTATTAAAGGCTAACCCTATTAAAGGTTACAACACACACTATTAAAAATGACCCAGTTAAGGGATTTCAATCACCCTGTTAAAAGTGAGCCTTGTTAGAGGACTTTAGGCCACTTACTTGGAATGCCACCCTGTTAATGGATTTTTCAATGATTGTTAAGTCAACCTTTCTCCAATGGATTTACCCTAATCTGATACAATTATTAGAAAGTAATAGTATATCTTTGATCAGATATAACTTACAACCTTTCTTGTAGATTACAGATCACTATTTAGTACACAACTCAACTTAGCTTCCAATCTTTGCAGTTTTGATAGCTTGTTCACCCTTTAAAAATTCTTCCTCATTAAGTCTTCTTGCTTAGTTTTCCATTGTAGACTTCTCCTCTTGAGTCACTTGATGAACCTTCTTCCTTCTCCTTATTAGATTTTTGCATCCAAAAACTCTCTGACCTCCAACCAACCTTGCTTCATGACTAGATGTTCCTACATATAGGGAATTAGAACTCTTTTTCCCCACTCATTATCCATCTTAAAAATTAGGGTTTTCAATGGATTAGGTAGGATATAATGTATCTACCCCATATCTTGTCTTCTCTAGAAACTTCTCCTAAAATCTCTTTGAATTTTCCTTCAAAACTATTTACATAAGATTCTATGCCTCTAGCTCATCAATCTTATCTTGCTCCTTATTTACAAGTTCCAAGAAAATAAACTTTTTGGCATTTATTTGGAGAATCTTCGATCTTTTGCATAATGTAGCAGTTTGACATTATCAATTTATTGATGGTTGACACATACTATGTTACTCATCATCAACTAGATTTTAGTATTGCTTGGCACATACTAAAAATCACTCAGCATCTACTACTTTGCTTGGCACTTACTAACTTGCTTGACATCCACTAGTTTACTTGACATCCACTAGAAATTTCTTTCACTCATCTCTAATTGACTTTTTTCTTGGCTCGCACTAACTTTGCTTGGCACCTTCTATCGACATTTTGAAGCTTAACAAATGAACTTTGTCCAAACTTTTTCTTCTAAACTTACTAAGTGTAGCCAATCATTTTGTAACCACAAGTAGATTATCAATACATTATGTTATCACTGTCTTAATTGATTCATGCACTTCAATACATAATCATAACTCAACCTTTCATCTAGGTAATTTTATTACATCTTGATCAAATCCTCTTCATCAATCAACTAAGTGAAAGTGCTTGAAATATATAAGAAATTGTCTTACCAACATATAATAGGTTTGACACCAGTGACAAAACAATGATTGAAAACACATAGTCTTCTTTCAACATTTTCTTACTTAAGTGATCTTTTCAATTGTATATCAACATGTCTAACCAACTATGGCTTTCGACAATAGCATTATCAGTTTGAGATAACAATCTCCCCCTTTGGCATTTATGTTTACACATAAAAATAACATTTTACAATAAAAAAAATTACATATAAGATAATCAAATTTATGCATTGACAACAATACAAATTTTTAGCTCTCTAACATTATTTAAGTTCTTTGCAACAAATTTCAACATTAGGTTCACTTATTTAGTATCTTCAACAACTTCATCTCCACAATTTCTTCCCCTATGAGTGTATTTCTATTTTCATAATTTATCCCCCTTTGAGTATACTTCTCTTTTTAAGATTCTCTCCTTATTACTTCTCATCTTCAACTTCTTCTTTTTCAACTTTTGTCCCCCTAGGGAGATTTGTCATCTTCTCTGGTTCTCCCCAACATGAAAACAATGCCAAAGGTAAATGTAATTTCTAATGCAAAACTTATAAAACCTTGCAGTAATACCTTTTAATTTTCTTATACTATCTACATCAGTTTTATTAAAATAACTTACACATCTTCAACATACACTTCCTAAAGAGTGATTTCTTGCATAAACTCCACAAAGATATATCTAATCATCCATGAATTGATACGAAATGCATATTTTATTGGTTAATCTTTGATAGGGGAATGACTCCTAACTTACCTCTTACATACTCAAAAGAATCCTCAAGCAAAAGCTTAGTAAATATGTCTATAATTTGTTCTTTAGATTTCACATATTCAAGCCTCACTTGCTTCTCTTGTACATGCTCTCTCAGGTAGTGATACTTGATGATATATGATTGGTTTTTGCATGCATCACTGGATTCTTTGATATATTTATTAAACTAGTATTATCACAATAGGTAAATACAAGATCATCAACTTGTTCCTTAATTACTTCTAATAGTTTCTTGATCCAAACAATATTAGAACAATTAATTACAGCATCTATATTGTCTTAAAATGAACACACTTTCCTTTTAAAGCCTTTTAGCATGATCTCTGTAATGCCTTGTTTGGAACATGGATGCGTGTGTGCTCAAATCTCCTTTTTCTCCTATTTTATTTCTCTTTCCACCCTATTTATCCTGGTATCTACTTCTTCTTTATTTGGCATGTGATACCTAATCTCTAGGACCACATCAACCCATATCAACCTATTCTTGACTAGGTTAACCTATTCCTTGATGATTTTAGGGCTCAAGGCACAAAAGGCCTTAGGGATTTAATTAGTTTTATTTTTCTCTCCAGTTGGCTTGTATTTTTGTCTCACCCAAAAACTCATATATAAGGAGATTTGGAGACATCATTTTGATGTCTCATTAAATCAAACAATTAAGTAATCTAAGATGTTTCTCTCAAGTCCAAATTTATGCCTTTTGGATTCAAGGAGTTCAAGTATTCAAGATTTTCAATCATTTAAGTAATGATATTTTATCTGTGACCATTTCTTCTTCAAGATCTAGCTTATTGTTTTCCGTTAAGTGGGGAGATCTACATTGAAAATTTTCAGTATCTTCTTCATTGATGCACATTTACATCTATGGAACCATGATAGGATAGTGGTAGATCTATTACAAAGCATCAAGATACCCTAAATTCCTAGTTCAAGATCTACAATACATTTACATACAAAATCCTTAGTGACAAGGGTTTCAAGAAAGGTTAATCCTAACATTTGATCTTGTCTTTCAGTAATTAACATTTATAGTTCTCATTTATAGTTAATCCCTTTACCTAGCACTTTACCAAGGAAACCCCCCATCAAACCCCAACCACAAAACCCTTATTTTTTTGTGTTTATTTATAGGATAATAGTTAGGTCTTATAGACCTGAAACCTAGACTTTGAGAGATTTCTAGGATGTTCATTGTAGAGTCACTAGGCTACATCAACCTGGTTGTATGAAAACCTTCGAAGGTGACCTAAACCTTTAATTTTCTTTGTTGAAAGATTTATCTATTTTATTCCTTTCATGATTTCATTTCAAGATTTGATTTTGAATATTCAGAAAATTGTTCACATCTACAACTTTTGGAGTTAATATACATCTTCCTCTACATATTTTAAGGTGATTCTTTCATATTTTTTTGTAGATCTATATCCTAATTGGTATAGTTATATACACCTAGCATCTAGATTTACATTATTCAAGCAATTGGTTCAATTTTACTTCTAGATTATCTTATTAAGGGTTGAAAAGTACATTTAATATTATTGCATTTCATTTTTATAATCTGAATTTAGTATTGGCACCCTTCTTCATTTGGGTAATATCTAATAGAATTTGGATCATAAGTGGAATCATATTTTAAATTTCCCCTCTTTCCCTTTCATACTGATTTGAATGGCTTAGTGGCCTAGAAAAGTAGAGATCTACAACCCTATTGAAGTGTCTTCCTTTCCCCCCCTAAATATTTTGGTGAACCTAACTTTTGCCCCTTTCCTTTTGGAGTTAGATTATTTCTTTTGGGTGTTTAACTTATTTTTGTGAACACGGCCTTCATACCCTCTTTCTTGGAGTTAGATTTTCTTTTATTCAAAATTTATTTTCTTGGGCACTGACTTCACCTAAATATTTTTGTGAACTTGACTTGTGTCTCCTTTTTTTTGGTGTTATATTGTTTTAGGTATTTACTTTATTTTGGTGAACCCATTTCCCTTTTTGATCATAGAGTTATATTGGGCTATCTTTTGTGTGGTTAGATCTCTTTTTTATGCTTGTTAATGTATTTACTTTGTTAGATTTGATTAGATTTTTCTTTTGTCATCTCCCCTTTGATGAGCTTAATTACAAGAAGTCCAAACTATGGAATTCCCATTAGGTGAAGTTGTAGATTCATGTGATCCTTTGATCATGATTCCTTTTTTCTTCCTAGGACTTTTGATGACACTTATCTTCTACTAACCTTAATCCTATAATGAAGAATAAATCTTCTCACTCATCCCATGATGAAGATGATTCTTTAAGAGTACCTCCTTTAGAAGTTGATAAGCTTTCTCATGTGTTTGATAAATTGGAAACTTGGCTTACCCAAGAAAATCAAAATATTGATAATGTTGCTTCTATTGATGCTCTTAAGAAACTTATTAATGACAATGCTAGTAATATTTCTATCTTGCATAGTATATCTCACCTTATTAATACCCATACTAATTATTTTATAGAATATGATAAAGAGTTAGGATATTCTCTTCCTTCAACAATTGTTGAACCTTCTATTCTAATTTCTACCACTCTTTCTAGTATACCTACATAGGCTCTGCCTTTTACAACTACTTCTACACAGCTTTCTTCTCCTTTAAGTGTTGGTATTCCTAGCTTTTCACTTCCCATGATTGTTCCTCCTAATTCCAGTCATTCTTGATCACCTTCATATAATGTGGTTCTATTTACTTATTCAAACACTTTACCTATTCCCTCTAAATCTCTGCCAACATCATTACATATTTTTTTGATTCTTATAACTTTCCTAATCCATCTAGCATACCTATGCCTACTTACATTTCTTTCAATCATACCATTAGTACCATGGTTCAAACTATCATTTCTTTACAATAACAACTCACTCATTTAACTCAAGCTAAAAATAGTATTCCTACATGCAATGTTGGTAATCCCCTATCTTAGATATCCTTCATGTTCTTATTCCACAACACGTTGAGGCACATCATCTTGAGACTTATAATGGTAAGGTAGATATTTTAATTCACATTGAAACTTTCCATACTATATGTAGTGATTTTTCTCATGAATATAGGTTTATGGCTAAGTTGTTCCCATGTACTTTTAGTGATAGAGCCTTGCAATGGTATTTTTCTCTACCTCCTTATCATATTTATTATTTTCAAACTCTATCTAATTCGTTCATTCAAAAATTTCAAAATAAAATTGGTCCATAGAGTTATTTAACTAATTTAATGCATTTTAAGAAAAATACTAAATGAATTTATTAGTAGATTTAAGCATTGTATCCTTAGATTTATTATCATGTTTTTTATCATGATATTCAATGCATCTTTATTTCTAATTTATGAAAATAAATTAAGGATAAGATTTGCCTTATTGAGTATACCTCCTTTTCACATCTATGTGCAGTTCTTCACCATTACTAGTTACAAATGACTCAACATGAGAGCTCTACTTTTATGGCTACTTTTACTAGTCATAAGAGTGATGCCACTAGAAATTAAATTTTTTTTTATAAACCTAACAATTATATCAAAATTAAGTTTACAAATACAATTGTTGATAAAGTGACTACTACATCTAGAGGTACAATTAATTTTTCCTATGCACATATAATTCTAATTATAAGTATACTCAATTATCTAAACCCTTTTTTAGGTGATGACTAAGTTTATTTGTGTTGGAATTCTTAACCTTCCTCCTATTCATCCTAAGCATCTTAGTAAACTATTGCCTAATTATTTTTATTCAAATGATTTGTTTCAAAATCATCATCAACCAAGTCATGATACACAAAGGTCTTACACTTTGAACAATTCTATTCAAGACCTTATTGGTTCTAAGGATATATCTATTGATGCTCAAGTTAATAAGAAAAATATATCTATTGCAATGCATAATTAAAATTTATTGATCTACCCTAATCATTTACCTTCACACTCAATGAATGTTATTAATCAACATTCTTCTTCCCATAACCATATTAATTATGATGATAAATACAAGAAGTGAATCATATTTTTAGTCAGGTTGAGTTAGAACCTCAACCTCCAATTTTCTTCTCCACCTAAACCTAAACAAAAACCTCTTATTATTTTTAGTTAGTTTGATATGTTTAAGACACCTAATGGTCCTCTTTACATCACTACTAGAGTTGAAAATATTCCTTCTTGTGGTACTTCAGTTGATACTTCCTCTAGTGCAAATGTTATCACCAAAGAACACCTTTTAGAAAAAGGCTTATGTAGAGATACATATAATACAACTCCTATATGGATTCAAACTTTTAATGGTTTTCTTTATCATCCTCAAGGTCCTATCACTTTACTTATTACTATTTCAGGGAAATTTATTTTTACTACCTTTTTTTTTGTTACTACTTTTGATCAATTTCAAGTTAAGCTTCGTATTCCATGGCTTCCATCCATCCAAGTCATAGCTTCTCCTATTCATAAATGCCTTAAATTTCCTCTTTATGGTGACATAATTACCATTAATCATTTTCTCTATAAACCATCATGCACTATAAATTGTGGTGAGATTGATTCTATTGACCATCTCATCCTTAAAAACTCTCTACTCATCCTCATCATCTCTATAGAAACTATCAAAAAAATAAGATATCCAAGATCATAGAACTCAGTCTTCCTAAGGGTTGTTCCCATCCATTTATCTTGCCTATTCCATCTACTTTGTCTAGTTTTGAGCCTATTCCCTTAGCTACTATATTTGAACTTGTTGATGTTCATCCTTTGGATCCTATGATAATTGATCAAAATCCTTATTCTATCTCATAAGCCTATTTGTAATAAACATTCTTGTGATCATTGAAAGAACCATCAAGCTAAAGCTAAGGCCAAAATTCATTCTCTTTCTTCTCAACCTAGATCTTCATCTCAACCTTTACCTTCCTATAATCAAACCATACATGGTTTTTTGGAGGAAGATAAAAAAGGTAATACATTACATATGGATAAACATGATGGTTATGTTTGTATTTTAGATTTTGTTGACCTAGATATGGAAGATACTTGAGATGATGAACACACTAGTAGTGATGAAGAAATAATTGATATGGACAATTATTTTCCTAACATGCTTTCTATGTATCTTATAATATCTTCTAATAATGAGCATAGTGAATCCCAAAGTAATCAATTAGAACTTGATGTGATTCCTAGTATGATGTATGTTGGTCCTCTTGTGAGTCGCTTTCGTTCCCCTATCATTTGTTAGAGAAAAGTCCACCAATATAACTGAGAGGGAGGGTGAATCAGTTCTCCAACTATTAAAACACTTATCAACCTTATTAACCTATAAGCATGTGAACAATATAATTAACAACCACAACAAGATACTCATATAGAATAACACTAGATATGCTAACTAGGGAAACCCTTGATCATAGGGAAGACCCTAATGAGGATGGTACCAAAAAAATGATGTAATAATATAAAATTTCCTTATTAGAGGATGGACTTTATTAGGAGACAATGAAATACATTTATTTCATATCAGTCCTTGTTAGGAGGCTTTGAATCCCTTTTAGTAGATTTCAACCCTGTTAGGATTTGTAGAAGACAAATGGAACCACTATCCAAATAGCTTCATGGGAAAAACCAATGAACTCATTGTCTAACTGATGTCTATATTATTCCTTGTATAATAATAGAAATGAACTATACTTGTACTTCCTCTTCCTCTATCCTATCAACTAGACTTTTCTTCTTTTGACATCAATACTAGATCACCAACTTTGCATCCAATAATTCCTTGGATTTCTTACTCGCATATACCAAATACTCTTCTCTTGTTTGCACAATTCATACTTCATCAATATTTCCAAACAAGGAAAATATCATTTCTTTATACCATGTCCTTAAAAGAATTCCTTGACTCGGCCTTGAGGCTTTCCCAATTAGTGATAATAGGACCTCTTTAAGATAATTAATTAGTTTACAATTACACAACTCTATTGGTTCATAATATTTACTACTTCTCACACATGAGACCTCATACCTTGCACACTCTCTAATATCATCATCATGCTATCTACTATCATAGTCTAACCTCACTGATGGGGACACAACCCAACAACAGAATAGACACAATAGAAAGGGGGAATTATATTAACTGAGATAATATGCTAGTACAAATAGTGCAGAGAAAATAAACTTCAAAACATGCCCTACGGGCTTACAATAGCATAAATCTGGAGAATATTTCTCCTTTTAGCACCTCCTCTCAAGCTCCAATCCTAACTGCCTTTTACAATGCAAAAAATCTCCTTAAATAGACCCCAGAGGGTTAAGGACTAGGAGTACATTCTAGAAAGTGCTAGTAGGCATCCACCGACAAAATAGAAGGTTCCAGAAGCCACGTTAGAAGTCGGTGCAAATCTAGAAGAATCCAGAAACGGTAGCCGAACTTCCGGGAGGCATAACTTTTGAACTGTAGCTCCGATTGACGAACCGTTTACATTTTTGAAAAGCTCTCGAAGCTCTCTATAGCCCTATGAACCAGCTTCACTCATCCCCCATTTTTTGACCCTTTTAGAGGTCATTTAATGCCCCAAACCTGACTTTGAAGCATTCTTAGGAGGTCTCCAAAACTCAAAAAACTACAATAACTTTCAAACTGTGGGGCCTTTTGACCTGATTCTTTTTCTGGAATGCTCTAAATCTCAATTACATTCATCTGGCCAAGTCACACCTTCTAGGTCACCAAAATGATGGCCAAATTGCATGCTCCTATTTTTTCAAGATTTTCAAATGCACTGATAGTTGAACAATGAGAGTTGGAACCTTTATTTGAGCCAAATGGGTATCCAAAAATGTAAAGACATGAAACAGAAACTAAGTCTAAGTATATTTTTTTGGGTGACACAGGATTGCCCTTATACCTCTGGATGCTCCTGCATCAGACACCCAGGGTAGATTGAAAAGTGACCCTGTCAGTTTATGGATGGTAGAGGAAATCCCAAATGGGAAACCTCAGCTGTTGAAATCCAAGTTGAGTCTTCGATCGGCCGTCCTTTCCATTTGACCAAATACTCTTCATACTGCCTATTTCTGGTACTCCTACCCACACGATGATCTAGAATGTCTTCTATCTCCTCCTTCTTAGAAGCAGGAATTGGACACGGCTCTAAAACTAGCTCCTCATCTGCACCATCATCATGATACTCTGTTAAATCTGCAATGTTGAAAATGGGAGAAATGTGAATACCATCTGGCAGCTCCTCCTCATATGCATTTCCTGAGTTATGTTTCTTCAAAATTTTGCAGGGGCCAAATTTCTTCATTTTTAGCTTGTTGTAAGTACCAACTGGAAATCTTTCTTTTCGTAAATGCACCATGACAAGATCCCCTACTTGGAATTCCTTATGTCTCCTCCTTGCATCAGCCCTAGCTTTATACTCTTGATTCATCTTGATAATGTGTGCTTGAACCTCCTCATGTAGACACTTGATGTGTTCAGCAAATTCCTCAGCTTCAACACTTGTTCTTTCCCCTTGTTCTATCTTCCTCAATTCTAGTGCAGTCCTTGGGCTATTTCCATATACAATTTGAAATGGTGATTTTCCAGTACTCCTATTTATAGAGTTATTATAAGCAAACTCTGCCTGTGGTAGAATCAAATCCCATCCCTTGGGCTTATCTCCAACTAAACATCTCAGCAAATTGCCCAGACTTCTATTTACCACCTCTGTTTGACCATCAGTCTGTGGGTGATGCGTGGAACTGAATTTCAGGTCTATTCTCAACTTCTTCCACAATCTCCTCCAGAAATACCCCACAAATTTAGTATCTCAGTCAAAAACTATACTCCTTGGAAGACCATGTAGTCTTACCACCTCTTTGAAAAACAAGTCTGCAATGTGGACAGCATCATGAGTTTTGTGGCATGGAATGAAATGTGCCATTTTGGAGAACCTATCAACCACCATGAATACTGAGTCATTACCCCTTTGCGTGCTTGGCAATCCAAGAATAAAATCCATACTTATGTCCTCCCATGGCCTTGATGGAACAGGCAATGGCTGATATAGGCCAGTATTGTGACTAAACCCCTTGGCAACTTGACAAACCTAGCAACTCTGTACAAACTTCTTCTCATCCTGTGTAATTTGAGGCCAAAAATAATGTTCTCTAAGAATGGCAATGGTCTTATCCTGACCAAAATGTCCTGCCATCCCTCCACTGTGTTTCTCCTTAATCAGATTTTCCCTCATGGAACTCCTTGGAATGCACAATTGTCTACCTTTGAACAACATGCCATTCTGAATCAAATAGTCTAACCACTTGGTTCTATCTACAGCCACAGGTTCTTTACAAGCTTTCCATGCTTCAGCAAAATCAGGATCCTCGGGGTACAAATTCTTGAGTTCATCAAACCCAACTACTTCAACCTGCATTGTTGTAAGCAACAACTGTCTCCTACTTAATGCATCTGCAACCCTGTTAGATTTTCCACTTCTATGCTTCAACACAAATGTATAACTCTGCAAGAATTCTACCCACTTCATATGCCTCTGATTCAATTTACCTTGGCTATTTAGGTACTGTAATGCCTGATGATCAGTATACAAAACAAATTCCTTTGGCAATAAATAATGCCTCCATTTCTTTAAGGCCTAAACTATTGCATAGAACTCTTGATCATAAATAGAATACTTATTCTTTGCATCATTCAATTTTTCACTAAAATATGCAATAGGCTTACCTTCTTGGCTTAATACAGCCCCAATAGCACTACCACTAGCATCACAATCCACCTAGAATACTTTTCTAAAATCTGGAAGTGCCAACACAGGCTGTTCAGTCACCTTCTTCTTCAGCAATTCAAAACTTCTCACAGCTGCTGCAGTCCATTTGAACTCTTTTCTATCCCCTCTTATTGTATTAGTTAGAGGTGCACATATGCCACTGAAATTCTTAATAAACTTCCTGTAAAAACTAACCAGACCATGAAATGATCTTACCTCAATAGCAGACCTTGGAGTAGGCCATTCCAAGATGGCTTTTACCTTCTCTGGATCCATTTTGAGACCTTCAGGTGATATAACAAATCCCAAATAGACTAACTCCCTTTTTGCAAAGACACACTTCTTTAGATTAATTAACAGTTTCTCTTCCCTTAGCCTTTCAAGGACACTATGAATATGTAGTAAATGTTCTTCCAAAGTCTTGCTGAAAATTAAAATATCATCCAAATAGACAATAAAAATTTTTCCCAAGAACTTCTTAAGTACCTCATTCATGAGCCGCATGAAGGTGTTTGGGGCATTCGTCAATCCAAAGGGCTTGACTAACCACTCATAAAGACCCTCCTTGGTCTTGAAGGCTGTTTTCCACTCATCTCCTTCTCGAATCCATATCTGATGATAGCCACTCTTCAGATCTATCTTTGTGAAGTACTGAGCTCCGCTCAAGCAGTCCATAAGATCATCCATCCTTGGTAAAGGAAACCGGTACTTGATGGTTATCCTATTTATAGCTCGATAATCTATACACATCCTCCACTCTCCATCCTTCTTTGGTGCAAGTACTACAGGTAATGCACATGGACTCAGGCTTTCTCGAATCAAGCCCTTCCTCAACAGATCCTGAACTTGTCTATTTAGCTCCTCTATTTCAGTAGGAGTCATCCTGTGAGCAGCCTTGTTAGGAAAACTTGCTCCTGGAATCAAATCTATCTGATGACTGATTTGCCTTACTGGTGGCAATCCATCTGGAACATTATCAGAGATAATATCTCCAAATTCTCGTAGTAAATCTGAAACTTCAAATGGTATTTCACTACTACCTTCTTTGTCTTTCCTAGGAATCAAAGCATAGCACATACGCTGATGTTTCATGCCATCTAAAAACTTCCTTCCATCAACAAGACAAATCCTAGCACTGCTACATACCTTTTCACCTTCCTTTTTCATGGGCTTCAATTTGTGGTGAACTCCATCCTTTGTCAGAGAGTATGTGTTTGCATGTCCATCATGTATTGCATGTCTATCAAACTGCCATGGTCTACCCAACAATAGATGGAAAACATCCATCGAAATAACATCACAAAGAACTTCATCATGGTAACTCCCAATTTTGAATTTTACTAAACATTGTTCACTTACCAAGACCTTATGATCATCTTTTACCCAAGAAATCCAATAGGGCTGGGGATGTTTCTCCCTCTTGAGCTTCAGCTTAGAGACCATCTCTTCTAATACCAGGTTATTAGTGCTACCACTAGTAATGATCACATCACAACATTTATCCTCACACTTGCATCTGGTACGGAACAAACTCCTCCGTTGCCCTGGTTCATTCTCACCACTTAGTAGGAATCTTTCATTTACCAAGGCCTCTCCTCTTTCTGCATCCTCTGAATGTGATGATTGTGCATCCTCATCCGCATGAGCAACCCTAGCTTGGCCCTCAGCTCTCCTATCTATCCTTCCTTGTCATTAAGGGCATTCAAAGGCATGATGACCTTCTTCATTGCAATGGAAACAGGTACCACGGAAGCCTCCTCTTCCTTGCCCATGTCCTCTACCTCTTCCTCTTTGATTTCCAAAATCTTGATCACGGGGACAGTTGAAACCCTCATTCCTCTGGTTCCTGCTAGTACCCTCATCTTCATTTTTCTTTTGAGTTTAATTACGGCCTCCAGATGATCTACCACTTCCCCTTCCTCCTTGACCATGCCCTCTTTGTCTTCCTTCAAACCTTTTACTCAGCTTCTCTTCAACTCTTAGGGCAAACTGGTATGCTTCTTCAACGCTAGTCATTCTTACCAGACTTAATTCCTCCTGGATGCTAGGTCGTAACCCACTGATATAACGAGAAACCTTCTCCTTATTTGCTTCTGCATGCCGCGCTCTAATCAGGAGTCGGTAAAACTCCTCTGTATATTCTTGGACTGATCTTCCTGCTTGCTTTAACCCATGCATCTTCTTAAACAGATCAAGCTCATAGTCCACAGGAATGAACTGCTTCTTCAATTTGTCCACCATGCGATCCCATCTTGTGATCTTCTCCTTTCCTCTTCTAAGTCTTTCTAGTTGAACCTCTTGCCACCAGATTTTGGCATGGCCTTTTAGTTTGGCCTTTGCAAACTTAACCCTATCTAGGTCCCTGATATCCTCATACTCAAAGTATTCATCCAGTTCATTGATCCAGTCGATCAACTCATCTGGTTTCAAATTTCTCGAAAATATACCCACTTCAATTGTAGGTCTTTTCCCAAACCTAGTAATGGCCCTAAAAAGCCTTTCCTCTACAGGATTTAGAACTTCCCCATCAACTTCCATTACTTCCTCTTCATTGTCATCCTCACTATTGTCATCTGCGGCAATATTTGCTCCTCTACGAAGCTCCTCTTGCAATGCTTGTACCTGTCTCTGGAGGGCTCTAACCTCCTCAAGATCAATAGCTCTAGCCCTTCTTCCATGCTCTCTTTGTGGAGGCATCTTCTAACTCGAACCCACAACCACACAGTCCTGGTGCAAACTGCCTCACAGTCGGCGCTCTGTCTACACACTCAGGAAAACCCGCTCTGATACCACTTGATGGGGACACAACCCAACAACAGAATAGACAAAATAGAAAGGGGGAATTATAATAACTAAGATAATATGCTAGTACAAATAGTGCAGAGAAAATAAACTTCAAAACATGCCCTACGGGCTTACAATAGCATAAATCTGGAGAATATTTCTCCTTTTAGCACCTCCTCTCAAGCTCCAATCCGAACTACCTTTTACAATGCCAAAAATCTCCTTAAATAGACCCCAAAGTGTTAAGGACTAGGAGTACATTCTAGAAAGTGCTAGTAGCCATCCACCGACAAAATAGAAGGTTCCAGAAGCCGCGTTAGAAGTCGGTGCAAATCTAGAAGAATTCAGAAACGGTAGCTGAACTTCCGGGAGGCATAACTTTTGAACCGTAGCTCCGATTGACAAACTGTTTACATTTTCGAAAAGCTCTTGAAGCGCTCTATAGTCCTATGGACCAGCTTCACTCATCCCCCATTTTTTGACCCTTTTTGAGGTCATTTAATGCCCCAAACCTGACTTTGAAGCATTCTTAGGAGGTCTCCAAAACCCGAAAAACTGCAATAACTTTCAAACCGTGGGGCCTTTTGACCGAATTCTTTTTTTGAAATGCTCTAAATCTCAATTATATTCATTTGGCCAAGTCACACCTTCTAGGTCACCAAAATGATGGCCAAATTGCATGCTCCTATTTTTTTGGGATTTTCAAATGCACTGATAGTTGAACTATGAGAGTTGGAACCTTTATTTGAGCCAAATGGGTATCCAAAAATGTAAAGACATGAAACAGAAACTAAGTCTAAGTACATTTTTTTTGGGTGACACAGGATTGCCCGTATACCTCTGGATGCTCCTGCATCACTCACATATCATGATTCTATCTCTGTAAGGAGATACAATCAAAGCATCAAAAACTACTTCTCAAGTACTCTATTTGTAAACTATCTTCTTTAATTCAATCACATCTTCTTCTTGTCTTAGAATTTCTTCATGTTCACTTAACCATGTCATCAGGACATAGTTTAGAACATATCCTTAACCACTTTTGACTTGATCATCAATTCTCCATCCATACAACTTTGTTTTCTATTTGCTACTCTGCCAGTCTTCACAGAAATAATACTATGTTGACATCAATGAAAAATACAATCATGAATGCAACATGTTAATTATAAATAATCTCTCAAATTCTTAGGGTACTTCCCCAAAGGAATATCATCAGCATTCATTCTTACAATATTTTTGACCAAGATGGGGGGGATGGGGGCATGTAGAATTCTTGATTTGTACTTCATCTATCATAGTAGTCTTTGTTTTCTTATGTTGTGATTTACTCCCATGTTGTGTTTCTATTATATGTTTTGATTTGATTACTTTAGATGATGCTTATTTATTTTTTGTGCTTAACAAGATAAAGTAATTTCCTTGTTGTATACATTCTTTTTTTCTATATGTTTCTACTATATGTTGGCATATGTTATGTTGTACTTGTGCTATTTTTTGTATTAGAGATATTGTATAGTCTTCTTGGTTTCTTATGATATGGTAGCACCAATTCTTTTTGAACTCCATATTACTATCCCAAAAAGACTCTTCTTCATAACCCTTGCATGTATTTTACTCTATTGTCTTGTAGTTTTGCTTCATTTAGGTAATAATGATATTTTTAGATATTATATAATATTGCATATTATCATATCATCTTACTAACCTCAAACTTAGTAGATCCCTTAATTTTCTCTCTTTTTGTTATGTTCTCATTTTCCTTGAATTTTTTCTCTTCTTGGGGACATCTCATAGTGGAAACATTATTTGGTGGATTCAT
Source organism: Cupressus sempervirens (assembly GCA_028749045.1). Lineage (NCBI taxonomy): Eukaryota > Viridiplantae > Streptophyta > Pinopsida > Cupressales > Cupressaceae > Cupressus > Cupressus sempervirens. The sequence continues at coordinate 574,580,966 of CM053791.1, forward strand.
GTACACTTTTGTTAAATCCATTTCTCTCATTGAAGTGTTTGTAATTTATTTGAATTATATGCATATGCTCCACTCATCCTTTGACAATGAAATAAAAATATGGACTCTATGTATGGCTCAAAGCACTTCAACCTAATATATGCATTGTTATTTCATGTTTAGCCCTCTCTCTCTTTCCTTTTGGTTTCTAGGAACTATTGATAGGTTTTGGGGGATTGGCCACTTTTTGGATCTTTCTCTAAACTATTGGTAGTTTAGGAGGCCTGATACTTGTTTTTGGACCCTTCTTTTGACTACAAAAAGTCTTGGAAGCTTGATCTTGTTTTGACCCCATAAGAACCCATCTATCCTTATCCCAAGATCTATTTTAATTCTTCTTTTCAGGACATTTAGTTTCCTTGAAGTTGAATCATTTGATGGACTAACTAGAATTCTACAAACACTTGCTAGACCATTTGGCTCATCTTTGAATTGACTAGTATGCCAAACACACATTCTTGACTATTAAATACCATCCCATTTTGTAGAGGAATTTCCCACACTTCCTTTTCTTTTGTGGTTCATAATAAGGAACACAAACCTTATTGGGAAAGTAATTATTTTGGATGTGAGAAAGACTCAAGTCTCTTAGGGCCTTGGTGATCTTTTTTCATCCTAGACCATGATAAGATTTGTTCTTTTCTCTTATCTACTTTATCATGAGTTTGAGGAAACTCATACTCCCACTAAGTGGGTGATAAATGTATTGTCTTCAAATGGATGAACTTGCCTATTAAGACCTTTTAACATTCTCTTCATTATGCCTTCTTTGCACCATGAGTGTGCTTATGCTTGATCTCCTTTTTCTCTTCTTTTCCTCTCCCTTCCACCCTATTTTTCTTGGTATTTTACTCTTCTTTTTGTGGCATATGAGATTTGATGTCTAGGACCATGTTGACCCAAGTTGATCTAGTCCCTAATGATTTCATGGCTCAAGGCCTAAAAGGTATCAAGCACTTAATTACTTCTATTTTTCTTTCTCGTTAGTGTGTATTGGTTTCTCACCTAAATACTCATATATAAGGAGATTTGGAGGCTTCATTTTGATATCTCATTTAATCACACACTTAATTAATATAAGCTATTACTCTTAGGTTTTGATTTGGTCATTTTACATTCAAGGAGTTCAAGTGTTCAAGATTTTTAAGCATTTATGAAAGGATATTTCTGTCTAGCATTGAAGGATCCTTTATAATCATTTACTCTTCAAGATTTAGATTATTATTGGTGAATAAAGGAGGAAATCTACATTGAATAATTTCACCATAGTCTTCATTGATGGACATTCACGGCCATGGTACCATGATGGGATTATGGTAGATCCATTAAAAAGCATGGAGATGCCCTACATTCCTAATTCAAGAGATATAATACATTTACATAAAAAAATTTTTTTGATAAAGGGTTCAAGAAAGATGAATCATAACATTTATCTTGTCTTTCAATAATTTACATTTCTCATTTATAGTTACTTCCTTAACCTATCACTTGAACAAGGAAATTCCTCATCAAACCCTAACCACAAACCCTTATTTTCTATGTTTATTTGCAGGATACTAGCCAGAGCTTATAGATCTGGAACCTACTCTTCAAGATCTTTTTGGAGAAGTTAGTTATAGAATCATAAAACTACATCAACATGGTTGTAGAGTTCCCTTCCAAGTTGACCTAGACCTTCAATTTTCTTTTGTAGGGAGATTTATGAGATTTGTTCCTTTCATAATTTCATTTCAAGATTCATGGTTAGACATTTAAAAAATAGTTCAAATTCATAACTTTTGGAGCTAAAATGCATCTTCCACTATGCATTTCAAGGTGAGTATTTCATATTTTATTTGATTTCATTTCATTACCCTATATCTATATCTTAATTAGGCTAATTGTATACACCTAGCATCTAGATTTACATTATTCAAGAAATTGGTTTAATTTTAAATCTACATTATCCTATTAAGGGCTAAAGAGTGCATTTCCTTGTATTCCATTCCTCTTTATTATCTAAATTTAGTATTTTTACCCTTCTTCCTTTGGTTCCTAGATAATCTAATTTGGGTCATAGGTGGAATCATATTTGGAAATTCTCCTTTTTCCCTTTCATACATGTTTGAATGGATTAGTGGCCTAAAAATTGGAGATCTACAACCCTATTTAAGTGTCTCTCTCGTTGCCCAAAACAAAACCATAATCAACATCAACAATATATTGTGATATACAAAGTAAAATTTCTTGCACATTCGTGTAATTAGACTTTTTCCTAAGAATAAAGATCCACCACAAGTACTCTTTATGTCATCCACATTCCCATCCCAAACAACATCAGTGTAGACTTGAAGTGTAAATTCACCATTTTTTGTAACATAATAAAAAATCTTTAGTTCATTCCAGATATCTAAATATCATTTTTTAAATAGTCATATGAGTGTCTTTGGGATTAGATGAAAACCTTGTAACTATTCCAACTACATGCATAGTATAAGGTCTAGTATGCATAACATAATGTGTCTTATTTACCTCATTTGTACTATCTTCCTTAGATAATTCACATCCAATCACCATAGGTGTACAAACTAGCCTTGACTCATCGATCCCAAATGTTTCTAGAATCTCCTTAATATACTTAGATTGGGTCACATTAATACCACATGTTGTTTGATGAACTTGTAATCCAATGAAAAAATTGATCTCATCAAACATAGATATCTCAAATCCTTTCTCATTTGATCAAAAAATAATTCACACAACAAACCTTTACCAAAAAATATGATATCATTCACAAAATTTTAGCAATCAATACCATGTATTTAGTCTCACTCTTCAATTATAGATTTTTGTTTCCACTTGTTCTAAGAAGTCAAATCTTAATCAAATATGAATGTAACCTTTCATACCACACTCTTGGTGCTTTCTTTAGTTCATACAATGCTTTCTTTAATTTTCAAACTAGGTGCCTCTAATCTAGCTCAATAGATCCTTTTGGTTGTCCTATGTAGACTTCCTCTTCAAGTATTCCATTCATAAATGCTAACTTAATATGGATTTTATATACCTTGAATTTCTTGTAACTTAAATAATATAGAAACAGGGGAAGAAGTTTCACCATAGTTAATTCTTTCTTCTTAGGCATAACCTTTGCAAACTAATCTAGCCTTATTCCTTATAACTTCACCATTTTCATTCAGTTTATTTCCAAAGATAGATTCTATCCCAATCATATTCTTATTATCTAGTCCTAGTAATAGTGTCCATGTGTTATTTTTATTGATCTAATCTATATTTTTATTCATAGAATTAATCCAATCTTCATTTCCAAGTGCATCTTTCATAGTGCTCAGTTCAAACTTAGCAATCAAACATGTATTTTTCTTCAATTTATGTCTTGTTCTGACTTTAACACTTTTATCTCCAATGATTTTTTTAGATGAATGGATCCTTCTCATATATTTTTCTAGCATAAGTTCATTTCTCTAAATTCTAGCATTATCTTCAATTAGTAGTGTTGTGGTTCAATAATGCATGTCACATTTCAATCGCAAATGGGGACCCCTTACTTTCTTTTTTGGCTTTTTGGATCCCTATCCCAGGATCCGAGTTCTTTTCAAGTCTTATCTAGTCTCCTAGATTGTGTCTAAATCTTGACTAGAAACTTGGTTGTTAAAAAATCAAAACATTGAGGAGAAATTTTTGATGAGTCATTGAAAAAATTAAAAGGTGCACTAGTGCACCTCAGGTGTGCTAGTGCTCCAAAATCTTAAAAAAAAGTATTTGTGCAAAGGGTGATGCACACCTACATAGCTACATAGTTGGGGAGCACTAAGGGTGTTAGGGCCTATAAAGCCCCCCTACACCCTTCTTCTTTCCATATTTTTCATTTAACTCCTCGAGACCTCTATAGTTGCAGCCCTATAACACAGTAGGTGTGCCTCTTAATCATCTCCCCTACAAAACACAAAGCAAAACATAAAACACAAACCTAAAAATAAGTGTGCATGAACACACTTACCTAGGTGTGCATCTTTCTCTTTTTTACCATTTCCCACCAAAACACTGTAGAAAACTCAAGAAAATAAAGATCATACCCACAATTGGTGCTCACCTACCTGGATGTACTAATGTGCACCTAATTTCATTTTAAAACTTTAAAAACATAAAATCATACTTTAAAATAGGTGCACATTAGTGCACCTACTTAGGAGCACTAATGCACACTTATTTTATTGTTTAAAAAAAAAATTTAAACACAAAAAATATCTTCGTCCTCAAAAATAAATGCACCAGGCACACCTATTAGGTGTACCAGGTGTTCTATATCTTTTGTTTATGCATTCTTAGGGTTACTAATTAGGTTTTTAGATAATTGAGATTTAGGATTTTATTCGTAGGGTGTCCTTAATCCATTTTTTCTCAAAATAAAAACTAATGGACATACTTTTGCGCAGAAAAAATGGCATCTTCTTCATCCTTGCTTTGGCAAGAAAATGACACCAAAATTAGTAGTGTTTAAGTTCTAGGGTATACTAAAAAAATCATGTTTTCAAGATGAGAACTCAAAAATCTAAGATACTAATTTGGGACACATAGATTTGAGAGAATTTTTAAAGATATGCAAAAAACTAACTAAGAAGTCCTAGATGATCTATGCATTAATCTGATTAGGGCTCATTAATGTAGCATCACACCCAGTGTTAGTGCAATCTTCAGAGCTAATCATGACATTTTTAGAACACTTTTTTCTTGAAGAGAGGGTTGTCAAGAGCATAACAGGAGAGATCATTCTAGATGTTAGACCCAAGAACATTAAAAAGCTATTCCATCTCCTACAGGCAAACAAATTTATCAAGCTAACCTATGACTAAGTAGAGAGATGATACTAGGAACACATTGATGAAGCTTCTGAGATTATCCAATCCTCATACCTTATAAAGAAGACTCCTCAGGAAAGAAAAATGGCAAAGTAGACATGAAAAGAGGGTACATGAAGGAAGACATTGGCTACTCAATCATACTCTTGAGTAGAGTAATGGGTTTTTCGATAGCTGGACACCTAAACATTTTCATGGTGCATTTTATTGAAACAATAAAAAAAGAAGAGATGCCATTGGATTGGACTTCTATTCTTAGTCAAAATTTGGGTGAACAGTTGGTGGCAGCAAAGAACAACAAAAAATTGTACATGACATCATACTTGGTATACTTGTTAGCCGCAAGGGTGACTAATTATCTAGGCTCTACAAGAGGGGTAGTATGTAGGATCCCATGCATGGCCATATATTGTATACCCTTAGCTGATGAAGAAAATGATTTTAGTGCAAAGAAAAGAATACACAATTGTGAATGATGCTTTCATCTTTGCCATAATTTGGTTTATAGAAGGAGATTATGCAAAAATAATATTAGATGAGGTAGTTTCCCTAGCCAAAGCTTATTATATCCAATTCTATACATTCACATATCTAAGGGTAGTAGAAATAACTGTCAAACCTAAGAAGCTCCCTCAGTATCGCAACAACAAGCTTATTCTCTTGGAGATCTCTTAACAACTCTTGTTTACATATGACATAGTTAGAAAACAACATAAAACATGTTGGACCTAGCCTATGACTATAGGACCATTTTAGGTAGACCAAAGGCAAGATATCTCCTCTTTTGAATGCGAATGGGATTAGTATCCATTAGAAGAGTATAATTCTCCATGGCCATATTTTGATAATATTGGGAGAGTGCAGTACTTGGTAGGCAAAACATTTCAACATGAAGAAGCTATTGAAGATCAATGGATGAATGTAATAAATGACTACGATGTCCATATAAGGGATTATTATAGGATGAATTTGAATTTTGTAGAGAATGATTTGAAGATAAAGATTCCATTGAATATTGTGCAACAAGATACTGATGAGTTTCTTAATCCTTTGTTCTATAGGGATAAAACTAGTGAAAGGCCAATTATGAATGTCAAGATTGATATAGAAGAAGATTTGGACATTAATCATAGGAAAAGGTACATCATCAAATTGATGTAGGATTGGATCAAGAAACCATTCAAACTTGATCCAATTCTTGAGACTAGGATCTTTCGTGCACAAGCTCATCCAACCAAAGATAGAGGGAAAAAGGTCATCATCCCTATGTTTATAGCTTAGTTCCCAGTAAGGCCAGAAATAGTGCACCAAATTGATAGGCTAGTTGGTTATTAATGAGCTCAAAAGAGTAAAGTCAAGGGAAAGAGAAAGATGAATTCTCTTCAACAAGACAAACCTAAAGAGGGAGAAATTCTGGCACCTACACAACAAGGAGAAGAAAACATACAAAGGTCAGACAATGTATAAATCACACAAGCCCAAGGTGATCCTCAAGTGCCGCTAGTTGCATAAAGCTAAATAGAAGTATAAATAGAAATATAAGACGTTTCCCCACCTTGATAGGTAGAGCAAGCCTCTTCCTGAATGCCTAAGAGAAGGAAGATTAAGACTCCAATGAAGAGCAGACAAAAGGTGATCAAGAAGTGATCCATTTTCCATCTATCCCCAAACCCATCATGTATGAAGCTAAAGAAGAGTAGGGTAGTGAGGAGGAAAAAGATGATTTTCCCTTGAGTTAGAGGACTTGACTAGCCAAAGCCACAGAGGAGGAATGGAGGAGAAGTTCTACGATTACCCTGCCATCTAATCATGATGAACCCATGTAAACCACTACATTAGAAGATGAAATGAAATAGTGGACAAATGAGCAATATGTGGAGGGCGTTGATGTATTTTAGATGTTAGATTGTGATTTTATTCCCATGGGTACCAAGTTGGTTGGGGACAAGATCAGAGACACACCCACCAATAAACCTCAATAGGAGGATTAGACTCACAAGGACCTGAGATAGTTTTGGAATCCCAACTACAAGTCACATTTTGTGTAGAAAAGGGATTTACTACCCCTCTTCCTCTAGGTATAGAAATTAAATAGGTCCAGGTAGAACATAAAGAAGATCCAGAACAAGTATCCATTGATGAAGTGTTAGAAGAGGGACAAATAAATAAACAACCTCAACAAACTTCCTAGGACACAGAGGTGAGAATAGTGGGTTCTATAGATACAAAGACTCATGGTATAGATCAATTGTAAAGGGAGAAGACTCTAGAAAGGAGTGACAAGGGGAAAGGTATATGTAATAATTTTCCTAAGGAAAGAATGAAATGCCATTATCTAGAAGCTCAAGAGATAACACAAGAGAGAAAAAATATGATCAAAGGAGAATAGATTAATTAGATAATTGGATGAATACATCATAGAAGTGCCTTGTATATAAAGGTAACTAATATGACTAGGAGTCAGCAAAGTGATAAGCATACCAACTAAGCACATGTTCACCAAGAGTGAATTACCCTCTATTATGAATGAATGTACATGGAATAATGAGAGGATAAGAATGTAAAGGTGTATCTCAGAAAGAGATCTAGTAGACAACATGTGCTCAATTGGAGTGCAAACTATTATGTTTTCTACATGACAACTCATGTGAATATGTATTATCCTAAGTAAACTTAAGTAGTGTAATAGTAATTAATTATTTACACTAACACACCCCCTTAAGTGCAACTTAGGGGAATACACTTAAGCTGACAAAAGCTATGATGAAAATGCATAATGGGTCTTGATTACTAGGCCATGTTAGGTACCCATGTACAAATGCAATGATGCACAATGCTATGTAATGCAATGCAATCTCTCTGAAAATGGAGAAAGAAGGAAAACCTCATGGGAAAAACCCTCCCCTACAATAAACGAAGATGCATGTATGGATGCATTAGTTAAGACTAATAAGGGGAAGGGTATATGTAAGAATTTTCCTAAGGAAAGAATTAAATGCCACGATCTAGAAGCTCAAGAGATAGCACAAGAGAGAAAAGATATGATCAAAGGAGAATGGATTAATTAGATAATTGGATGAATACATCATAGAAGTGCCTTGTATATAAAGGTAACTAATATGACTAGGAGTTAGCAAAGAGATAAGCATACCAACTAAGCATATGTCCACCATATATAATAAAGAATCTGTCCATGAAATCCCCCCATTAGTGAAGGGTCTCCCGATGATGAATACTTCAAGACAAAAGAGAATCCAATGCCTACAAACAACATTTCTCCCTTTAGGAAGAAGATACACCAAGTATAGGTGCAAGTATGCTTCCCACTATGGATAGGAAGATGGAAGAGGGATCCATTTTTAGTATGCTATGAATGTTGCCTCTAAAGTCTATTCATATGTTGACAAGTCCTTGATGAATGTAGATGCCACAAACCAATCTAGTGGATGTCAAAAAGAAGGTGGCAAACAAGGCAGCATGCCCATTTATGAAAGTGAATCAACCTTTAAGGATAATGAAGCATCTTGATAGGAAGATATGGGAAGAGAAGTAATGTAGCCTCCCCTCAATGATGAATGCACACCCATGAAGGAAGCTCCTTGATGACTGAAGAAGTTGCACCATGAAATGTAAATGAAGTTCCTCCTTATATGAAGAAATGGTTCCATAGGGGTTGTAGATAATTCTCCCCGACTATTAGAAAGAATCCTTAGAAAATATGATGTCCTAGGAAATTGGAATACAATCTCCAAAGACTAACGTGTCTCTTCTGAAATAAAAGAGTCCTTCTCTAACTGCTATAAAGAAGTATCCACAATCATGTCAATCTCAAAAGAAATCTTAATTTGTTGAGGGTTAGAGTATTCCCTCACAACAAGTGAAGAAAAAGTCTCCTCAACAAAGAGAAGATTGATGTCATCAATGATGTCTTCCACATCTTCAATGTAAAACTCCACAAATAGCCCTATAATGTCTAGAAGGAAGTCATCCCATAAAGCTAAAATAGGAAGACATGGTGTTTCCTACAACACTGAATCAAGAGCATATGTGGGTATAACTATATCAATAGAAGCAACAGGAGCATCAAAAGGTATGATCTCAACCAAAGTTGTAGGTATCATAACTAGAGTGCCTAGAGGTAGAATGTCCTCTAGGAATGGAGGAATTGTTGGATCTCCATATGCTTTCCAAAGAGTCATCTAAATATCATAAGGGTCAGTTAGGTTTTAGAGGACATCATAGCAATCAGTATTGATACTGAAAAAAATGCTAACACAATCATGTGAATAGGTGTTGGATTAGTGTAAGAGGGAAATTCTTTGGAACATGGAAAAGAAAATACTTCCTTATGCTCTCTTAGATGATCAATGACTAAAGCACTCCATTTGTAATAGTTCCTCTTTGTCAACCTTGGTCTTATACCAAACTAACATGTGTGACATGACTCCATGAGATCAATAAATATATGCACCTCCCAAAATGCAAAAAAAGAAATCAAGGAAACCCCCCTAATGAATTATTTGGCACTTTATATTTAGCGTGATTACAATGGCTACTTGCCAATTTAGGGCATAATTGGACTTCTAATTTTGATGGTTACAACAAAAAATATGAAGCTATACTAGACTCAACAAGATAAGACACAAGACCTCTCAAGGATCTAATTAATTACAAGTGCCAATAGGCCAAAATGAGACCAAAACTTGAAAGTACTATCTCTACTCAAAATTACTCCAAACTGATACCAAATCTGGAAAGTAGACAAAAGATTACACACTCTCACAAAAAATAGCACCTGAATATGTGTCTAGATGAGCCCAAACTAAGCCTTTGAAATTGCAAAAATCAAGATTTGTGATTTGTAGAAAAATTTAAGAATAAAGACCTCAAACAACCTACACCAATGTGTAGATCATGAAGTTCTACCCAAAAACAAAAAACAAAATGTTTGGAGGGAGATATCACTATTTTAAAATCACCTCTATAATTATTTTTCCTAAATTTCCAACATCACACCTCCAAAAATAAAATGACACTAGATTTCACCTTAGATGTCCAATTTTGATGAAACAAAGGTCAATTTGGGGGTTTTTGACCTTTTGAATATGATGCCAATATCTAATTTGCACCAGCAAACTCCAATCTTGACTTGCTAAAAAAATCTCTCCAATGGCTATGAAATGAAACTCCTATGGCTCTGATACAATGTAAGAATTTTCCTAAGGAAAGAATGAGATTCCAAGATCTTGAAGCTCAAGAGATAGAACAAGAGAGATAAAATATGATCAAAGGAGAATGGATTAATTAGATAATTGGATGAATACATCATAAAAGTTCCTTATATATAAAGGCAACAAATATGACTAGGAGTCAGCAAAAAGATAAGCATATCAACTAAGCACATGTCCACCAAGAGTGGATTATCCTCCATTATGCATGAATGTACGTGAAAAATTGAGAGGATAATAATGCAAAGGTGTATCTCATAAAGAGATGTAGTAGACAACATGTGCTCAATTTGAGTGCAAACTATTATGTTGTCTACATGACAACTCATATGAATATGCATTATCCTAAGTAAACTTAAGTAAAGTGTAATAATAATTAATTATTTACACTAACAATATAGTTGAGAAAACACCTTCATCCTCTAAAGGAAAATCCCTGATGTGGCATATTCCAAGGTGGCTTAGAAAAGAAGTGATAAAAAATAAGAAGCAACAATTCACTACTAAGGAGAAGGATAGGTGGAATTGATAGAAGTGCTAAGGAAACTTGATTCACCTCCTAATGATGCATGACCATTAGCCTTCATTATGAGTGATTAGAATCATGACCTTTTTGTTCATGTACCTCTTCCTCCTTCACAATCAAATTTTGAAGAATTGACTCCTAGGAATTATCAAATCTAGATAGTTATGCTTGGAAAGCCAACCTTGGAAACTACAAAGCTGATGGTTACGATAGGGATGAAGGAAGTTTTTTAGGACCCTAGAACAAGATGGGGTGGAATTGATAACACTTCAGCAATAGAATGAAATACCTAAGGGATATTTAAGAGAAGTTGTTGGACCCTTACATCCCACTAACCATGAATAAACTCCAAATGTAGCAATTCAGAGAAGGGGTAGAGGTGTTGTGCAATTGGACCCATTTTTAAATTATTGTCAGCAATGGCAAGAAAGTTTTGAGGAAAAAGGCATATTAATAATTCAAGGAAATTTCAAGTTATTACATGTCATGTAGGAGAATGCAAATAAGTTAGTGGCAATTTTGAATCAAGATTTTGGTTTAATGGATGAACTGCATACCTGGGGAAAAGACTTGCAAGCATTACAGGCAATCAAAGGCCAGAGATATTAGATGCTCATGGATGTGTATATAGTCAACAAACTAGATTTAATAGATGATTAGATTGAGAAGATTGTAGATGGAAATAAAGTAATGGAGTCATTACACATGAAGATTCACAGGCTCAAGGACCAAGCCCAAGAGAAAATTTTGGAACCTAAGAAACATTATAGTGATGCATGTTTGGACATTCTTGAGGATGATGCATAGGAAAAACTAATACCAGTAGAAATAGTAGTTCAGATATTTCAATTTTTTTTGATAAAGTTTCTAATGATGAAGATATCTAGCAGGCATTAGAATAAAGGAAGCTTAGTTAGAGCTTGATACAAAACTAGGGGATTTTGCAGAAACTTATATATAAGTGGATAGTTACAGGTAGAAAGTAAAGGATAAATTTAATGCCTTAGATTTACTAGATGTTGCTAAAGTCATTGAGATAATTGATAAATTCAAGGGAAAATACCCAAAGATAGCTTTGCTATAAAGGGGAACAAATCCTAGAAGCCAAAAGTTTAATTTTAACACTTAATCTGAGGTGTGATATTGTGCCAGGTGCACTAGGTGCATAGGTGCATGAGGTGTGTTGGTGCACTTTTTGAAATTTTTTTTGGAATATTTTGAAGAAGTCAAAGGTGCACCGATAGTTAACTACTAGTTCCAAAATTAGAGCTCTCCATGCATCAAAATTGCATTCTGACAGTGGTTTAACTCTGATAGATGCCTAGTAAAGATGAAGCTTCTATTTTTTAACACTTCTAGAGACCCCTACATCAACTAAAGGCTCTCTTATTCTTATTTTCTCATTTTTCCTTTGTTTTATGACATTTAAAGGCTCATGCATCTAATTAATGATATAAAAATGGATTGAGTCCTATTAAGCACTAATTAGAGAGTCGGTTTGTACATAATTATATTTTTTTTATTAATTTAGAAGCATATGATTGCATAAAGATATCTTTGACTCTCAACACAAATTAAGGAGATGATTTATTATAAATATGGGATTGTAATATGTAATTAGGGCTGCCTTATTTTGCAATAATTTGGAGTGTACTAATTCTTGCCTAAGTGTATTATATTTTGTGGATGAATGTCCATGGAATGTAATTGAGCCAAAATTTTATTGCATTATTTTTGGTTGTGTGATCTTTAATTCTGGTGTTTTCTATAGTTTTACAAATTCCACTGACGTATCTAGTTCAAGAAGAGATCACCCATTTTGTTCTTGCAAAAAAAATTGTCTTGCATGAGTGCACTTTTTGTGGCATTGCAATTCGATGAAAAGTGAAACATCTTAAGGTTGCTAAATTTCCATCAATGATTACGTCAGTGGAATTAAGCAAGCACTTCTCCTACTTTCATTAGTTACCCACCAATTTCTTTGAAATATTATCCCGCAGATACATTATTTTCAGAGGCTTATGTCTATTAGGATTTACTTTTCATGTTATTTTCTTAAACTTCTTATCACCCTATATTTCTTATTTGCTTTACTAACCCCTTGGTTAAATTAGGAATTCATATAGTTGCATTGTTAGATTGCATTCATTATAAAATATAAAATACAAAAACATAGTTCTTTTTGTGTGTTTAATTCTTTTGAAGCAGCGAAGAAATTTTACATCTTATCCAAAGTCATCCAAACCAACAAAGGTCTCCTCATGAACACTCACATTTATCTTGAACTGAGTAGATTCTAGTAGGTCACAAGATCACCCCAAACCTTATAGTTGATCCCCAAGATTGACTTTTCAAGAGAGGAGTTTGAAAGGATTCCTGCCATTAAGCATTGTGGAAAATGACAACTCAACAGAAGTGGGGCTAGAAGGAGGACCTTTTGAGTTTTTGAATAGAAGAAAAACTTTCCAAAAAATTTAAAATACTACTCTTTTTACAAGTTCTAATTTTTTTTTGAATTTTTGAGATCTTGGGTTGTGCTACTAGTAGGTGCATTAGGTGTGCTACTATGCCTACTATGCTAGTGCGCTGGTGCCCTAAATTTTGAGGTGTGCCTTATTTTGTGAGAAAGTGTACTTCTATAGAGGTACACTTTTTCCAGAGTTGATGCAAACTAGAGGATTTTGATCTAGAATCTCCATTTAAGTGGGCTTTAAGATCTTCACCAAGTGCACACAAGTTCTTCAAGCTTAGCCATTTTCACAAACCTCACTATGACAAAGGAATCCCTTGAATTTTACCACTTCCATTTAACATTTTATCATCTTCTTCAGCTCCACCTCCACAAAAACCACCATTAGGTCCACCAAATCCTCCGATGGCCTTTTTTGCAAATTTTGTAGACTCACGAATCAACTTAGTAGGTGTACTCAATGATCTTCCTAAGAATCCTGAGAATTTTTTCCCAAGGTTCATCTATGGAGAGATAAGAATTGCTAAAGATTGTGTCAAGATGTTCAAGGAAATTTTCAACTGAAAGTAGATTGCTAATGAGAATGTGATTCTTCACTTGTTCCCCTACTCTTTAGAGGAAGTTTCCTTTAATTACTACATTAATCTACCAACTAGATGTATTGGATATTGGGCTACTTTCAAAAAATTGTTCTTAGAGCAATTTAAGACTTTCATCAATCCAGTTATGATACATCAATAATTCATATCAATAAAAAAGGATCCAATTGAGATAGTGTCATGCTTCAACCATCGCTTTCATATGGCATATTGCAAGTTGGAAATGCCATACACTATACCAATTGAAGCAACTATTCAGATTTATTTGAACACTATGGACCATCTTACTACTATTTTTTAGAGAAGACATCTAACAAAGAATATTGAAACATTGGATAAAGTCTTTGTAGAAGTGATTATCATCACTAAGCAAGCCAATCCTAATGGAGGAGGATTGATGCTTCCATCTCAAGCTATTACTACAATGATAACATACCCTATCAAAAGATCGACAATGCCTAGCCAATTCATACTAATGAATCTAATTCTGTTACAACAAGAACCTACATTGCAAAACCTTACTTTAACTTATCTAGGGTATGAACCTCCAAAAGTTCCTTTCTTTGAGAAAAAGGCAGTAGTTTTCACTGAGGTAGACAATAATTTTGCCTCCAAATTTGGCCAAATGAAAAAGATCATGTCACAGATGAACAATGAATTGACTCATTTAAGGTTGTCACAAGGATATAATAACAAATTTAAAAGAAACAATGTTGGTCCTTACAACAACAATTATGGACAAAATTATAACACAAATTATAGTGGGAATAACAATATTGGGAATAATAATTCTAGGAATAAAAATGGAGGAAACAATGCTAATCCTCCTGATCATAACAATGACTTCCAAAGAGAATTAACAATGGAACACTCATCTAAATAATGGAAGCATCCCTATAGATAACAACACCAACAACGTTTAATATACATATATCAATAAGTATGAAGATGGTCAAAATATGGCTAACAATGATGGTTTATTTTATAATGGGAATCAAGAGATTAATTAGAATTCACAAGTAAATGATAATGCCCCTCTTGTACAATTTAATGCTATGCTATTAGAATCCTATGATTCTACATAGAACATATATGTAGAACAACCAACTAATGAAGAATTCTCATTTCTGTTTAGCCAAGAATCAAACCTTCATCCTGAAGTGAATTTTTTTTTTTCATAATGACAATCAAAATACATACAATCCAAGTAAAAAAGAACCTATGATAGATAGAATTCCTCCAACACTATAGCCAACTCCTCCCAATCTAAGAGCAAGTAACAATCCAATACCAACTAGGCCCCCATATGTAGGACAACAAAATCAAAACCAAGGAACTATCCCAACAATCTTGAAAAATCCTACTTGGTCTACTAAAAAGTATAGTGCAATAGAAGATTTGAAATGAACAAAGGCCAACGTGTCCATGTTTGACATGCTATAAAAACTATCCACATCAACAAGAAGCTCAAATGAAAACTCTAGATCATACAAAGGTACCCCATAACATGACTATTATTCGTTAAAAGATAGTATCTCCACAAGTCAATGCTTTGGAGGCAATGTCAACTATGTTTAAAGACAAGGTTGAGGTGCCCCCAATTTTTCTCAGCATCAGGATATATGGGAAAAATCTTCACAATTGCCTAATTGATTTAGGAGCCTCATGAAATGTCATGCCACTATCAATATCCCAAAGGTTGGGAGTCACCCATTAGCCCTCTAATTGAATAGTAATACAGTTGGATAAAATAGAGGTGAAATTCATTGGTGTGTTGAAAAATGTTCAGATATAGTTGATAGTTGACCACTAGATTCAAGATATCATCAATATACATGTGGTTGATATTCCTAAAACTTATGGATTACTACTAAGCAAAGAATGGACAAAATTCCTAAGAGGATGGTTTTCTATTGATTCCACTCAGTTATGCTTACCATGGAAAGGGTTGAACAATCAAATCAAGATAGATGTAGAGCCAAAGTTAAAAATAATGATTACAAAATATAATGCTTTGAATGAGGTGGCATTCCTACAATAGGATTTTTGTTCTCACAGAGTGATGGCATTTGATACAACTTCAACCAAACCATTAGATGATCGAGATGAAAAATCCAAGGTTCTAATCCCAAGGGACAAAATCATGACATTCATAGGTAACATGATGGCTAATTTACAATGTTTAGGAGAAGAAGCCAACCCTAGTATCCTACTTCTCCTATGATTCTTTTGATTACATAAAGTTAACCATTCAGAGTTTGAATGATCATTGTGCCAAGAAGGAGTTACTAAGGTATTGACATAGATGACGAAAATAAAAGGCATCAACATCCCAAAGGATGAACCCATATAAAATCAAAGTTTTATAAACCTATCTAAATTTGTGGGAAATATTGAAGGGGCAATTTAAGATCTAAATCTTTCATATAGTGATACCTCTTTAGATGGTAGAGGTTTGTCTTTTCCTCCACGAAGAATGATCAAAATTCAAAGAAGAAGATGTTATCTAAAAGGTCAATGGTGGACTTCAATAGTCATCCATCCTAAACCCAAAGTTGACAAAATTAAAGAGTTGATAGGAGAAATTTAGGACAAACAAGAAAAACATAGACTCCTGGTATCAAGGAATAACAAGGAAAAATCACTAACTCCACCCCACAAAAGACTACAATGAATACCTAAGAGACTATCCTTCCAAGCCCAAGTGAAGGAGAAGCTAAGGATAAATAAGCATAAAGTTAGAAAGCCCAAGGAAGATCCAATTTGGACACTTCACTTTGATGGTTCCAAATGCAAATTGGGAGTTAGTGTAGGTATTGATTTGATCAACCCAAAAGGTAAGTATTTCTACATAGCATATTGATTACAATTTAGATGTACCAATAACAATATAGAATATGAAGCATTGATCTAAGGACTTTTTTTTACACTAGATAAAGGAATTACATCTCTCATAGTTGAGGGAGATTCTCATTTAGTTATACAAGTGAAATCATTGTACTCTTGCGATGATAAGAGGTTGCCTGCATATAAGAAAAGAGTTTGGGATTTAATGGATGATTTTGAAGCTTTATAAAGTCTATTCCAAGAAAGAAATATATGGTAGCATATGCTCTCGCTATCTCAGCAAGTGCATTACAACTAGTCAAGAGAATAAAATTGAAAATATTTTCACTCAAATTGGTTGCTACTCCATCTATTTTGAACAATATTACAAACTTCCAAGTCTTTTAGGATGATCAACATATTCTCAAATTTATCATGTGTAGTGGCCACTTTTAAGGGCAAGAGATTTATGACACTCCAGATGACAAACCTGGAGATGATGAACTTGAAGATGAAGATGAGATCCTAAATTTAAAGACAAACACTATTCCTAAAGGAATGGTTGAATTAGAACACATTTTTTTATCATGATGAATCATCACTTAATAGAAGAATGGTCCAAGAGAAGGTAATTGAGGAATGTGACTCATACAACTTAGGTACTAATGAAGACCCCAGAATTGTAAGGATCAAAAAGGTGTGTAATGTACAAGGAAGGACATGCTTAGATTACTTATAGAGTATAAGTATGTTATTTCTTGGAGCTAAAAAGAGCTAAATATGTATGATATGAGATTATTACAAATAACATTCCATTAAAACCTGATGCAAATCCTTTCTAGCAAAGACAAAGGGCTATTAATCCTATCATTGAACCACTGATAATGAAGGAAGTTAAGAAGTTACTTTATTCCAAGATAATCTTCCCCATTAGCCATTCCATATGGGTGGCTAATTTGGTTCCTATATGGAAAAAGATCAGAGAGATTAGTCTTTGTGTAGACTTTCATAACTTGAATCTTGCATCTCAAAAGGACAACTATCCTTTTCCTTCATTAGATGAGGTTTTGAAAATTGTAAATGGTTCAAAGATGATGTCTTTCTAGGATGGATATTTGGGATATAATCAGGTAATGGTTGATGAAGGGGATAGCCTAAAGATGACCTTCATGACCAAATGGGGAACTTTTTCCTACAGAAGAATGCCTTTTGGACTAATTAATGCAGGGGCTACATTTTAATGAGCCATGGAAAAATGTTTTAAAGGGTTAATAAACAAGTGTATAGTTATCTACATGGATGACTTAACTATCTTTTCAAAGGATTGAAGAACTCATATAGCTAATCTAAGATAGGTATTTAATAGATGTCATAAATATGGCATATCTCTCAATCCCAAGAAATGTTCATTTAGGGTCACTAAAGGAAAGATCCTAGGATACATCATCTCCAAAGATTGAATCTCTATTGATCATGATAGAATTGAGGCTATTATGAATTTATCACCTCCTCACAGTCGAAAAGAACTCAAGTCTTTCTTTGAGATACCTTTCAAAATATATTCTTTTGCTCCAGAGCATTAGTGTGCTGGGATTCTAACATAAAAGAAGGAAAAGGAAGATGAAAGACCTATTTATTTCATGAGTTTCCCTCTAAAAAATGCTGAGTTGAATTATTCCAACCTTAATAAATAGTCTTTTTCTTTAAACAAAGTGGTAAAGAAGTTCTACCATTACATACTAAAAAGCAAAGTATATGTGATTGTACCTAATCTAGCAATGAAGATATTATTAATGAAAAATGAACTTGGTGGAAGATGAGGGAAATTGATGGAAATACTAAAGGAATTTGATCTAGAGGTCCAACCTATAAGATTAGTTAGAGGTCAAGGATTATGAAAACTAATAGCAGATAACCAAATTGAAGATGAAAAGAAGTTTAGATTTGACAGTAAAATTGATATGGAAGATCATAGTAGCTCAAGTTGATATTAATGAGGGTGTATAATAGATGTATGGTACTAGGATATTGTTTACTATCTTTTACAAAATCAATATCCTAGTTGGATGAATAGTTCATAGCATAGGGGACACAAAAGGAAGTGTAAATCCTATATGTTGCATGATAGAAAGTTATAAAAAGGGAACTATGAAGGAATATACTTGAAATGCTTAAGACATGAGGAAGTGAAAGAAGTTTTGGAACAATTTCATGATAAGTATGGTATAGGGCATGGTTCAGTAGAAGCAACTGCTCATATGATTTTAAGATTGGGTTATTTCTGGCCCACAATATTCAAAGACACTTTTGAGCATGTACAAACTTTTCATATTTGTTAGACTAGTGCTACTAATAAAGACATCTTGTGATGCCATTACAACTAGTGTTTAAGATACACCCCTTTACAAAGTGGGGTTTGGATTTTATTGGTCCAGTAAATCCACCATCATCAACTAGACACACTTTTATTCTCACAGCTACTAATTATTGTATGCAATGGATAGAAGTAGAGACATTCAAAAAATACATAGCCAAGGTGGTAATGAACTATTTGGGAGAGCACATTGTTACTAGATTTGGGATGTTTTTCTCCTTGGTGTGTGATAATGGATCAACTTTTGCATCAATATTTTTAACTTAGTGGGCATTAGAAAATTAGGTTATTATCAAGTTCTCTTCAAATTATTACCCACAAGGAAATGGGGTAGTTGATTCTACAAACAAAAACTTGATCATAGTAATAAGACATTTATTGAAGGAGAATCCCAAAGATTGGCATGCATAACTCAAATATACTCTATGGACAAATAGAGTAAGGGTCAAGAACACTTTGGATAGATCTCCATATTTGCTTGTTTACATACAAGAGCTAGTATTCCAAGTTAATCTCAGAATTCCTAATTTGGAATTCATGAGTGGGTATGCTGAAGATATAGATAGAGTACAAATTAGATTAATGAATCTTCTAGAGATGGATGAAAAATGTATAGTTGCTTTGGAGCACATGGCTAAAAATCAAGTAGTCATCAAAAGGTGGTTCAATGAGAGGGCTACGATAAAATCCTTTAGAATATCTAACCTTGTTCTACTTTGGGATAAGACAAAAGAAAAGTTGGGTAGCCACACTAAGTTTCAACACTTGTGGATTGGTCCCTATTAGATTATAGAAATTCTCAAAGAAAATACTTTTCAGTTGAGTTCCTTACAAGGGGAATTGGTTCTATTACCAGTCAATTGGCAATTTCTAAAACATTACTTTGAATCATAGAAGACCCAAGAAAAAAGATAGATTTTATTTCTGCAAGTATGTTTATTTTCTACAAGTGTGTTTCTTTTGGATTGTATGTTTTCTTTTTAGTTGTGTGTTTTCTTTTAGTCGCATGTTTTCTTTCAAAGTTGTATCAATCTAGGGGGTAGATGCACTCGAGATTTTATCTTGACATCTCTTACTAACTACTTTTTTGGTTCTTATTTTAGGAAGAGGTATTTCTTTGTCAAAACATTATGATGATTTTGTGTCTTATACCAACTAAGGAATGGATGTTAGTTACAATAATAGATGAATTTTAGTCATAAATTTGAAATTGCAGATCAACAAGTTCTCAACACTTTACAAATTCAAAGACTGGCTATCTAAAGTGCTTTCAAACCAAGGTTGAAGACAATAAGGGATGATCCAAACCCCATTGGTTCAAACAGAAGGGCCTTCTCAAGGGAATCTCTAGGATCATTATTTGGCATGAGAGTTTTTAAAAGGTTCTTAAAAGAGTTATGCAAGGGATGTTCACAAAAGATCAAATCCAAGAAATGACACCAATGTCTTGGCCATACAGTCTAAACATGGTCAAGATATAGAAAGAAATTTAAAAATGGAAAGAATGGTGTTATGACTAAAGGATTCTAAGAGTAAAAGGGCTAATCTAATAAATGGGTACGCACTCAAAATAAGCTATCTAATACCAAAACATTGTTTCATCGAAGAATCAAATGGAAAAATTATGAGCTACATGAAGCAAGTATATAAAGGATTACCAAGAAATTCAAATCAAAAGTGACAACCCACCAAGAGCCCTCAAAATAGATTCTCTCAACTGGTCAAACAAAGGATTGATGAACAACTTTCATGGAGATTCTCGATGAATGAGCCAGATGGGGTGGAAGATTGCTTCTGAATTGTTAGAAAAATTTAATAGACTGCATTTTGAGATGATGAAGGAAATGGATAAACTGAACACACAAAAAACTTGGAACTCAATATTTTGAGTTTTGGACTACAAAGTGACTCAAAATACATGTGGAAAGTTCAAGATTTAGTTTGAAAAATGTTGTAGGAATGTTTGCTGATGAAGAAATGCCTTTATCATTTATTCTTTTTGTCGTAGCTTTTTTTTTGTGGTTCCACAATGCATGCCCCATTTTGATTAGAAATGGGGACCCCCTAGTTTTTTTTTTCTTTTTGGATCCCTATGTTAGGATTCAAGTCCTTTTGAGGTCTTATCTAGTCTCCTAGATCATGTCAGAATCTTGACTCGAAACCTAGTTGTCAAAAAATTAGAATTTTGAGGAGAAATTTCAAATGAGTCATTTTCAAAATTAAAAGGTGCACCATAACACATCCCTAGGTGCGCTAGTGTGCCAAAATATTTAAATAAGCCATTTGTGCAAAGGGTGATGCACACTTGCACACCTATGCACCTATGCAACACTGAGGGTGTCAGGGCCTATAAACTCCCCCCCCCCCGCCCACACCATTCTTCTTTCCATCATTTTTCATTTGACTCGTTGAGACCTTGAGAGCCATAACCCCACAAAACAACAGGTTCACCTCTTTGTCAACTACCTATGCAAAAGATAAAGTGAAACATAAAATACAAACCTAAAAGTAGGTGCATATCAATGCACCTTCCTAGGTATGATGATGCACACCATTCTCCTTTTCACCTTTCCCCACCAAAACAGTACAAAAAACTCAAGAAAATAAAGAAATACACAAAATTGGGTGTGCATCAGCACACCTTCCTAGGTACACTGATGTGCATTCAATATCATTTTAAAACTTTAAAAACATAAAAACATACTCTAAAATAGGTGTGCATTAGAGCACCTACCTAGCTATGCTAATGCACACTTATTTTATTGTTTAAAAAAACTTAAACACAAAATATATCTTCATCCTAAAAAATGAGTGCACCAGGCGCACCTATTAATTATGTTAGGATTGCTATATCTTTTGTTTTTTCATTCTGAGGGTTAATAATTAGGTTTTTAGATAATCAAGTCTCAGGGTTTTGTTTGTAGGGTGTCCTGAATCCATTTTCCTCAAAATCTAAACTAATGGAAACCCTTTTGTATAGATACAATGGCATCTTCTTCATCTTCCCTTGGCAAGAAAATAGTACCAAAACTAGTAGTGTTTAAGTTCCAAGGTGTTCTAACAAATTTATGCTTTCAAGATGACAACTCACAAATCTAAGATACTGATTTGGGACACACAAATTTGGGAGAACTTTTAAAGGTATGCAACAAACTAACTGAGAGGTCCCAGATGATCTCCACATTAATCCAATTAGTACTCATTAATGTAGCATCACACCTAGTGTTGGTGTAGACTTTAGAGTTAATCATGACACTTGCAGAACACTTTGTTCCTAAAGAGAGGGTTGTCAAGAGCATAATGGGAGAGATCATTTGAGATATTATACCCAAGAACATTGAAAATGTATTCCATCTCCCACAAGTAGACCAATTCATTTCGCTAACATATGAGCAAGTAGAGAGATGGTACCAGGAACACATTGATGAAGCAAGTAGAGAGATGGTTGATGAAGCTTTAGATATTATCTAGTCCTTATACCTTATAAAGAATACTCCTCTGGGAAACAAAACTAGCAAAGTGGACATGACAAGAGGGTACATGAAAGAAGAGATTGGGTACTCAATCATACTCTTGAGTAGAGTAATGGGTTTGTCGCCAGCTAGACACCTAAACATTTTCATGGTGCATTTTATTGAAACAATAAAGAAAGAAAAGATCCCAATAGATTGGGCTTCTACTCTTAGTTAGAATTTGGGTGAATAGTTGGTGGTGCAAAGAACAATAGGAAATTCTACATGACATCATACTTGGTGTACTTGTTAGCCACAAGGGCAACTAATTATCCAAGGCTCTACAAGAGGCATAGTATGCATAATGCCAATGCATGGCCATATATTGTATACCCTCAATTGGTGAAGAAAAGGCTTTTAGAGAAAATAAAAGAATACAAAATTGTGAATGATGCTTTCATCTTTGCCATAATTCAATCTATAGAAGGAGATTATTCAAAAAGAATATTAGAGGAGGCAGCTACATAGATATCCCTAGTTTGAGCTTATTATATCTAGTTTCATACATTTAGATATCTAAGGGTAGCAGGAACAACTCTAAACCCTAAGAAGCTCCCTAGTTATCCCAGCAACAAGCTTATTCTCTTAGAGATCTCCCAACAACTCTTGTCTGCATATGACAGAGTAAGAAAATGACATAAAACATGTTGGACTTGGCCTATGACTACGAAACTTTTTTAGGTAGACCAAAGGAAAGATATCCCCTCTTTAGAATGTGAATGGGATTAGTATCTATTAGAAGAGTATAATTATTTGCAACCATGTTTTGATAATATTGGGAGAATGCAATACTTGGTGGGAAAAAATTTTTAACATGAAGAAGCTTTGAAGATCATTGGATGAATGCAACAAATGACTACAATGTCCATATCAAGGATTATTGTAGGATGACTTTGTATTTGGTAGAGAATGCTTTGAAGATAAAGATTCTGGTGAAGATTGCATAAGAAGACATGAAAGAGTTTCTTGATCCTTTGTTTAATAGGGATAAAATTGGTAAAAGGCCTATTATGAATGATGATATTGATAGAGAATAAAACTCAAACATTAATCATAGGGCAAGGCATGTCATCAAATTGATACAAGATTGGATCAAGAAACCATTCAAACTTGATCCAATTCCAAAGAATATGATCTTCCATGCATAGGCTCGTCTAGCTAGAGGTAAAGGGAAAAAGCTCACCATCCCTTATGTTTACAACTTAGTTGCCAATAAAGCCAAAAATAGTGCACCAACTTGATAGGCCAATTGGTTATTATCAATCTCAAAAGGGTAAAGGAAAGGGAAGAGAAAGAGAAATTCTCCTCAATGTTTCAAACCTGAAGAGAGAGAAATTCTAGCACTTCCATAACAAGGAGAAGAAAACATACAAGGCTAGAGAATGTAGAAGCCACACAAGCCCAAGGTGATCCTCAAGTGTTGCCAGTTGCACAAGGCCAAAAAAAAGTAGAAACAAAAGAACAATAGGTTTCCCCACCTTGACAAGTAGAGAAAGCCTCCCCCTCATCACCTAAGAGAAGGAATATTAAGACTCTAGTGAAGAGGAGACAAAAGGTGATTAAGAAAGTGATCCCTTTTCCATCAATCCCCAAACCTATCCCAAATGAAGCTAAAGAAAAGTAGGATGATGAGGATGAAGAGGATGAACTACCCTTGAGTTAGAGGTCTTAGCTAGCCAAAGCCATAGAAGAGAAATGGAGTAGAATTTCTATGGTTACCCCACCATATATTCCTAATGAACCAATGCAAACCACTACATCAAAAGATGAAATGTAGCAGTGGATAGATGAGCAATATGTGGAGGGAACTAATATCTTTGAGATGTTAGATTTTGATTTTATGCCCATGGGTACCAAGTTGGTTGGGGACAAGATTAGAGACATGCCCACCAATCAACCTCAATAGGAGGATTAGACTCAAATGCCCCCCAAATCACCAGGACCTGATATAGTTCCACAATCCTAGCTACAAATCCCATTTTGTGTAGACAAGGGATCAACTGCCCTTCTTCCTCTAGGTAGAAAAAATGAATAGGTCTAGGTAGAACATGAAGAAGAGCCATAACAAGTATCCACTGATGAAGTGTTAGAAGAGGTACAAATAATTGAACAAGCTCAAAAAACTTCCCAGGACATAGAGGTGAGTATTGTGGGTTCTATAGATACAAAGACTCTTTGTACAAATCTATTGCAAATGGAGAAGATTCTACGAAGGAGTGATAAGGGGAAAGGTATAGTTGAGAAAACACCTTCATCCTCTAAAGGTAAATCCTTGATGCACAATATTCCAAGGTGACTCAAAAAATAAGTGATAAGAAACAAGAACCAACTATCCACTACTGAGGAGGGGGATAGGATGGAATTGATAGAAGTGCTAAGAAACTTGATTCACCTCCTAATGATGCACTACCATTAGCCTTCATTATGAGTGATTAGAATTAGGACCTTTTTTCTCATCTAGCTCTTCCTCCTCCACAATCAAATGTTGAAGAATTGACTCCTAGGGATTATCAAATCTTGTAAGTTGTGCTTGGAAAGACAACCTTGGAAACTACAAAGTTGATGGTTATGACAAGGAATAAGAAATTTTTTAGGAGCCTTGAGTAGGATGGGGTGGAATCAATAACACTTTGGTAATAGAATGAAATCCTTAAGGGATATTTGAGCAAAGTTTTTGGCCCCTTGGATCCTACTAACCTCGAAGAAACTCTAAATGTAGCAATTTAGAGAAGGGATAAAAGTGCGATGCAATTAGATCCATTTTTAAATTCCTGTTGGCAATGGTAGGTAAGTTGTGAGGAAAAAAGGCGTATTAATCATTCAAGGGAATTTAAAGTGGTTACATGTCATGTAGGAGAATGCAAATAAGTTATTGGCAATTTTGAATCAAGATTTTGGTTTAATGGATGAAGTGCATACCTAGGGAAAAGGCTTGCAAACATTATTGGCAATCAAAGGCCTAAGGTATCAGATGCTCATGGATATATATATATATGTATGTATGTATGTATGTATGTATGTATGTATGTATGTATGTATATACATACATATATATGTATGTATATATATGTATGTATGTATATGTATATATATGTATGTATATATATGTATATATATATATGTATGCATATATATATATGTATGTATATATATATGTATATATATGTATATATTTATATATATATGTATGTATATATATATGTAGATATGTATATACATATATATATACATATATATATATATACATATCTATATATATACATATATATACATATATATACATACATATATATATACATACATACATACAAATATACATACATATATATATATATACATACATCTATATATATATATACATCTATATATATATATATACATCTATATATATATATATATATATATATATATATATATATATATATATATATATATATATATATATATATAGCAAAGGAACTAGATTTAATAGATGAATGGGTTGAGAATATTGCATATGGAAATAAAGTAATGGAGTCATTACACATGAAGATTCACAAGCTCAAAGACCAAGCCCATAAGCAAGTTTTGGAAGCCGAGAAACATTATAGCGATGCATGTTTGCACATTTTTAAGGATGATGCATGGGAAAAAATAATACCAATAGAGATATTAGTTTAGAGATTTAAAAACAATTGATCAAGTTTCTAATGATGAAGATATCTAGCAGGCATTTGGAATAGAGGAAGCTTTGTTAGAGCTTGATACAAAACTCAAGAATTTTGCAAAAACCCATAAGGAAGTGGATAATTATAGGCAAAAAGTAAAGGATAAATATAATGCCTTAGATTTACTAGATGTGGCTAAAATCACTAAGATAATTGAGAAATTCAAGGGAAAATACACAAACATAGCTTTGGTATAAAGGGGAACAAAACTCAGAAGCCAAACTTTGAATTTTGACACTTGGTGAAATTTTGTGTTTGGCCCTAGAGGTGAGCTATTGCATAGGTGCATGAGGTGCATAGGTACATGAGGTGTCCTCATGCACTTTTTGAAAAGTGTTTCAGAAGATTTTGAAGAACTCAGAGGTACACCGACAATTAACTACTAGTTCCAAAATTAGAGCTTTCCATGCATCGAAAATGCATTTTGATAGCAGTTTAACTCCAACAAATGCTAGTAAATATGAAGCTTCTATTTTTGATACTTTTGGAGACTCCGACATCGAGTAAAGGATTTATTCTTCTTATTTTCTCATGTTTTCTTTATTTTATGACATGTAAAGGCTAATGCATCCAATTAATAATATAAAAATGGATCAAGTTCTATTAAGTACTAGCTAGAGAGTTGGTTTGTACATAATTAGATTTGTTTTATCAATTTAGAATCATATGATTGCATAAAGATATCTCTCACTCTCAACTCAAATTTAGGAGATAATAGCATACAAATATGGGATTGAATTATGTAATCAGGGTCACTATTATTTTGCAATAATATATACTTTTGGTGCTTGCATTTGGAGTGTAGTTATTCTTGCCTAAGTGTGTTGTATTTTGTGGATGAATATTCATGGAATGTAATTGAGCCAAAATTTTATTGTATTATTTCTATTTTGTGATCTTTTAATTTTGGCATTTTTAATGGTTTTATGAATTTCACTAACATATCTAGTTCAAGAAGAGATCACCCATTTTGTTCCTACATAATTTTTTGTCTTGCATCAATGCACTTTACATGGCCTTGCTATTTGATGAAAATTGAAACATCTTATAGTTGCTAAAGTCCCATAAATGATTGCATCAATTGAATTAAGCTTTGCTCCTACTTTCATTGGTTATCCATTAATTTCTTTGAAAGCTTAACACGTAGACACATTGTTTTCCATTGCTTATGCCTATAATAATTTATTTTTCATGTTATTTGATTAAAATTTTCGTCACTCTATCTTTGTTATTTTCTTTACTAACCCCTTGGTTAAATTAGGAATTCATGTAGTTTCATTGTTAGATTGCATTCATCATAAAACAAAAAATACAAAAACATAGTTCTTTTTGTGTTTTTTATTCTTTTGAAGTAGTGAATAGATTTTACATCTTATCAAAAGTCATTCAAACTAGCAAAGGCCTCCTAGTGAACACTCACATTTATCTTCAAATGAGAAGATTCTAGTAGGTTGCAAGATTGTGTGGAACCTTGGTGTTGATCCTTGAGATTGACTTTTCAAGAGAGGTGTTTGAAAAGATTCCTGCTATTAAGAATTGTGTAAAATGACAACTCAACAAGTAGGGGATCAAAATATTTCTTGTGTTATTTTGATTGTGACTTGAGTACTATAGAATGATGCTTGGTGGCTCTCTACTATTTCCAACATTACTCCAACAATATCTTCATATACATAGAAAAATCTTTGCAATCATTTTGTTCCTTTTTTTGTTTTCTCATCATTCTTTTCTGTAAACTCATCAATTCTTGTTAGAAAATACCATCATTCTTGTCTAAAAACTCATTAATGTTTACATTTATAAGCCTACCTCTTAGAAGTACAATCAATGAAAATAACTTCATAATGTTTTGAATTCAAATCACTATTTCTTTCATCTTTATGAAGGTAGCATCTACTTCCAAATATCTTGAAATAACTCGTACTAGGTGTGTGACTATACCATATTTCATTAGGTGTTTTGTTTGTTTCTTTCAATGGTTGAACTTAGTTGAGAGTATAAACTACAGTGGTAATGGCTTCTCTCCCAAAAATTTGAGCAATTCATTTTTAAATCAACATTCCTTCATTCAAAAATTTGATTATGTTGTAGTGTTCTTGGTGCTAACAATTATCTCGTAATACCATTCTTAGCAAACAAGTTAGTAAATTAAAGACACATAAAATCACCACCTCTATCTGATCTTAAAATTTTCAACCTTTTACCAGTCTCTCTTCAACTCTATCTTTATACCATTTGAACATATCAAAAGGATGTGAGTTCAAATTCATAAACATAACCATCATCATCCTAGAATAATCATCAACAAACATTATGAAATATTTGTCACCATAATAACTCTCTACTCTCATAGCTCCACACAAATTAGTATGCATAGATTATAGAATGTCATTAGAAGTATGTGTCTTACTTGAAAAACTTGACTTGGTCACCTTACAAGGATGAAATTGTTTTCCCATAGAATTCTCATGTTTATGCAAAATCAATAAGCTTGTCATTCTTCTCTTTTTACTGAACTTGATCATACTCTCAAAATTGGCATGGCATAGCCTCTTATGCCATAACCACACACCTTGAATTTTTTCAAGAAAGAATGTATTAACCATATGATAGAGATAAAATAAACTACCTTTAGTTTTCTCATCAGTTCCAATCATATTTCCATCATTGTCATAGATCTTGACTTTCCTATTCTAAAATTCTAGCTTGTGACCTATATTATTCAACTAAGAAACACTCAATATATTATATTTTATTCCTTGCACCCAATATCCATCATCACATATTATTTTTTCATTCAAAATCAACAATCCTCTATCTTTTACAAGACATGGAATATCATTTCCTAATTTGATACTTCCATTATCACATTCTTGAAACTTGGAAAACTTGGTAATATGTCTGGCTAGTTATATGATGTGAGCATCCACTATCAATGATCTATGTATCATTCTTACTAATATGTAAAATACGATCTTTATCATTGTCACATATTTCCTTATTAGGGTCTTCTTTAAAAGACATGCACACTTCACCTATTCCATCTTTCTCATCTTCAGTGTCTAACTAAGTGTCATGCCCAAAATTTAGGGTAAAACATAACTACAATTTTTTTTTGAAAGGTAATGCTTAGGACATAACATAGAGATCTAAAAATTTCTATATTAGGTTATTGAAGACTAAAAGTCAAAGATTCCTATGGGTTGTGATTTTAGGGTTACAAAAAATTCTTAAATCTTTAAATGAATTGATCCTTGTTGGTGTGGTGAAGATCTCCTTCTTACTGGAATGAAACCCACATTCTTTGCTATAGGCATTGGAATGGATTGATGAATCCTTTAATCATCTATTGAGTATTTCTGGTTTGTATTGTTAAGTAATTAAATTAAAGTTCACTGATGGGATAATTTAGTAAATTCATATAATTAATAAATTAAATCACCTTCTAAGATTCCATGTATCCGAGTCAAGATAATGAACAAATAAATAAACAAATACTATTCAACCTACACTTATATTTAAATAATAACTTTGAAATGATAAATTGCAAGGTAAAAAGTGTTATATGTTAGCCAAATACATCATCTAATTATATTATTTAATATATTTAATAACTAACATTCTATATATATCTCTATTATACATATTCCTAATACCAAATAACTATTCTCAACATGGCCCTTTTTTATAGTAATAGCACCACCTATCTCTTTAACAATTATATTAAATAACTTGCTAAATACTACCTATTTAACAATAATTCTATAGATGAAGCCAAAATGGAGGATGACTCTGCAAAGGACAACACCATTCCTAATTAGGACCAGGGGGACCAAAGAGCACAACAGCTAGAAGTGGAGGAGAATCAATTGGCCTACGAGGTTGCTCAAGTTATGCAAGAGCTGGAATGAAAGAGTGAGGAATAACTCTTGCCTGTTCTTTTGTTTTTCTTTGTCTTTTGGCTTTTGTTCTAACTTTAGGCCATGGTATTACTTGTCTTTTTTCCTGGTCTTTTCTCAGAACTCTACTTTTTGGCTAGGCTTTATGCTTATTATCAGCCTCTGAACTTATACTTTATGGGCTGAGCTTTCATGCTTATTATTAGCCTTATATGTTTTAACTATTGGGTTTCAGGATCCCTGTAAAACCTATTTATCTAATCAAAAACAATAATTCTATAGATTACTAATACACCTTCTTAATAAATTCTAGAATCCACATTAATATTAACACTAACTGAAATGCCACTAACTTTTAATCACTCTCTAACCTGCTTATTCTAACCCATATCCATAACTACACCCATACTATCATTTAACCACTAATAAATAATATATTCTATCTAACCTATGTTATTATCTTTTAATTTACATCCAATATAACCTAAATGTATTAAATTCTTATAATAAACTTTCTAATCTTAGTCTTTGCATATTTTATCAATTCCCATATCTTATCTTAATACTAAACTTCCCAACTCTTAACACACTATACTTTATAACAAAATATTTTAAAACACCCAATCCACACCCCATGGGAAGTCCCAAAATTTACCTCCTAACCTTACATGACATGTTATTATCATAAACATACTACCCTCAAACCCTTCTTATTCCCTTAACAATTTTTTCCCCACCTTATCCAAGTAACCAACCCTCCTAAGAATCACATGAATCTTGGATTCACATGCTTGGTCAACACCTAAAACCATCTTGGCTAGTCAAGTACTTGGCTTTTCATGAGCTAAAATTATAAAAAGGTATATGTGATGGAATGGTGTGACTTCCCAAGTTAGTCCCCCTTGATGTGGTGTTTAATGTGTTGTTTTATTCATTTAAAACATTATGTGACACCCCTCTTTTAAGCCAATCACCAAGGACATAATCAAGTTGAATGTACTAAAGGTTTGATGAAAGACTAAGTTTTTTTTATTATATCATTTATCATTGTGCTCTCCTTTCAAGGGGTCAAATTTTCATGGACATTTATATTGGTTTTCTTTTATGGCTCAATTTACTTTTGAACACGTGAGTAGATGTTTATGCATTTCCCTCCTTTTTAAATGCATTTGATTAGCCTAGGCGTTGACTTGGCTTTATCTTTTTTTTTTTTGGCCTTGGTTTAGGGGAATTCTTTTGTGGGCAATCTATAGGGGATATTCCAGGAATATTCCATGATTATTATAATAGACTGTATTGCCAGGAGTCATATTTCACTCTTCTCATACAAAAAATAGAGTGCTAAAAGATACATCTACAACATGTTTTCTCTTGAAAGTTTCCTACTTGTTATTTATTTCATTCTTTTTCTTCAAATCTACTATGGTATCATGGATTTTGGTAAGGTGGTAGCATTTTTTTGTTTGATGTTTCAATATGAATGTCAATTTTACCAAGTTATATTTAAATTTTTATTGAAGCAAAATCCTTATTGAAATAATGTCATGAAATATAGTCTATGTATCTTTTAGATCTTTTATTATCATTATTAATGAAATCCGCATTATGTGACTATTGAATGAATTCATAGTAAACCTCTTTCATGATCAACATTAAAAAAAAAAAACAATTTACTTGTATTGGATAAGTATACAGATTACATGCATAGAATACATATATACCACTTAAGTTTAAATTGAAATAGATATTACAATAAATCTCCTATGAAAACATATCTATTGTTTTGATTCATAAATCGACATGAGAATAAATTCTTCATTTACATAATCACTGCATGGACATCAAAGCATTGACTATTACTTTACATGAAACTCTTTTTACCTCATTTACAACTACTATGATAGATCGATTTTCCATATCAATGCAACTAACTACATAAGATTTAATCTTACAATACAAATACGTATGATAATAACCAAATTTATTTATTTCCTTCATGAACCCATTCTTCTCAATGACTCACATAAGGATAAAATCTCACTCTTACAATCAAACACTCATGGACATAAATGGAGGATCCTATCTTTCCATTGCAATTATAAAATACATGGAGAATAATTTCATCCCCTCAACAGATTAAAAAATGATAAATCCTTTTCTTGTTTCATCAAAACATGAGAGACCCCAAACTTTTCCTTGGATCCAATGAGCACAAAACCTACAACACAATTTAACACAAGAACCATAGAGGCTCACCTCCCATCCTAGGCTTCTATGAAGTCACCCACTGAGATAGGGGTAACAAGGTTCAAATAGGTTATACTCAAGCACCAACTATGCATACAACATATCATTATAACACATACAAACTCCCTTCCAAGGCTTAAAAAAAAGATTCACTATTGGAATCATTAAATAATGGGTGAAGGTGGGCTCTCCAAAGAGGACAATGCCTTATCCATATACACATATACATTTGCATTTGCATAATGCCTCTTTAATACTATCAAAATACATCCTCCTCATCAAATAAATACACTTGTACCTCCCATAGTAACAAACAAGGCATATGGCTTCAATGGAGCCTATACTCCATGAACAAAAAAACCTTCTCCAAGAGGAAAATCTCTCAAGTTCAATTTTGAGCCCAACTAACCCCTTCACCCAAGGCATCTCTTCCCTCCCAAGGGTGAGTGAAAAAATTATGCAAGAGAAATCCATCACAACATGGTAGATACCAACAATTTCAACATAAACACATAACATGAATTTTAGCACAATATGAACAAGAACAACATTATTGAGAAAGTGCAATGATATTTATGGCATGGGAACCAACCTTGGTCCAAGCTAAAGGAAAAAATAAAAGATTTTGCAAAGCTCCCTTCTACTTAGTCATTCCTCCTAAACCCTAATTGTCTCTAAGCTTAGAGAGTGGGTGAACACCCCACTAGTTTGTCCAAGTCTTGTAAAAAGACTCTCCCACTATCCCTTTTCGAAAAAAATATCAAGCCACTATATCTTACACCTTTGTCCCCACCAAATATGCTAATTTTGACTAAGTGGAAAAATAGGGATAAACTCATGGATAAACTCAAATTTCAAATTGGTGGAAGAATTCCTTGATTAAGGGATCCCCTAGGCTAGCTAAACACTAAAATGGTCAAATTTAGGCCCCTAACATGTTATGCTAACATATGAGTTTCTCATTTTCACAAAAATGGCACTTTGGGACCACTTATTGACCCTTAAAAATCCTTATCAAGTTTGAATTCGAATTTCCCTTGATGGTGACCCACCCTATCCTTTCTCTAAGTGGATTCACTTAATCTTATGAAAGGTAATTAGTTTAAGGTTAAGTGTAACCATGACCAATGTTGGTCTGAATTTTTGTATGATAGAAATCCTTTGTTCAGATATAGAAAAATCAGATTGTATCCATTAATGGATAATAGGGTTTCTAGATAAGTCATACATTTTCTACCCTTTGAAATTTTTTGTGAAAACCCTATGTTTCATTCCATTCATAAATGGTTAGGTGTGAAATATTTGAATTTTAAAATAGGGCGAATATTCTGTTGTCTTTTTATCTTTCGCACCCCCGAGCTACTTTTCCTCTCAGATTCCCCAGCCATCCGATCTAAATAGATCCACCATTGTCATTTCCTCGCTATGAAAACATGGGCACTCTTTATGTATAGCAACGTAGCGAGTGCCAAGAAGTTATAACACAAGACTGCAAAATGAAGACACCACAGTCAGAGAATTGTTTTCTATCTGATCATTCAATCACGTACACCTTGCAAGTACTATCAGTATCAGAAAAGGGACCCAGTGAAAGTAGTCAGAAGTTGGTACTGGAATGATGGTTTTTCTGATGTCTCTCTACCTCGCTATTGGAAAATTTGGTCATCTCACCTTTAACAAAGTAGTGAGGCACTATAAAATCAACAGTCGGTGGGACTCAGGGCAATGTGGAAGGCTGGCCAGGCTCAAAGTAAAGTTTTGTTGATTGCCAACAGTGCAGATTCTCCTACGTCAACAGTGCTTCAGACCCATAAAATATTTAAGAGATCCCAATCATCAGATCAAATTCCAATCAATGATCCTTTCCATCTCCCTATAAAAAGTGGCACGATATTTAAGCTATGTGACATAGAGAGTATGGGACCCACCACCTTTCAGGGAACTTCTTGCAATTTCTCCACCTTTGATTTGATTTCAGATCGACGGTCATCCCTATCTCGTTATGAAGAGTTTCTTGGAGGATATGCACAGTGAAGTAGCAACATGGTGACACATGTCCTTAGTCACCAATGGGTCTAGGAAGAAATGCCATCAAGGAAGGCACTGTATACATGGTCAATTTTTATTGGATTTACTGGTCAACTTGTCAAGTAGAATGCCAAGTGGTCTTTCTTTGTACCCCATGATTGTATGATTTTTAAAGATCGATAGCGCAGGTTTAAATATTGAAGGTGGTCGCACTCTACATATTAATGAGATATGAAAAGTTTCACATGTGAAAGAAAAATAGAGTGTAACTTATAAGATTTTCTTAGTTGCACCTTATGCGAATAAAGATTTTGAAGTCTTTTCTAAATAGGATCATTTATTGAGAGGATTGTGTAGATTTTAGCACGAGTGCCAAACAGCATAAAAGAACTACAAATAAGAGATTTCCAAGTGCGTATTTTACTATAGTATCTAAAGTGTTGCAGACTTCCATAGTGTAGCAGAAATGGCTTTAAAGAATTCACTAACTCTTAGATTGTGGATAGCAGAGGAATTACTTGACAAGAGTAATTGGATCCCTAGTGTTTCTTCCTCTTGAATTGGTTTGAGTTTGTTTGAAAGGTGGTTTACAGAGAGGAAGTTGTTTGTTTTGTGTGTCAGTATTTGGAATTTTGATTGAGGAAGGCTAGTAATCCCAGGTTTTTCTATGGGTTGTGATCAAGCTACTAGGGTAATGAGGGGAGCAAAGAGTGAACATGATAAAATAAAAAACCTGTCAGTAGTAACACCTTTCTCTAAGGAAATTTTCAAGATGGCACACTTCAATGCTAGTGCAGCAAAAATGTGTAGGACCCTGTGGAAAGTTTTTACAAAGGGTGAAGAAGATTTTATACACATGGCTTTCATGCAAATAGTCCCTCTAACTTTTTTTTAGTGCACATCTTTTTGTGTCAGTGGGTGACAAATTTTGGTTGAAAGTTGGTTTTGGATGCAGACATTGTTGGCTAAGTAGAAACTAGTCATTTTGTTATATTTGACAACCACATTGCTTCCATTCTCAAGTGCTATTTCTTAAGGGTTAATCCCATTATCTTAAGGAGTTGTATTAATCAGAAAAGAGTGGTAAGTAAGGGTGTTTCTCCCTGTACCATGATGATGGTAAAACCCATGAGTTCAAGTTAGTTTGCAATCATCAAATTAGATTTTGTCATGGGCAAGCTTAGTAGTTACATATATGATAGAATCATAGTTGGAGCTAAATCAGCAAAAGGATGTGATAGACAGAAGCCCGCAAGAGAATATATGATTCACATAACTTCTTGTTAATCTTTTTCTTTTCGGGCAGACGTATGCATCTTCCTCTTGTAAGGGACACCTATTAGTCACATTTTCCCTTTGCTTGTCACAACTCACCCCTATATAAGTGAGTTTTCAAGGCAATGTGAGGGTCTCAATTCTATTTTTCTAAGTGATATACTTAGTCTATTTTTGGTCCATTGTTTGAAACAAGTTTGTGATGTATTTTCTCTATTAGTTCCTAAGAATACATGAATAATAGAATGATCCTTTTGTTTCTTCCAAAGGCCATTCTGAGTTTACTATAAATGTATACAATTTTCAAAGAAAATGAATACAAATTATGAGTTGTCCCCATATCAGTTCTTTCTGAATCTTGTCTCCTTTCGATTACTTAGTTATCTTGATATTGTATAAGTAAAGTCTTGTGAAATTGAATGCAATCTAGTTAGGTTGTATATCTATTTATCATTGCTATTAATTCAATGGATTAAGTAAAAGCTTTGATGAATTTGATAAGATTGTTGTAGTAGGGGAAAGGATTTTTGAATGATGAATTCTGATAAGAATTGCGGATAAAATTTGTTGTAAGGCAACAAATTAGATCTAAGAATTTGTTATAGACTTTGAGCCCCAATGGATTAGGCACTAGTCAAATTTGATTCAATTGAAGGAGAGATTTATTATAAATGGTTTTCAAAAGCAGAATTATAATAAATTTTACTTTTATTTTGTGAATATTTTCAAAGTTGGCCTTGTTGGATACAATTAAGTAATTGTGTATTGTCTTTGATGTTACACAAATGCCATATCAGTTATCAGACAGAGTCTACCGAGTTCTGTCGGTCAGGAAAATAGTTTACAGAGTCTACTGAGCTCAGTCGGTCAATAAAGCCTTTTGTAGTGTGTACCGAGCGTTCCTGTATGTCACACGGTGAGTTAGTGTTAACCAAGTTCGCACGATAAGCTAAGGAAAGTTTAGTTCTTACCGAGATCACTCGGGTATCAAAGGATTTTGTAGCGGACGGTTAGTGTTAATCGAGTTCACATGGTAAGCTAAGGAAAGCTTAGTTTTCACCGAGCTCACTCGGGAGTCGAAGACAGCTTTTACCGAGTCTAGTCAATTTCCAAAGGAAGTGGCAGGTTTACCAAATTTCGCAGTAACTGTAGTTTTTACCGAGTTCTGTCGGTTAACACAGTAAGCAATTTTTTTTTTGAGCAGAGTCGACCAGTGAAGAATTTTGTTTTGACAGTTAGTTCAAGCCGACTTTGGAATATGTTTTTTCAAGTTGGTTGGGCCGACCTGGTATTATGTATAGTATATAAAGAGGTGCTCAAGATGCAGAAAAGTGTGGAATAGAGAGTGTATACGGATAGTGCAAGGAAGTGCAAGGAAGAGACTTGTGTGTGCCTAAGTAGAGTTGAGCAGAGGGAAATCTTAGAGCTGCAAAGATATATTTAATCAGTAAGGATCTTATGGAGCTAAACTGAGATCTGTATTCAGCAAGATAAGTTGCATGTATTTTTAGATCATTCATTGTTGCTTTCTAACCATTGTAACAGTGATTCCAAAATCTCCTAACAGAGTTGGTTTAACAGCCATTCCATAAATCCTTTAATAGGGTGGCAATTCAGTTGAATTGTTCTAAAGACCTCTTACAAGGCCACTCCTAACAGGGTGATTAAATCCTCTAATAGGGTCACACCTAACAGTGTAATTTGTAACCTTTAACAGGGTTGGCTCCTAACAGGGCTCACTTCAGAAGAGTGAAAATTGGTGACTAGTTGCTGGTGGTTTTTCCCATATTGGGTTTCCACATAAATCTGGTGTCTACTGTGTTCATGATTACTTTCTTTTGCATGGTCGCTTATTTCAGTAAATGCTTAATAAATTAACTAAACATCTATCAAGTTTTAAGCAGTAATTTATGTGTTTACCAAGTAGCAGCAGCAACTAAGTTTAAGGCATCTTTGGGACTGTTGAAAATATTTTTGTGGTAACTGATTCACCCCTCCCCTCTCAGTTACCCCATCTTCATTTTCCAACAATTGGTATCAGAGCTTTTGGTGCTTGTAGGAGGAGATTTCAAAGATCTAAGCCAAAGATCAAGATGTCTTACAAGAGGGAAATCCCAAGGCTTAATCAAAACAACTTCTCAGCATGGCAGGGATTAATGAGACTTCATCTAGCTTCCATTGGTGACACTGGTCTGAAATATCTTGATGAGAAATATGTAGAACCATCAGGTACATTATCAGTCAATGACATTGCTATAAAGAAGACTCATAACATTATGATGATTGATATTGCATTTGCCTTGAGTTATGAAGAGTTTGATGATGTCAAGGACTACACTACTGCCTATGAAATGTGGGAAAGACTGAAAGAGATCTATGGTGGAGATGACAATGTCAGAAGAGCCAAAGCTGAAAGTCTGAGAGGACAGTTTGATCAAATGAAAATGAAAGAAGATGAAAACATTGCCAAATATGTTGAAAGAATTAAAGCATGTGTCAGTGCTATCAAAGCTTCTGGAGGAAGTATCAGTGAAGAGACAGTCATAAGTAAAGTTCTTAGAACTCTACTTCCAGTTTATGCCATCAGGGTATCAACCATTCAAGAAAGAAGGTGTGAGGCCAATCACAAGATAAACCTAGAGGCCATAGTTGGAAGATTGATAGCATTTGAACTAGATAATTTTGATAATTATGTTCCAGCTGCAAAGAACATTGAGTCTGCATTTGAAGCCAAGCTTTCACTCAAGGACAAAGGCAAGAAGAAGAAGGAATCTCAGTCAGAGAGTGAAGATCAATCAGATCAGAGTTCTGACAGGAACCTTGAAGTAATTCAAGCTCTACTTGCAAGGAAATATTCAAGAGGAAGAGGTAAATACAGAGGTAAAGTACCCCTAATCTGCTTTTCATGTAAAGAAGTCGGTCATATTGCTGCAAGGTGTCCAAACAAGAAAGATAAAGATGAAAAAAAGATAATAAATGGAACAGTAAGAAAGATCTCAAATCATTTAAGGATAAAAGTAAGAAATCATATTAATGGCTAAAGATTCTAATGATTCTAATAATGAAGAAGAGGATGAGATTGTTTACATTGCTGTAAAAGATCAATCTGACAATGAAGAAATGGCACTCATCTCTCACATAAGTAAGAATGATACATGGATCATTGATAGTGGCTGCTCACATCATATGACTGGAGATAAAACAAAGTTTGATCAATTTGAAGAGTATGATGGTGGCAGTGTAAGATTTGGAAACAATGAACCTTGTTGCATCAAAGGAAAAGGAAGAATCACTCTAACCCAGGAACTTGTATGTGATAATTCTTATTGGGTAGAAGGCCTAAAGCAAAATTTTTTGAGTGTGGCATAGTTACTCAATAATGGACTCAAAGTAGAATTCATCCAAGGCAAAGCAAGACTGCTGAACGGTAAAGGAAAGCTGATTAGATCTGGTACTCAAACTAAAGGTAACTTGTTCTATCTTGAACTTGATGAACACTCATGTTTTATTGCTCAAGTAGAAGAGAGTTGGTTATGGCATAAAAGGTTACATCATGTGAATTTTGACAATTTGGTAAAGATAAGAAAATTCAAGAAAGTGAGAGGCATTCCTGATTTAAAGAAACCAGAGGTCGGTTTATGCAAGAATTGTCAAATTGGAAAGATGGGTAAGTCTAGTTTCAAAAGAAAAAATTATCAGTCTGAAGATTTATTAGAAATTGTGCATACTGACTTATGTGGACCTATTGAAACTGAAAGCTATACTAGTGAAAAATATTTTATTCTTTTTGTTGATGATTATTCAAGAATGATGACCGTCATGTACCTAAGGAACAAATCAAAAGAATTTGAAAAGTTCAAATGGTATTTGGCAAGAGTAGAAAAAGAAACAAGGAAAAGATTGAAATGCCTAAGGTCAGACAGAGGTGGTGAATTTATTTCACATGAATTCAATAACTTTTGTATTGAAAGAGGAATCAAAAGACAGGTTTCAGCACCAGGTACTCCTGAACAAAATGGCATAGCTGAAAGAAGAAACAGATCCATCATGGATTGTGCAAGAACCTTGATGATAGAAAAGAATGTTGCTATCAAATACTGGAAGGAGGCTATCAGTACAGCAGTTCATACCTTAAACTGAGTACAGTTAAAAAAGGACTCATTCAAAACTCCCTATGAATTATGGTATGGCTATAAACCCAATGTAAGTTATCTAAAAGTATTTGGAAGCAAATGTTATATCTTGAAAGAATCTAGAAAAGGTAAATTTGATGTAAAAGGTGATGAAGTTATATTTCTTGGATACTCATGCAAGAGTAAAGCATATAGATGTTTGAACTTATCTACTCACAAAGTCATAGAAAGTATACATGTGAAAGTTGATGAGTTTGCAGAAAAGACTGAAGAAGAAAGTAGAAGAGAACCAGAAGATTAGAAAAGATTCATCTTCAGTGAACCGGATATAATATCAACTGCATCTGAGAATCAAAAACCTTCTTCTACCGAGTCATCACTAACCGAGTTGCAGGAAACATCTACCGAGCCAACATCTACCGAGTCAGAAAATACCGAGTTAGAGATTACCGAGCCAGAGGTAACCGAGCATGTGCATACCGAGCCAGTTGATACCGAGCCAGACCAAACCGAGCATGAAGGAGAAATGCAAGAAGATAATGACAAGATTCATCCAAAAGGAAAAGAACCTATTCTAGCCAAATATGTCAGGAGACATCATTCAGCAGATCAGATCATTGGAAATAAATCTGAAGGAACCATCACAAGAAGTAAGTTGAAAGGTACTTGTTTACTTGCTGATTTTGAACCTAGATCTGTCAAAGATGCATTAGAAAATGATAATTGGATTGAAGCAATGAATGAAGAAATAGAGTAGATAGAGAAAAATAAGACATGGACTCTTGTACCCAGGCCTAAAGACAAAAATGTAATCGGTACAAAGTGGGTTTTCAGAAATAAGTTGGATGAAAATGGTAAAGTATCAAGAAACAAAGCTAGATTAGTGTGCAAAGGATATTCTCAAGAGGAAGGCATAGATTATGGAGAAAATTTTGCTCCCGTTGCTAGATTGGAAGGTGTTAGAACCTTATTAGCATATGCTACTTACAAAGGATTTAAAGTTTATCAAATGGATGTCAAGTCAGCATTTCTAAATGGTATACTGGATGAAGAGGTCTACATTGAACAACCTGAAGGTTTTATAGATTCAGATAAAAAGAACATGGTTTGCAAATTGCACAAGACATTGTATGGTCTGAAACAAGCCCCTAGAGCATGGTATGAAAGATTGCATAGCTATCTTATTCAAATTGGATTTCAAAGAAATAATGATAACAGTAGTTTGTATATCAAGGAAGGACCAGAAAATAAGATTGTCTTGGCAGAAATATTTGTAGATGATACTATTTTCACAGGGAATGATGATCTTTGCAAAGAATTTTCAGAACAAATGAGCAAGGAATTTGAAATGTCAATGTTCAGTGAAATCAAATTCTTTGTTGGACTTCAAATTCAGCAGAACAAGAATGGCATCTACATCACTCAAGCAAAATACATCAAAGAGATATTGAAAAAGTTTGGTATGAAAGACTGTAAACCAGTTGGAACTCCCATGTGTACTGGACTAAAACTTACCAAAGAAGATGATTTAAAGGAAATAGATCAGACATTGTATAGATCTATAATTGGAAAGTTGCAATATGTAGTTCATACTAGGCTAGATATTGCTCTTGCAGTTGGAATTGTGGCAAGATTTTCAGCCAAACCAAGAGAAAATCACATGATGGCAATCAAGAGGATAATGAGATATCTGAAAGGAACTGAAGATTATAGATTATGGTATAAAATTGGAGGAAACCTAGACTTAAAAGTGTTTACTGATGCTGATTGGGCAGGAAACCTTGACGACAGAAAAAGCACAAGTGGAGGTGCATTCTTTCTTGGAAAGAGGTTGGTTTCTTGGACAAGCAAAAAGAAAAATTGTACATCTCAATCAACAACAGAGGCAGAGTATGTTGCTGCAGGAGTAAACTGTTCTAATATTGTTTGGTTCAAGCAATTACTACAAGGTATGAAGATGGAAATCAAGGAACCAGTTGTCATGTTTTGTGATAATACAAGTGCAATCAACATATCTAAGAATCTAGTAATGCATTCTAAGACTAAGCACATTGCAATCAAGTATCACTTTGTCAGAGAATTGGTGCAGTACAAAGAAATCAGATTGGAATATGTTCATACAAAGGAACAGATTGTTGACATATTCACAAAGCCTTTACCTAAGGATGCATTTTTGTATCTCAGAGGTAAGTTAGGGGTTATTCCCCTATCTGAAGTTCACTAAAAATAAGTTTTAGTGATGCATCAGCTCTTACAAAATCAAACAATCATTAGTTGATACAGCAAATCAAGAAAATATTGTATATGAATCAGTACTAAAGGTACAATGAAATTCATTGAAATTGGATTGTCTTTGGCATGTGTTGTCAAAGAGGGAGAGTTTTACTATCATATCTTTCCGAAATTTGATTATGCAATTTCTTCACAGAGGGAGATTACTGTAAGAGGGAGAGTTCTCTATCTTAGAGGGAGAATTGTTAATTGTGTTGTGTTGCTGTAGACTTGCTTTCAAATTTTATTTCTGCTATGACATGTTGTGTTGCCATCAATGCCAAAGAGGGAGATTGTTGGATACAATTAAGTAATTGTGTATTGTCTTTGATGTTACACAAATGCCATATCAGTTATTAGACAGAGTCTACCGAGTTCTGTCGGTCAGGAAAACAGTTTACAGAGTCTACCGAGCTCAGTCGGTCAGTAAAGCCTTTTGCAGTGTGTACCGAGCATTTCTGTATGTCACACGGTGAGTTAGTGTTAACCAAGTTCGCACGGTAAGCTAAGGAAAGTTTAGTTCTTACTAAGATCACTCGGGTATCAAAGGATTTTGTAGCGGACGGTTAGTGTTAACCGAGTTCGCACGGTAAGCTAAGGAAAGCTTAGTTTTCACCGAGCTCACTCGGTAGTCGAAGATAGCTTTTACTGAGTCTAGTCAGTTTCCAAAGGAAGTGGCAGGTTTACCAAATTCCCCGGTAACTGTAGTTTTTACCGAGTTCTGCCGGTTAACACAGGAAGCAATTTTTTTTTTTAGTAGAGTCGGCCAGTGAAGAATTTTGTTTTGATTGTTAGTTCAAGACAACTTTGGAATATGTTTTGTCAAGTTGGTTGGGCTGACCTGGTATTATGTATAGTATATAAATAGGTGCTCAAGATGCAGAAAAGTGTGGAATAGAGAGTGTATATGGATAGTGCAAGGAAGTGTAAGGAAGAGACTTGTGTGTGCCGAAGCAGAGTTGAGCAGAGGGAAATCTTGGAGCTACAAAGATATATTTAATCAGTAAGGATCTTGTGGAGCTAAACTGAGATCTGTATTCAACAAGATAAGTTGCATGTATTTTCAGATCATTCATTGTTGCTTTCTAACCATTGTAACAGTGATTCCAAAATCTCCTAACAGAGTTGGTTTAACAGCCATTCCATAAATCCTTTACCAGGGTGGCAATTTAGTTGAATTGTTCTAAAGACCTCTTACAAGGCCACTCCTAATAGGGTGATTAAATCCTCTAACATGGTCACACCTAACAGTGTGTTTTGTAACCTTTAACAAGGTTGGCTCCTAACAGGGCTCACTTCAGAAGAGTGAAAATTGGTGACTAGTTGCTGGTGGTTTTTCCCATATTGGGTTTCCATGTAAATCTGGTGTCTACTGTGTTCATGATTACTTTCTTTTGCATGGTCGCTTATTTCAGTAAATGCTTAATAAATTAACTAAACATCTATCAAGTTTTAAGCAGTAATTTATGTGTTTACCAAGTAGCAGCAACAACTAAGTTTAAGGCATCTTTGGGACTGTTGAAAATGTTTTTGTGGTAACTGATTCACCCCTCCCCTCTCAGTTACCCCATCTTCATTTTCCAATAGGCCTGTACTTGTTTGCATGGAATGTTTTAGCTTCACTTAGCCACTATTGCTGAGAACATCTGCAGACCTATAGAAGAATTTTTGCCAGATTTGTTATATGGGACGTGTTTAGAAAATTGTCATGAATTATGCATGTATTTGAGAATTTGAGATGAGAATCAAAATGAAACTAAAATAATCCTCATACAGTGTTTCCTAGTCTTGAATCATCCCTGGGTATACCCACCCTGGTTTTGCAGAGCATGAAGAGTAGAAAACCACCCTTGGTTTTGTTGAAGTTGGGCCCAAATGGTTTGCACATACAATTGTTAATAAGAATTGGCTAGTCTTTAGATTGTGTGAGTATTGTCATCTTGGTATTAAGAATTTTGTTGCTTGGTAGTTTTAAAACACCAACAACCAAAACCCTAGGTGACATGTCATTAACATGCAAACAATTACAAGTGTCAAGTGAGACATTTAAAACACATTACATATCACCATGACATGTCCCTAATGTATTTATGAAATTAAATATAGAACACAAATGCAAGCTTACATAGATGAATAAACACATCACAATGAGACTTTTGAATCTTCTAAAGATTCACATTGGCTATACTATGTCCATATAAGTTTTGACCTTGTTTCCCTAATTAAATTCCATGGTTTAATTGCCTACACACTAAACTTAAACATTAGTAGTGCAATAAAAAATTATATAAAATGATATATATGCGTGTGTGTGTGTGTGTGTGTGTGTGTGTGCGTGCGTGCGTGCGTGCGCATGACAATTTCATGTTAAATGATTCACCTTAACATCATAATCAATTTTTATTTTCTAATAATTTTCATATAAAATATTTAAAGAATTAAAATATCATAATCTACATATCAATGTTAATATCTAATCAAATGATCTAACAAACATTTTGAACCACATCATAATCCATTTCCTATAATGATAAAATATTGAATCTATATTGTTAAATCAGACAACATGAAAATTAGTTCCAAATACATATCTTAGGTCAAAATCACCAAAATGTAAACATCACAACTAGTATCCTTTGATTCGATTAAATATAGTTTGATTAGTAAAAATATCCCATATGCCAGGTAATCTAGATGTTTTCATAGTCACA
The DNA here is from genome assembly GCA_028749045.1 of Cupressus sempervirens. Classification (NCBI taxonomy): domain Eukaryota; kingdom Viridiplantae; phylum Streptophyta; class Pinopsida; order Cupressales; family Cupressaceae; genus Cupressus; species Cupressus sempervirens. Next base: position 574,625,670 of record CM053791.1, read on the forward strand.
TAGTTTCAAAATAAATCATAGAATAAATCCATTATATCTTATTGGGCCATAGAATCTATCCTCATGAATATCCACCTAATACTACTTGCACAATAATTAACTCATTACATTACAACATATCGAGTTCTACCTTTTAGACCCTTGTCCAATGTTGATAACAATTTGCATTTATGATTATTGGTGATATCATAAGGATGGGTGTTGATTCATCTTTCCATAATAACCATCTAATTCAATTATCCTAATAGGCCATAAAATATCATGAACCCATCAACATAATTTCTAATTTATGATGTCTCGAGCCTTAATTTCATAGGGTCTTAACCTTAATTCCATAGGGTCTTAGCCTATCAAACTAATGTAATTATGAATATGATACTTAGGACAAAAATAACTAAAATATATATCAGTCTTAGTAAGATCTCAGGTACATTATTGATAAGGAAAATGCCAATCATGGCATACTTAGATCCTAGAACCTTCTTACCATTATTCTATCATACGGTGTATGGTAACAATATACAATTCACATTGTAATACACAAGAGACATAACATCTCATCTCCTTACTCTTCCTAGATATAATCATATTCATGTTATTAAGATTTATAATAGGATCCTGTAATACCCCAAAATTGGCTCATTGCCATCTCAACCAATTCTGGTCTATTTCTGATCAATCCTAAAGTCCTATTCTAATAGGCAATTCTTATTCTGCTATTCGCTACTTCACTTAATTGTCAGATGCATAAAACCCTAATCTGCATTCATCATATTTCTTATTTAATTCCTACAATATTTACTCATATTAGTCACATTAAACCTATTGATTAATATTTAATTTAACTACTAAGTATTTATACTTTAATTAAATTAAATTATATCCTAAGGCTAATGTACTATGGAATTAAATTTATTTAATTTAATAAATACGCCTATCTTGATTACTTAAATGAAATTATTTAATTAAATGGGAAAGGTATTTCTAATTAATTAAACAAAATTATTTAATTAAATGGAGTACTTACTTCTAATTAATTAAACAAAGTTATTTAATTAAATGGGAAACCATTCCTAATTAATTAAATGAAGTTATTTAATTAAATGAGAAAAGTATCTCTAATTAATTAATAGATTATATAATTAAATAGTAAAGGTAATTATGAGAGCATATCTCATTTTATTAAATTAAATATTTCACCAAAATCTCTCTTTAGTTCAGAAAAGGGAAATTTCCATTTCACTATTGATCAAAAATGAGTTAAATCAGTTAACTCCTTTTTCTACTCAAATTGAATCAGTTAACTCCTTATTTTACTCAAATTAAATGTGTTAACTCCTTTTAATTTGGGAATCTCCCTTTATGACTGAACTTCACCTTTAATCCTGACCGTTGATTGAAATCGATCTCAATCGTTGATGGATTCCAGGAAAGTCTATTTAAGAGACCCTCATCTCTTCATTTTGAGAGGATGGATTTTGAGAATTTTGCATTGAATCGCTGCTAGAATTCATACTCACATTTTCTCATATTTTTAAATACATCTTGCATTCTTAGTTTAGATTCATCTAGCTTAATAATGCATACATTTTTAGTTTAATTTCTTTTATTTCTTAGATTAATTTCTTACAATTCATCTAGATTACTTGCACATTCATATAGCTTAAATTGCATTCAAATCTTTCGTTCTTATAGGGTCTGGTTGCCTGCAACTTGATTCTGAGGATATAAACAGGGAAAATCCCTTTAGATAGAAGGCAACAGGTCACTTTGCCGGCTGATTTTTGAATGAACAATCCAATGTTCATTCTAGGATGAATCCACATACAATGACGGTATTGAAGTGTGTGTGTTAGCAGAGGCCACATATTCATGCATACATTTTTGGCGCCCATCGTGGGGCTCGAAAATTAGTTTTTCTGGCCTCTTTCTGTATTTTTAAATCATTTTTTGTTCTTTGTCCATACTATTCTGTACAAATTCGAGAATCTTCGCGTGAGACTGTTCATTTTCGCGCGAAGATTCTTTTTGCATCATGCGAGAAAGTTCTTTGGCGCGTGAAAGTTCACACAAAACCTATTTCTTCATGCAAGCCGAATATAATTTTGCACGAGCCGAATATAATTTCGCGTGAGCCTTAAAACTTCTTCGCGTGGGATGTCAGGGATTTTGCGTGAAACTTTGTTGACAGAGGCATTTTTTTATTTATTGATTTTTGTGTTGTCTGGTTTTTCTACTAACTGTTCACAGTTTCTAGTGTTTCTGTGTTTTCTAATTTTTTTGGAACAGTATAACAACAGTTTGCGAGATAATGGGAAAAGTGTGATAAAGTCACTAAAAATAGGTAAAATTTACTAAGCGCATTGCAAGGATCATCAGGTAACCTTCCTCAGCTGATAACACTTCATTTGGATCTAAAACAAACATCTCTCGTGTTGAGCTTGTGTGTGTTTCCTTCCATATTTTCATTTTACAACACATGCATAATTTGATACTAGGGTGTGATCTTTGTTAGTATTCATTTAGCAGGCTTAGGTACTAGCGATAGATTTAGATAGCTATTTTGGGTTATTGGACTCGCTAATCAGTCGGCCCCTTGTTCCACCCTATGGTTGCAAGATCAGCATCACGTTAAAGGGGAGGGGTCTACAGGACAGAAGCGTTAAAGGCTCCACTAGGCAATCCTTTTGTGCTTTCTAGAACTCACTAGTTTCTGAGTTGTGGACTCGTGTTAGCTTGTGTGAGGGGTTAAATGTTCCACATCTTTGGACTCACCTCACATTAGTTAAAGCGTTAAGTATACCACCTTGTTCCTTTTTATTTCTTTTGGATAGATTTGCTTTCGAAAATTGACATCTATACACACATAGTAATTAAGCCCCCATGAGCACTATTCGTGGATCTTGACGGAGTGGGTTCCTAGTGAAACTCCTCTCTAAGATGGATTCCTTGTAGGTGGGGAGGATACTTTGAGCATCTCACAAATAGATGAATCTTCAACTTGTTGATTAAGGCATCCTTTCTCCGAAGAGGTTGATAGATCACTGGGAGTTGATATCATAGATCTTTAAGAGATACTCTTAGTTAGTGTGTCAGATTAATCTATCTGCTTTGATTGGGCTAAAGGTGAAAAGGTGTCAAAACCTTGAATCTGGAAGCTAAGTCCCCTTGTGGTATACTATTGTGAGTCAGTCACCTTTAGAGAGGGTTAACCGTAGCAGACAATCCCTCTACAAGAAAAACTACATTGACAAAACCTCAAGCGGTAATAGCCATTTTTGCCATGGTAGTGACAATCGCTATATAAATGTCCTTATGGAAGAAATCTCCATGGGTGTGGTTCATTGTGGGTTGTTAGATCTCCCTATTAGCTCTTGAAGATTAAGTTCTTGGACTATGTCAAAACCTCGGTGCGCCAAGATTGGGGGTCACCCTTGTGAGTCATAAAAGTTACAGAGTCAAACCATTACTAAATACCTTAGACAGGCCAAATTTTATTTTCTAGAGATGTATGCATGATTGCAAAACTCATTGAAAATGTACACAAATATCTCTCTTAGGGATTAGCACAAACTAAGTCACTTGATTGTTCATGCGCAAGGTTGCTTTTTCCCTTGCTCATTATTTTCAAACATGCTTGAAATCACTTGCTTGCTATTCTACGTGCCTATTTATCTACCTAGTTATTGGAATGATCAAAATTTTTGTTAAAATCAGTTGCTATTGTGAAACTGTTCTACCCTTTCATGCGAAATCATTTGGGTCTTGCATGGAATCATCTAATACTCATACGAAGCCATTTTTTCCTTGCACAAAATTAAATTCCTATTGTGTATCTTTGCGCGACCTTTGAACACTTTCATGAGAAATAAAACCACTTTTACTGACCTTCACATGAGACAAAAATTCTTCACATGGCCTATAAAACTTCTTGGAGCAGCCCGTAAAACTTCTTCGCACGACCCATAAAGGTTTTTCGCGCAAGACTTTGTATCAGCATTACCAATTTGGGTCTGTTCTAGCTATCTGTAGCCTACACACTATCCTTTTCTATGTTTTCTTATCGCTCTCTATTTGCAAATAGTCCTAAAATAGTGACACTTCGCTTAGCTGAAGACTTGTGTCTTATACCTTGACTAGTCTCGTCTCATAAGTAATTTTGGTCCTCATCTTAATGCTTGTTATACTTTGTGTCGCAGTGGTCATAATCTCTGGCTATTCTAGCCTTTAAATTAGACCATTTGTGCCTTAGTGAACAAAATTCTTGCTATTATCTTGTCCTTTTTGAGACTCAGTCTTAGTGTAGTCCTTGTCGAGGTTCTAGATTCTTGTCCTTGCCTATGACTATCACAACCAGAAGTGGCAACATGTTTTATCCTGATAACCTTAGACATGGTCATGCTAGGGGTCGTAATCATGGCAGAGGTAGCTTACCTTTCGCTATGCAATTTGTATCCAGTTTTGTTAGTGAGGCGTCTTCACGGTCTTCCTCACCTGCAAGGTCATCTCAAGTTCAATGAACATTTTCCAATTTGCAAAAAATTAGGAATCCTTTTTACCAAGAGGATACTGAAATAGGTAGAGGTCCTACATTCCCAAATACAATGTATGATCCTTTCTCCACAGACCCTTTTGAAACACAACATACAGAAACTGAACACGTTCCTATAATGACTAATCGTGAACCTGAACAGGGTAGTCATAGTCGATATCAAGAACAACCTAGGGATGAAAAGGAGAAAGAGAAAGAATATGACATTGATGAGAAACAAGAAGAGGTGAAAATCCTTCCTGAACACATTGCAAAATGTTGAAGAGACAAAAACTTTCAGAAGGTCATGGGAATCCTACTGAACGAAGAGAAAGAAAAGTACTTTCTCAAACTTGCCCAAGAGGGAGCTAAACTGCCCACACATTTCAATGTGGAGACCATTATCACACATGAAGAAGAAGCTGAGACCGCTAAACTCCAAAAACAACTAAAAATTATGCAAGACCAATTGGCTCAGATGATGCATGAGAAAGAGAAACCCACAAAGACATACACATTAGATGCTCTTTGTTCATTCCCATTTGACAAAAGTATAAACATGTCACCTTTCCCATGAGGCATAGAACTACCCAGATATGACAAGTACTTTGGTACTACTGATCCCCAAGATCACTTGTGAGAATTTGGTGCTTTATCTATGAAGTTTATACACAATCAAACATACCTCATGTGTTTATTCCCTAGAAGCCTAGGTGGTCAGGCTTTGGAGTGGTTCTCACATTTACCTCCTAGTATCAAGATGTTTGATGAAATTGCTAATTCATTTGTTCATCAATATTCTCATAACATTCAATGTCCTGTAAATATTCGAGATCTATGCAACCTTAAATAGAAGGTTGGTGATCCTTTTCTCAATTTCCTCCAACAGTGGAGACAACTTTACACTAAGTATTCCCGTAAAATCCCATAAACAAAGAAGCTTGACATTTTCACTGATAACCTTTTACCTAATTTTGGGTATAGAGTCCAACTACAAGGTCCACATACCTTTGAAGACATGATTACATAGGCTATCCGTATCGAAGAATTTATGGTTAAGAAAGGTGAGCTCACTCTTCAGAGAGACTCAAAACAAGGTTCCACTTCCAATAGGGATAAAACCAAACATGTCAACAAGAACTGAGAAATTGTACATGATGGGGTTGTTGATAATGTCACACCAAAACTTGCTAAAGTAGCATTTAATCTCACAGATTGCCTCAAAGCGTCCAAAAATACTAAGAAGCCTCCCCCTAACAATAAGATGTCTAGAAATAAATCAAGAAACTCATGGGCAACACGACCCAAGCGAGAGTATATGCCTTTGGGAGAACCTTTGGATGTGGTTTACAAAACATTGCTATAACTCAAGCTTATCTCACCAATGGATAACCCTCATCCCTATGATCCACAACCATGTCCACCATGGTGGAATGAGACCTCATTTAGTGAGTATCACCAAAACAAGGGACACAAAACCAGCAACTGTATAGACTTGTGTCATAAAGTCCAGGACATGATTGATGCTAGTGAACTTGTGGTAGATGGCCATAACAAAAGCTTGGACCACAAGGCATTCAAAGAGCCTTTCCTAGCTTATGAAAAAGGAGAGACTTCAAAACCAGAACCCTACAATAAGGTCAACTATATGTATTCCAATGATGATAATGTCATTCACATGGTTGAACCTATAGATTCTGAATACTGTGACATTATTACCATAAAGGGGAAGCAAGATAATGACAAACCCAAGACACCATTTGTCTTAAGAGGCCCTACTTCCAATAACATTCATAATGCGTCTTTGCAACATTGTGCTAATGCTGTTACTCGCTCTCATGCAAAGTTGGTGCTCAAAGGCCCTACACCTCCTATTTCAAATCTTGAACAACACAAAGAAAAAATCCTTGCTGGTCCATCTAGTAAAGGTGCAAAATACACAACAAACTTGACTGCAACCAGTTATAGTATTCTAGATCAATTGAAATGAACCAATGCTCACATTTCCATATTTGAGCTGCTTAAAATCTTGCCTGCCCACAGGCAAATTTTTGACAAAGCCCTCATTGAGGAAAATGTTCCTCAAGATCTTAATCTTCAGCAATTTCAATCCATGGTAGGTCACCTGACCTCACCTCATCTTATGACCTTCTCCGAGGAGGATGACAACTCACTGAATCACCCACATAATCAGCCTCTACACATTGAGGTTATGATCCACAAGACATGTGTTTGTCGAGTACTCATTGACAATGGTTCTGGCCTAAATATTGTTTTTTTTGCTCTGCTTAGACATTTGGATTATTCTGAGGACTCTATTGATCCTTGACAAAAGATCACTATTAAAGCGTACGATGAAGTAGAATGAAAGTTAATAGGTCTTGTGAGTTTACCAATTCGTGTCGGTCCTATCAAAAGGGATGTCACTTATCAGGTGCTTGACATTCCCTTAGCCTACAACATTCTGTTGGGATGGCCATGGATACATGAGATGCACGCTGTGCCATCCATATACCACCAATGCATTAAATTCCCATTTCATGGCTCCGAAGTTACTATTCCTGCCACTACTAGCTACACCTGCAATATGCTCAAAGCTATTGATTCTTTTGTCCTTGCTAACCATGAGTCTACTAATTGTCACAAAAATAAGCTGAAACAAATTGAGCAATCATTTAAATTGAAAGAAATTGGTATGGGAGAGTACCACATGGAACCAGTGTTGTCATTAACATCTATTCCAGAGTCCCCTCGACATTTTGCGAGACCCTCAGAAGCAAAGAAGCCATTCATGTTGACACCTCAGACCAATTTTAATGGCTCTTTTGTCAAAGTTACAATTCCCTTAGAAGATGAAAGAAAAAATAGAGCCATTGCTACATGGCTTTACAAAGAAGAGGCTCCAGTAGACCTAACAGAACAAGCTCGAGAAATCACTCCTAAGAAGTATGAGCCTGGTCTTAAGCTTATGAAGCATTTTGGTTACAAGGAAACCGGCCCTATTGGGTGCAATAACAATGGTTTAATAGATCCTATCAAAGCAACAACTCAAAGCAATAGTGACACAACTGGCCTAGGGTTTAAGAAGGTCCCTTTCCATTTGGGATCCAATAAATTCATACCCATAACTAAGAGTTTATCTAAAAATGAGTCACAATCTCAATTAGGTACTCGAGAAGAAGAATTTGATGATGAGGATTCTTACCCTCATCCTATTCCTTATGATCTTGCTAAATTCTTTGCTGAGCTAGATGACTTTGTGCCACATGTTAGCACTATGGATGATACTAGCGATTCTTCTAAGGACAATGCTGAGCACCTCAAATATCATCCAAAAAAGGGAGAATCTAGTTAGTCATGCCATATTGAGTATTTGTGTAAGAATCCAGAGGCTGAAGGAGAGTATGTCCCTATCACTGTTGGGGAGTTCTATAGTCTCTCACCATGTAGCACCGATTCTCATGAATATGAATTTGACAATCTTTTAGAAGTGACTACTGATAAAGACATTGACCAAGTGCATGTCTATGAAAATCAAATTGAAGTGAGTGAAACATCTAGGGTTTGGTCACAGGGGTCTGATCCAACTAGTGTCCTAGAGTCATCAATTCCTGATGTTAGTATTCTAAGGCGTTTGAATACACCCATGGGTGAGGTTTCCATAGGTCTCAAATTACTGGTCCATTCATTTAATGACTATACTATGAATGCAATTGAACTAATCACTACTCTCTCACTCGCACATCCTGAGCTTATAGACTAGATCCCCAATGCATCTAACGAAGTCCCCACGTTCCAGAATGACTATGCTCTTGCCTGTTACCTAAATGCTATCGAACCTATAACATCTTCCACCAATGAGTAGAGTGTCAACATGACTAAGGATGACATCAAATATCTCAATCACATAATTAAAAAGAAAAAATGCAAGAGGTCCAATGGTGAAAACCACATTGTGGCAGTGTCAGATCCCAAAAAAGTAAAAATAAAAGATGTATCCAAGGGTGAAATCCTCTCAGAGGCACCCATGGATGAGATATTTGATGTCCTTCCCAGTCACTTTTAGGAGATATCATTAGTGTTAATAGAGCCGACACAACCAATTAACCTGGGCACATAAAAACATCCTCATGTGATACATCTGGTGCAGTCATTGTCACCTGAAGAGAAGGAACAATTCATTGGCCTTTTCAAAGGAAAGAAAATAAATTTTTCCTGGACATATTCTGACATGCTAGGATTGGATCTTGATCTTATTATGTATCACTTGTCTGTAGCACCAGGCATAAAACCAGTTAAACAGAAGCTTCGAAAAATCCATCCTCATGTTGCATTGCTCGTCAAATCTGAATTGGAGAAACTTCTGAAGGCTGGTTTCATTCGTGCAATTGATTATGCTGAATGGATATCCAATATTGTCCCTGTGTCCAAGCACAATAAGTCTATCAGAGTTTGTACAGACTTCCATGATCTTAACTTGGCATGTCCTAAAGATGACTTTTCGCTCCCTAATATTGATATGATTGTGTACATGATGGCTGGCTTATGAGATGTACTCACTTATGGATGGTTTTTCTGGATACAATCAGATAAAAATTGCACCAGAAGATCAAGAGAAAATAGCTTTAACATATGCATGGGGAACCCTTTGTTGGAATGTGATGCCATTTGGTTTAAAGAATGCTGGAGCTACATATCAGCAGGCTGTTGCTATAATTTTCCACGACATGATGCATAGAACCATGGAGGACTATGTTGATGATACCTTGGTCAAAAGCGCTAAAAGCAATACTCATTTGCACGATTTAGGACCCATCCTAGATCATATGGAAAAATTTAGTCTTCGGCTCAATCCTAAGAAATGCACATTTGGTGTCACATCAGGAAAACTATTAGGGTATATTGTTTCTGCAAAGGGAATTGAAGTAGATCCAAAAAAAGTACAAGCAATAATGGACATGCCACCACCTCGAAACATTAGTCAGATGAGAGGACTACAGGGAAGGCTTCAATCTATTCACAGGTTTATTTCACAATTGGCAGATAAATCACAACCCTTCACAAAGACCTTACATAAGGGTGTGAAATTCAATTGGAGCCAAGATTGTGAGCAAAGCTTAACACAGATCAAATAATATCTTGTCAATCCACCGATCCTAATGCCTCCTATGCATGGGAAGCCTTTGCTTTTATACATTTCAGCCACTAAAACATCTTCAAGAATCCTATTGGCTCAAGAAGACAATGAGAAAAAAGAAAGAGCAATTTATTACTTGAGCCGAATATTGGTCTCTTATGAGAAAAACTACAACATTATTGAGAAAGCTTGCTTGGCAATTGTCTTTGTTTCCCAAAAGTTGAGACACTACATGCTTGCCCACACTACATGGCTTGTGGCTAAAATAGATCCATTAAAGTACTTGCTCAGTAAGGCAGCTCTCACAGGAAGATTGGCTAAATGGGTCATGATACTAAGTGAGTTTGACATCCAATATGTTGAATGCAAAGCTATAAAGGGATAGGCAATTGTAGACCAGTTGGCTGAGGCACCCATACAGAGTCTTCTACCAATAAACATTGATTTCCCAGATGAGTCAATTCTAACACTCACTCATCATACATGGGTTATGTTCTTCGATGGGTCCTTCACACAAAAAGGATCAGGTGCAGGATTACTCTTCATTACACCACAGAGATACTCATTTCCCAAAGCGTACAAGATTTGGTTTCCTTGTACAAATAACATTGTTGAATATGAAGCTTTGATCAATGGTATGAAAATTGCAGCTGAATGGAGAGTAGATCAATTGGATATCTTCGGTGACTCTCAACTTGTTATCAACCAAGTAAATGATGTGTATCAAACAAAGGATGAGAAACTAATTCCTTACAAATGCATGGTTGATGACTTGACAAAGTATTTTGCACACATCGCCTTCCAAAAAGTTCCATGCATCGATAATAAAGCGGCTGATGCTATGGCCACTCTGGCCTCCTTGCTACAAATGCCAAAAAATGATCTCTAACACAAGTTCTTGGTGGAAGTGTTACACTACCCAGCCTATGACACACCTGATTCTAGGATGATCTGTTCTATTATAGGACATGAATCATCCCGCTACCATCACATTTATTCCTACCTTCATAATCAAACCATTTTGGAAGGTCTGACCCGGAATGAGAAACGTTACTAATCCGTAACACTTCATATTATGTCATTATTGCTGACGATCTGTATAAGAGAGGTCTCAATGGAACACTCGTTAGGTGTTTAGAACCCAATGAGTCCAAACGTGCACTAGTTGACATTTACGAAGGCATTTACGGATCTCATTCCAATGGCCTCACACTAGCTTGCAAACTCCTTCGTGCTGGTTACTACTGGCCTAAAATGGAGCAAGAAGCTGTTAAATATGCTAGATCCTACAAGCAATGTCAGCTACACGAGAATCTCATTCACGCTCCAACCAGAGAGCTGATTCTCTCTACTACAACATGGCCATTTCAACAATGGGCCTTTGACTTGGTGGAGCAGATTCACCCAACCTCTTCTAATGGACATAAGTTCATTATCACCGCTACAGATTATTTCACAAAATGGGTAGAGGCAGTCCCTCTCACAATTGCTGATGGCAAAATTGTAGTGCTTTTTATCACAAACTACATAATCTGTAGATATGGTATACCATCCTCAATCATTACTGACAATGGAGGACAGTTCAAAAATAAAGACCTCAAGGAACTGTGCAAGAAATTTAAGATTACACAACATTGGTCTTCCATTTATTACCCCCAAGATAATGGCCAAGTTGAGGCACCTAATAAGGCGATCCTCAAAATTCTTCATCACACAGTCAGTAAGTTAGGGATAAACTGGCATCTCCAAATCAATCCAGCCCTGTGGGCATATAAGACAAGCATTAGAACTCCAATGGGCATGACTCCTTTTGCATTGGTGTATGGGGCAGATGCTATGCTTCTAATAGAGGTCAAGATTCCTACCTTGAGAATCTCTATGAAAGGCCTTATCACTGATGATGACTATAGGATAGCTCGATTTCAAGAGCTTGTGTTACTGGATGAATGACAATAAGTGGCATGTGATCATCTACGAGCATATTAACAAAGAATGGCATGAAGCTACAATAGAAAGATCAGGCCACGTGACTTCCAGCTAGGTGATCTTGTCCTGAGAGAGAACCCTAAGAATCAACAAGAATGAATGCAAAAGAGAAAGTTTGAACCAAACTGGCTAGGTCCTTACATCATTACTACAGTAGATGGATCTAGTGCCTATCAGCTTTCCACAACCGAAGGAGAAGTGCTTAAAGAGCCTATCAACACTCTCCACCTGAAGCAGTCTTACAGTTGATTTAATCTCAGCAAGTTCTTTGTACATATTTGTATGTCCTGAAAAAGTCTAAAAATTGGAAAAAAGTCCTAAAAAAAATTGTTACCCTGGTGAAAACCTAGCAATAGGTGCCTTTGTAACACCCAAAAAAGTGAAAAATCTCAAAAATACAAAAAAAAAAAATCAAAAAGAGAAAAATACAAAAAAATTAAAAAACAAAAAAAAGTGCCATTGGTGAAAACCTAGAAATAGGCATCATGGTAGAAAAAAAATAGAATCCTACCAAGAAGGTGAAAACCTGGTAAATAGGTGCCTCTTGTTCCCAATGCTCCATCTTGCAGTGCATCTTCTGGCTATTCTATATAGTCATTTTCACACTTTCACTTTCCTACTTCCTCCTCATGTATCCATGGATTGAGTCTTGTCACAGCTTGGGGGCATTTCCCCCTTAGTATCACTATTTTTGAGATTCTCATAGAATCTCCTTCATGATAGTCACTAGTGGTCCTCACTGTGTCTGCCTACTATCGCTAGTGACACTCTCTTTTCAAGATTCTCCTCATAGTATCTCCTTCGCGACAGTCACTAGTGGTCCTCACTGTGTTTGCCTACTGTTGCTAGTGTCACTATTTTTGAGATTCTCATAGAATCTCCTTCACAATAGTCACTAGTGGTCCTCACTACATCTGCCTACTGTCGCTAGTGTCACTCTTTTTAAGATTCTCCTTGTAGAATCTCTTTTGCAATAGTCACCAGTTATTTCAGCTGTGTCTGTCTACTGTTGCTAGTTCATGTCTCCAGACTCCTTTATGGAAGATCTCTTTTGTGTCAGTCACCAGTCGTCCTGGCTGTGTCTATCTACTATCGCTCAGTCCTTCTTAAGTTCTTCATCATGAAGATTCCTCTTTGACCTCAATCACTAGTCATTCTGACTGCCTCTACCTACTGTTTTAACCCTACTGAAGAGATTTCTTTCAAATGTATTCTAGACATTAGCACTTGACATCAATCCCGAAAGTATTGAACTCAAAAATGATATACTTGTTTGGATATGCTGAGCATTTTTCTTTGTTTTCTTTGTTTTTCTTTATCATATCCCTTCAAGCAACTCGATGATGTCATCTTCAACTAGAGAAGTAATGACTGGGGGCATGATCTTTTTCTTTGCTTTCTGTTTGTGGTTTAGTTCTAATAAGTTGATCTATTCCTATAAGAGGGGTGTCCACTATAAGAGCCTCCATTTCGTATTGGATGGCCGTGTGTATCTTGACTCTTTTTATATGAATACACCAATAACATTGGTTCTTCTCCTTGTTTATTGGAGTAAAATCTTCATACTATAGTACATACTGATGCTCGTCCTACTAAGTGAACGTACGGGTCACTGCGAGTATATCTAGCACACTTGTATCTTAGGTTACGAATGCAAGGGTCATTGCAAACATAATGAATACTGAGTGCTTAGCATAAGAGGGATCTCCCATGTGTTTGGTGTGCCTGTTATGAAAGCAACATTCAGGTCATCCTAGCATTTATGCTCTGATGCTTATGTAAACTTGCTACATTAAAAGGGACAAATGTTCTAGTCATTATGGCTTCTTGTGCCTCGAATGCTTACATTTAATCCCGATAACCCAATAATGTATGTTATATTCATATTTTCATGATTACAATGTTAGTGAGAATTGTATAACTTACAAGCTTTATTTTATATCCAGTGATGATTAAGTATCGAGGCTTGGTAACCAGACCTAGGGTTGCATTTAACATAGTCTTGCATTACATACTCCATTTGAATTAGCATGCAATTTGATGGTAATTCTGTTCATACTCCACATGCATCAGATTCGTCCACGACTACACAAGCATTTGGTTTGTCAATTCACGCTTCTCAATGGAATACCTATGAGTGTCAAACAAAAACATGCAACACTATGTAAGATGTCAGTTCATACATATGCATTCTATCTAAGTACAACATACATCTCATGTCCATCAAAGCAAACCAAAATAGACAATGACATATACACAGGAATACTCAACTCAAAATCTCGTATATAGATATATCAAAAGAAAGGGTCAGTACAAAAATGGGAGCTACTTGAGCACAATTGATCAAAAGTAATACATGTGGTGCTGGCACACCAATTGATACATAGCCAGGGATCAAAATCAAAAATCAGGCATAGAGCATCTAACTCTGTCCCAAGCCCTTGCCTCTAGGAGGAGCAGGAGGAGCAGGTACAGTAGGTGATGAAAGCAATGTTGGCATATCTGGCCTAACAGGAGGTCGTGCACCTCCAGAATCTCACGCGTACTAAGAGAAACACTAAAGTTGCAATGTCTCATCTAGCACGACGCTGGTGTATGCAACATAGTAAAACATAGCCCAAGCAGACTAGAAGCTGATCTCATCCTACACCAGCTGCAACCTCCGCTTTGTAGTCTCTGCACGCTCCCTCTGACGATCTATCTCTCATTGTCTCTCCACTAGCTGCTACTGCTACTGCAATCTGCAACTCTCCCAACTGTCAGGAGGCTGCACGAACCCGCTCTCGGTATCACTGTACCACATCTTGTACCCCACCTACTGGGTGATCCGACATATCCTCATCAAGCATCTCAGGTGCTTGCTGCTGTGGTGGTGCCTGTGGCTGTGATGGCACCTACTGTTGAGGGGCCTCCTCCTCTATCCTCTACCTACGAAGTTGGCCCTATCCACTCCCACTACCCCCAGCACCTGGGTCTGATCCCATCTGACATGGGGGAATTTGCATCTATTGAACCCAACACCGGACTCATGATTACTACTGTGGCTAAACTGGTGGTTGTGGCTATGCCTGCTGCTGCTGAGGTGCCTATCTCTTTGCCCACCCTGCCATCCCCAGTAGATTTGTAAGACATGGGAATGGATGGCTGATCAAAAATGCCTGATATGTAGGTGTCATCCCTACATCTACTACCTCTGGCAGGTAGTCCCACTAAACAATAGCTAAACTACGGATATCTATCATGGATCACCCTAGATCCATCCGTGGAGGCCATCCCCACTCAATATCCTTTTGCACCCTAGCATAGGCACAGTACTAAGGTGAAATGTCCTGTGGTCAGCCATACTACCGCCACACTTGTGAGATAAAAAATATCTTAATCACTGATGTCGTCCTGCCTGCCAGAGTTTGAGAACTAAACATCCATGGCAGCTCTCTGGGGATGTCATCCCTATCCTCTATCTCTCTCCATGGTCACCATACAATGGACATTAGGTCATCAAGATGAGTTAGCCAGTGCTTAGTCTTACCCAAGTGGGCCTAGGTAATATGCCCTCGATATATGCATATGTAGGGCTCCATAGGCTCCCAGGTATCCTAAAAAATTGGCCTACATATAGGGAGATGCTCCCAAGCCCAGATATGTAATACATATACACCTACTGCCATGGTCTTCTTCTCATGGAAGAAAACCTCGTGCATCTCATGGAAAAGGTGGGCCAACATGCACTGACCCCACCCAAAGATCTCTGGTGCCTCCAGCATCCTGCGAAGCATGACAACCCATCCACACTCCAACCCATGCTATGCCCTGTCAGGACACAGGAAGCAGCTCAAGAATATACCTAGCATGGATGCCAACCTATGAGTGGGTCCATAAGTATGCATCAACTCATCCTAGCTAATGACCCTGCCTCTCAGTAGCTCTCTCCCAAATACAATGGATAGTGCCTCTATCCCTAATCAAGGCACTATATCATAAACCACCCAGGCACTATGGAAAGGAATCCACAAGATCCTCCAGATGTCCTCTAGTGTGATAGTCATCTCACCCATCGACAAGTGAAAGATTTTCATCTCCAAATGGAAACACTCTAAAAAAGCTATGAGTAAGCTGTGATTCACCATCACGTTTGGAATCTAGCAAAGAGAAGACAAACCTAATCGAGCAATGTGTGCTCGATCTGCATCATCCAAACTCTGCAATAACTCTCCATATGGCAGATAGTGTGACCTAAATGAAACATCTCCAAAGACCTCCTGCATGCACAACAAAAAATGACAAACAAATGATCAGTATCAAGTCAAATCAAAGCATCAAAATGAAACAAAATGCAATTTCTAAGTGCAAAAATCACAAAACTATCACGAAATTTTGCACGAGATTCGTGAAATCTCGCGCGAAGACATTAAGTTTTGTGCGAAGAATCTAGCCTTCATGAGAAATAAGATCTTCTCACGCGAAGATAGAGCTGCCCACGTGAGAAAAGAGATTCTTGCGCAAAACACGAATTGCCTCGCGCGAAGAATCTACATCTTCGCATGAAACCAAAATTGTCCTGCACAAAGATCCTCTGGCCGCGCGTGAAGAAATAGCGTATCTTGTTTATTCATGGAAGAAATAAGATCTTCACACAAGAAGAGATCTATCTCACGCGAAGAAAGAATTGACAATCCTAAAACATGCTAAAATGTGCAATAAATGACCTCAAAATGCGTGAAAACAAAAGTACAAAGATGGGAAATCGACAACTCACCCATGGTCCGTAGTCTGCTAGCCAACTATGTTGTCTAGAGTGCTCAAAATGATGATATCTCACATTCACTACCATGTCTCTATCAGAGCTCAAAATCACTACAAGACAAAAGCACAAATGAATTGAAAATGACCCTTCAAGCCCTTATATAGGTGTTGACCAAAATTTTCAAAGTGTTTCGATTTGCACAAAAATCATACCCTTGGCTAATTGGACCGTTCTGGATCCATTTTTGGGATCAAATTCAAAATCTAACACACCTAAGAATCTCAAAAATGCATTTTAAAAATTTAGGGACCAACGCGATCGAACGCTTGTGCAGCCCAAATCTTTCTGATACTTTGTGATTCTTGGAATCCTTTCAACTTTACATTCTCTATATTTTCAAAAATCTTTTTGAAAATAGTCAACTCAAGTCAACTATGGCTAAATTTGGTCAACTTTTGGTCAAACTTGATCTTTGCAACTTCGCAATCATTTCAAAACAACCTTGAATCTTTTTCAGATCATTCTAATTTCTTCTAGATTCTGTTGAATCTCAGATTTCTTCTATATCACATGATATACTACTTCAAATCATATTTCTGGTGTGTCATCTTTTGATTTCACTCCTGAGGGGGCAGGATGATTACATCTTTAAATAATTATTGCTCGAGGCATCTAATTCCCATCTTATGTCCCTATCACTTGGGGCATCTCATCACTCAGGGCATTTTTTTCCCTTCTATCTAGCATCTTTGCCATCTATCTTATCTTTTCATCAATTGATCAACCTTAGAACAACTCTTCTCAGAGTTCGATGGACAGGTATTGGGACAGTCTAAACCCCAACTCCTGAGGATCAAGCTCCATTCTGGGGATGATTCTACGACTCATGATTGGACCTTGTTATCTTTTATCAATCTTAGGTATCTAGGTGTTCTATTTGGTTCCTTGAAGATTACGCTCTATTCTGGAGATAGTCTTCTAAATGCTTGCAATCTAATGTATCTAGATGTTCTATCTAGATCCTTAAAGGTTAAACTTTGTTCTGAAGAAACCTTTTAAATGCTTATCAATTTCAGGTATCTAGATGTTATATTTGTATCCTTAAAGATTACGCTCTGTTCTGGAGATAGTACTTTAAATGCTACCAATCTTAGGTATCTAGGTGCTCTATTTGGATTCCTTTGGATTAAGCTCTGTTCTAGAGATAATCCTTAAAAGCTTATCAATTGGTCTTTGTGTAATCAACTTTGAAACCAATCTCATGTTTGCATCATGCTTTCTGATTATCTTTGAATTGAACATGCTGCTCACACATTCATTTAAAGAGGGGCAAAATGTAATACCCCAAAATTGGCTCATTGCCATCTCAACCAATTCTGGTCTATTTCTGATCAATCCTAAAGTCCTATTCTAATAGGCAATTCTTATTCTACTATTCGCTACTTGACTTAATTGTCAGATGCAGAAAACCATAATCTGCATTCATCATATTTCTTATTTAATTCCTATAGTATTTACTCATATTAGTCACATTAAACCTATTGAATAATATTTAATTTAATTACTAAGTATTTATACTTTAATTAAATTAAATTATATCCTAAGGCTAATGTACTATGGAATTAAATTTATTTAATTTAATAAATACATCTATCTTGATTAATTAAATGGGAAAGGTATTTCTAATTAATTAAACGAAATTATTTAATTAAATGGAGTACTTACTTCTAATTAATTAAACAAAGTTATTAATTTAAATGGGAAGCCATTCCTAATTAATTAAATGAAGTTATTTAATTAAATAAGAAAAGTATCCCTAATTAATTAATAGATTATTTAATTAAATAGAAAAGGTAATTATGAGAGCATATCTCATTTTATTAAATTAAATATTTCACCAAAATCTCTCTTTAGTTCAAAAAAGGGAGATTTCTAGTTCACTATTGATCAAAAATGAGTTAAATCAGTGAACTCCTTTTTCTACTAAAATTGAATCAGTTAACTCCTTATTTTACTCAAATTAAATCTATTAACTCCCTTTAATTTTGGAATCTCCCTTTATGATTGAACTTCACCTTTAATCCTGACCGTTGATTGAAATTGATCTCAACCATTGATGGATTCCAGGAAAGTCTATTTAAGAGACCCTCATCTCTTCATTTTGAGAGGATGAATTTGGAGAATTTTGCATCGAATCACTCCTGGAATTCATACTCACATTTGCTAATATTTTTACATACATCTTGCATTCTTAGTTTAGATTCATCTAGCTTAATAATGCATACATTTTTAGTTTAATGTCTTTTATTTCTTAGATTAATTTCTTGCACTTCATCTAGATTACTTGCACATTCATATAGCTTAAATTGCATTCAAATCCTTCGTTCTTATAGGGTCTGGTTGCCTGCACCTTGATTCTGAGGATATAAATAGGCAAAATCCCTTTAGATAGAAGGCAACAGGTCACTTTGCCAACTGATTTTCGGATGAACAACCCAATGTTCATTCTGGGATGAATCCGCATACAATGACCATGTTGAAGTGTGTGTGTTAGTAGAGGCCACATATTCATGCATACAGGTCCTAGGGAAGAGGCCTTACACCAAGTGTGTTCTTCCTCAATAATGTAGTATGATTTATTCCCTTTGTCCTTGTAGTCTTTGTTCTTTCTATACTTGTGATTCTTCTTACAATTTCTTTCACTCTTTCTCTTGTTAAGGAATCTTATAGTAACATGACCTACTTCATTTCATTTAATAGAAATAAGAGATAATTTACCTTTACCTCTCGATAACCTCTTTGTAAGAAATGCTTCAATGTCATCCATATCATCTTCTGATTCTAACACTCTTTCATCTTTACTTCTCTTTTCTTTCTTTGAACTATCAATGGATAACTTGAAGTATTGAAATAATTCCCAAGTTTAAGCACACCATTATCAACATTAATAAATTCAAATGCACTCAAATGACTAACCAAACCATCAACTATAAAAATATTACTAGACATGGATTTGACTTCCTAAATTGTAGAAGCTTTAATTTCATAAATGTATAAGACATTTATGATAATATTACATACAACTTTAGTATCAATGATGAATCCTCCAATACCTTTAATTGTACTCACATCTTCCTTGATTCAATTTACATATTGTGCCACATTTTGAACTTCCTTCATTCTCATGTCATCATATTTTCCTCTCAGGCTTTCTAGTCTTTCTCTTAGCACATTCTCATCTCCACCATGTACAAATACCAACTTGTCCTACATTTCATTAGCATTATTAAAATTTTGATATCATCAAACTTAGCATCATTTAGGATAGACTCAATCTCAATCATCATACTTTTATGATCTTTCTTATGTGCCATATCTTCTATAGTCATAGGAGGGGTTGGAGCAACATATGCAGTTTATATCTAGTGTAAATATTATTGTGGAGTCTAATTAGAATCCAAGTGGCAGATTTTTGTGATGTAGAGCCTAATCATACTCAAAGATTTATTTGGCATAGTTTCTCAACATATTATTTCTATGTGGATTTTCAAGGTAGTTCCTTGAAGATAGGGTCAAGAGGTAGTGCCCCAATTGTGCTCTATATCATAGTATAGGGTGGGGTTGAGCGGAAACATGCTCATGGGGTTTTTGGGGGGCAATACCCCTAAAGCCAAAAATGACCTTATATTGTAAAAGGTGTCAACTACTATTTTTTCTATTTGATGACTTATTCTAGCCCTAATTTTTTAAGCAAAAAAAGCTTTTATAAAATGTCTTAGTGTTAGAGATTTCGTAATGTGTGATGATATTATAGCTTCTTGTGCTGGCACTGAGCTATATGGGATTTCATATTCTAATCACTAGATAATTCTAATATTGGACTTGTTGTTGGTGGATGTGACCCAAGGATTCAATGAACCATGTTAAATCCTTGTGTCTTGTGTTCTCATTTATGTGCTTTATTATTTTTTTGATATTGGTTATATTTACATGTAATTGTTATTTATGTCTATGGTTAATCCTAATAGTAAATTATTGTCTCCAATTCCAAATATATGTAACCTCATTTTATTTTTCTACGAGGAGAAGCTCTTCTTGTTCAACTTTGGTACCTCTCTCTTATACATCTTTAAATCTTTATCTGAAGTTCCTTCAAACTTATTTCTTCAAGAACTCAACTCTAATACCAATTATTAGATAACTAAGAGGAGGGTGAATTAGTTATATCTAGTTATCTTATAGGCCTTTAAAACAATTTATTATGAATAAAAAACTCATAAACTTTCAAATCAATAATTGTATAACCACATTCAACTTCTCAAATCCAACTTAAATGTCAACTTCACTTCAAGCTCTTATCTCACTCTTCTTACTTATACTAAGTATTAGATTAATAACATATCTTATACCAAGTTGTAGCATGAAATAAATTATAATAAAATAAACTTTTCAACACATAATAATTCACACATTTGACACAAATATTTAACATGGAAACCTAGTAAAGGGTAAAACCACCTAGGAGCTGTCAACCTAAAAAATTTACTCTTCTAAAGTGAGATGTGAGACCTCACCCTGATCCATCATATCACATTTGATAAATTTTATTTTGAAACACCATGATTCAATATGTTGAGACATTATTTGATGAATTGGACATTATCTATATTATTTATGTCATGTGATGTTTTACTTTAAAAATACTTAATCATGTTAATTGATGTTAATGTGTAGGCATGCATCATGATGGTGTATTTTAGTAAATGATTAGAATTATTAATATGTTAAATAATTTAGTTATACATATTATGTATGATCAAATATGTGTGTAGAAATGAGAAAGGTTATTTATATAAAAGTTTTAATATTTTGATCAATGTGATTATGCAATTTGGTTTAAATATATGAATGTGATGTTATTGACGTACTGGTATTTAAATTGAGTGTGCATGATAATTAAACATGGAATTAATTGGAGAATTGGTAACTAATCCTATGTGCAAATATGTAAGACTAAGGTTGAATACAATAAAGTGATTTGAACCTCATTGCCAAGTGTTTCATTTGTATCATAATTTGAATGTATGTGTATCATTCTGTATTTTGTGGCATGTTGAATGTTATGTAAAAGTAAATCTTATGGTGTCACATAGCACTCATTATATGCATATTTTTGTAAATATGTTAGATTAGGGTTAGCCAAGTAACCCATTAATCCAAGACTAATTAGTTAGCAAACTAAATTAATTCCCCCTTAATTAGGGTTTAGTGGAAAGGTTACATCCTTAAGCTTTTTGAAGATCAAATATTTTAAGCCACTTGTATAGGTCCTAAAATGATCCTAGAGGCCAAATTTTTATTTTTATTCAAGTTCCTAAGTGACATGTGTATGGGTTAGGAATCTTTTCCACCCTTCTAGAATGTCCTAACAACATTTATCACCCCTAAAAATCCCAATTTTCCTTTTGTGTGAAAATGGACCATCACCATGAGGTTACCCAAGTTTTCACTCCTTATGAAAGGTTTTCTTTATGATAGGGGCAAGTGTGAAGACCATGGAAGTCTTAAGTCAAGTTTGGAGTTATTGTTACTTTTGGTGGGTGAGTTTAGAGGCTATTTAGGGTTTCCTTGGAGTGTCTGAAGGTGTTCAGCCATTCTCTACACTTAGAGAAGTCAAGTTTACAATTGTAAGAAGGAGAGGATTTAGTTCATCTCAAATCTCATTTTCATAATCTTTTTGAAGGTAGGTTCTCAATCTCCATGGTTATGTTCATTGTTCATTTCTTGTATGTGTTAAATTTTTGCATATTGTAGTATGTGTTTGTTTGTATCATGTGAGTGATGGGTATTGTGGGTTTTTCTTACTTTATTTTCATGTTTCTTTTCCTTGTTTTAATGGGGAATCTTGGCATTATTCACCCTTATATAGGGATAAGGTGGCCATGTAAGAGAGAAGGGCTTTAGTTAGACTCTAGGTCAATGCAGAGTCTCTTCTCATGTTGAGAAGAGGGAGCAAGAAAGGTGTTATGGACCCTTCTTGTCAATGCAAAACTTTTTTTTTTTGGGGGAAATAAGGAGAGAAAGAAATGAAAGTTAATAAGATTTGGTAGCCTTGGAAGAGGAATGTGATTTTGTGTTCTTATTAACATCTCCTACCTAGAAAAATCCACCTTATCCCAAGTCTTAGGTTCATTATGAAACCTATTTTGCATACCTTGGATGAGAATCATATGTTGGGTTGTGTCATTTTAATTGGTTTCTAAATGTCACCTAATCAATTACTGGTTCTCCTAGCTTGGTGGGTGGCCTTTCAGGTCCTAATATGGGAGGTGAGCTCTCCATGGTTGCTCTTGTGTTTTGTAGATTGTCTAGATAGGATCTCTATTAGAAATAGATAATACTAAGAGGGGGGTGAAATAATATTCTACAAACTTTTTCCCACAAATGAAGATTATTAATTACTTTATAACTTTCATATGAAAGTAAACCAACAATGTTGAACAATAAATATAATCATGCACATAAAGAACTCATAATACCATTAGATAAATCACTAAACAATAGGATCCTATTAAGTATATTGACTTTTTTTGGAGTCTATGAAATACATATAGTGTCTCGAGTCCTTGTTAGAGGACTAGGAATTATTAAAAGCCTCAACCATATTAGAAGTTTTTTCAACCCTTTTAGGAGTTGATAGATCGAATACAATGTATGCAAGAAGAGCCCAATGCCCTAACATGAAAATATACAATTTAGTTCTTCCCAAGAATAGGTATACATACAATACTTTCTCAGTGCTATACTCCATACTTCTTCTTATCATATATCATATCTTGCATCACATAAGGCTCAATCTTTCAAATAGTTTGTACAATAGTTTGCATATCATAAAACTTACACTTCTACTACACAAGATAAGATCTTTACTTATACCTTGCATAACAGAAAATCTCTACTCAGTCAATCTTCATGTTTTCACACACTTGACATAATATAAAATAACTTATGGAATAATATCTATATAGTCAACTCAACATGACTTAGTAATTATTTTGTTACAAAAATGATTCTTTAAGCCATACAACTCTTATTACTGGCACATGTCATAATGAATCTATCATAGAGATTTCCTCAACTACACATAATCAAACTCTTAATGAGTCATCTGTACACATTGTATCTGTGTCTATACTACTGAAAACTGTCTAACACTTAGACAATTTTCTAACTCTAAATGCATAACTGAAATGTTGAATACAAGTTTCCAAGAAATGACAAGTATCAAGACATCCATTTGAACATATTTCCAAAAATCTACCCCTCAGGCATTGATGACAACATTTGGGAAAATTGGCTAAGTCTTAAAATTATGTCATACATATTAAAAAAAGAAGAAAAGTAACTACACAAAATTTCCTTCAAAACATAATAATTGTATTCATGTTTTGATGGATCATTACATTCCTTATCACTCCTTTACATTGATACATAAGTGTACTCCCACTTACATATGAAATATACAATTTACAACTATACAATTTTCCTTTACATAGTATTCCCCATTTGCCATCAATGGAAAAGGTATCAAAATCTGTACATCAAGAAAAATTGGGTGGCCTACTACTGATCAACTTGATATTCTAGAAAAATAATCTTCATATACAAGTTTCAATCTTTCCACTTCGTTATTCTAGTTATCCTTCATTGTATCTAAAATACTAATTAGTACACATAATGCATAAGATGACACCTCGACTGCACTCAAGTTGGTATAGGAAAACCTGTCAGAGGAAGTCTTTGTTGTAAAACATTCCTCCAATTGCCTCTACAAAATGTTGATCTTTGCTAACAAATTTTTTCAAAGACTAAAGAATCTCTTTGCTACATTCTCCTTGTCAAATTCCAAACCTCTAAGTACACTATGAATCTTCTCCATTTTAGTACCATAGTCTTCAATGCTGGTCTCTGAGTTGTAGTTTTGCAGTGAATGATTCAAGTTCACTCAACTTAGTCATAATTTGACTCTCAAAGTTAGTCAAGTACTTGTATAATAATGTGCACTATCCATCATGTGCCTTTAAGTTATTCCTCACATTGGTGTACATTGCATCAAATAGTGTTGCATCATGTTTAGCCTATGCTTGTGCTGAAGCTACTTATGTTAAAGTTTTGAAATCTTCATCAAAGGTCTTCACCAACTCCTTGTTCTTTACCTACAAGTCTAGATTTTTTACACTTGTAGTAACTGCCTTGTACATTCTATCCAAGACTTTAGTTAGTGTCTTCTTCAAAGACTTTACTAATTTATTCTTTTCAAATAAATTTCTTAGTGAACTCATCAATCCTTGCTGATCTTCACCATCTAATGGTATAGATATTGTTGCTGCTACTACTGCTACAAGACTAATTTCTCTTTATTCTACCTTCTTCTTTTCTTCCTCAACTTTCTTCCTCTCTTTAGTCAATCTTTCTACTTCTCTCCTTTGCATCTTCCTCAACTTTCTTCCATTTTTCTTCTTCTTTTCTTCCTCTTCTTTCTCTCTTTTTTCTTTTTCTTCCTTTTTATTTTTCTCCTCTTCTTCTTCTTTCTTTTTCTTCTCTTCATCTTCCTTTTTGTAAAAATTCCTTTATCCCCTTTTCCTCTACTATCCTATCTATTTCTTTCTTCTTCTCTTCTTCCTCTTCTTTCTATCTCTCCTCTTGTTTCTTATTTTCTTCTTCCTCATCATCATCAGAGCTAGAATATGATGTTATATTATTGATATTGCCACCACTATTCTCTCCATATCCTACAAAACGATTATCCTTTGCATATGTTGGTGTTTTTAAACTCCCAGGAAAAATAAGGTCTAATACCAAGATGGAAAGGACAAATTGCAGTCTAAGGCTTAGCTACTTCTTATATTCAACTAAGAATTCTTCAGATCTGGACTCAAAATTAACAAACTCAAAGGAATTCTCTACTCTTCAAGCTCTATAGAGCTTAGGCGGGTGCACCTTAGGGATTGATAGACTGGATGCTCGACACTTTCTTCATAGTTCATTTACTGATATTGTTTTCTTCAAAAATCTATTCCTCAAAGTGGAAAATGGTCATAAATCTTCTTAAATTTTTCAAATAGCTCTTGATTACATTAGCTAACTATGATATACAAAGAACTATTCCAAATAAGTGTTGACTAATGGTTATAATCTTCAAAAAATAAAGTAAAAGTTAATTTTATTTTAATTTTATGCTTCATGCAACCCCATTATTTCTTGAATATGAAACTGAATATATGATAAGTGTCCTATCCATTGGTATTTAGAGTCTACCCAATAAATCTTTTGACCTAATTAATATCCTTATAATTAATTCTATTAGCAATTGTCCCTAAATCCATTTTTATGAATATCATTCTTATATGACTAGAAATCCTAGAAATTCATTGAAGCATTTACTTAATTCCTTGGATTAAAAGCAACAACAAATTTATATACAACCTATCCTAGTTGCACTAAATTGCATAAACCTTGCTTACACAACCCCAACATAACCAACACATAATACTAGAGACATAATTTAGAGAAAATACATATGGGAAAACATTCCTTTTGTATTAATTCTCCTTGAAAATCATAGAATACTAGTGAAAACTTAGAAATATCTCAAGATACAACAACTTATCATTCAGTGTTCACTTGTATTCACAAACTTGCAGATGAATTGATCACAACATTTTATACAAAGACACTAGACCAAATGCAAATAGCATAACACTAAAAATTACATGAAATTTAGACCATTCTCTAGCCTTGGGATCTCATTTATATATTATGAGATGCAACAAGATTCAAGCCTAGAGAAAAAGCACAACTATCCTTATGAAAAAAAGAATTTACAAGAAAACAAAAAGTCACTATCACAACAAGACAAAAATTTGTGCTTCCTTTCTTTCTTGGAACTGAAATGTCTTAATCATTTATCTTCTTATTTCAGACCATTTCTATTGTAACCATTTCTTACTAAACTGCTTTGTTTGATGATTAGTCCATTTGTAGTTGTTGTCCTTCCAACTACAGGACCATCTAATTTGCACTTGATCTTTTAGGTTCTAATATCTAAAAATTAACTATAACTCATTCCTCTCCCTCTAGATCATCAAATTTAACTTCCAAATCAATAGTTATAATTTTTTTTTTGCTTGTCAAGTCACCAATTTGAATATTCATATATGTTGCTACAGTTAGTTGCTCTTATTTCCTCTCTTCTATTTGAGCTGGTGCATTAATTACCTATACTCCATCCTAGTCTATATCATCTTCTTCAACCCCTTCTAGTAATAACTGATCTATTTGAACATACTCTCCCATCCACTTATTAAAAAGTGTTTCATCTAGCCAATTGAAATTCAATAATTCTTGTTGTTTCTCCAAGACTTGTTCCCCTATTTTCTCTATCTTATCCAAATCTTTCTTTAAAGAATTAAAGAATATTTGAAACTACACAACTTCCTTAGTCATCTTGGAAAACCATATGTGGTCTTTTTCATTGATGAGCTTATTGTGTTTGATGCTTAAAACTTCATCTAACTCCTTGCCCCATTCTTCTTTATCCTTTATTTTACCTACACCCTTGAGTGTATGAGGGGAAAGATCCAAGTTATTACACAAATATTTAGAGAAATAATTACTAACTCTCTTCTTTAGCATTTTCCTCTTGTTATTAAAATCAAAGAGGTCATTAGTCAAATCGAATGATCCCTCTATTTTCTCATAAGAAATGTTAATAAATAAACAACATAAGATAGTAATATCATTATCCTTACTGACCCACTTGTCTACAATAGGTGTCAAGGATGCCTCATTATTTTTTAATTCATTCCAAATCTACATTGATTTTGATAATTTCAAATAACATATAGGCCAACCAACCCTATCCACTAGATACATAATTGTATCTCTTAACTTATTTTCATATTGAACACCTAGCTCGACATGTATTAACCATAATTTGGTCTTCTCCTCTTCTAGCTCTTTAGCTCTATATGATTGATTCTCTTGTGGGCTATTTATGATCTCTACAATTGGAGTTGTATTGAAAGATGGCACTGGGGGATAAGAATAAGCAATTCTAGGTTTTCTAGACTACCTTTGTGTCCTGTTAGTTTATTCTCAAGTTTAATCCTCTTTTGGACTTCCTTATTGTAGACCTCTAGTACTTGCTCATATTTATTCTAAAATTCCTGCATATATCTTTTCTCCTTCCTAGTAATGGATAAAGTGAGAGTAGTTGTCTTAGGATTAAACTATACTACCTCATCATTTTGAGTATCTTCTACTTTTTTGACAATCAAGTTTCCCATTAGTCCAATATCATTAGGTTCAAATAAGTTACCTCTAGATCCTCTTTTTAAAGACCATATCACTAAAGCAACATGATCTTCACTAAATTTGGTACCACTAAGTCCACTTTTTCTTTTTCTCCTCAACATTTAATTTCTTGGTAATAGTATTAAATACCATTGCTTATGTAATGTCCCAATTTGGAGAAACTAGAACTTCAAATTATTTGATCATTCTTATCCCTTCTTTAGGAGTTAAACTTCTAAATTCTTTCATCATTTCACTTTAATTTCATCCTATATAATTGAATCATGTTTTTTTTGTCTACTCATCCTTCCTCTTATTACATCTTTCTTCAAAATTTTGCATATTTGTTCTCCAAGAAAATTGATAGCAAGCCCTTGATTTCACAAAAATGTCATCTAATAGAAACTTATGACTAGCCTATTCT
The DNA here is from genome assembly GCA_028749045.1 of Cupressus sempervirens. Lineage (NCBI taxonomy): Eukaryota > Viridiplantae > Streptophyta > Pinopsida > Cupressales > Cupressaceae > Cupressus > Cupressus sempervirens. The sequence goes on from CM053791.1 coordinate 574,653,847, forward strand.
ACCATAAGATCTAACACTTTTCCTTTAAAATCAGCCATAATCAATTCAAGGCTGGGCATGGGAGGCTCTTGAGGATTTCTTTCTTTCAACTATGTAATAGTAATGAATACTCCCCCTTGAGACCCAAGTTTCCCAATTTTCTCCTTAGTGAGTTTTTCCTCTCCTAAATGTAGAGGAGATAGAGGAGTGTAATATTCATCTTGTGATACCTATCTCTCTTCTATCTTCTACCTCTTAGGCCTTGGCTCTTAAGGCCTTTCTTCCAATTGGAATCCCCTTATCAAAACAACATTGGTTGACCCAATCATACTTCCCCTTGTTAGCTATATATGTTGAAAATATAGAAGGAGTAACTAAGAGGGGGGGTGGGGGGTGAATTAGTTACCACTAAAATAAATTCCAGATCCCTTAGATGTCAATAATAAAATTTAGACTAAGAAAATTGATTGTTTTTGTTACTCAATAAACACACAGAAAATGTTGTAGCTCAGTAAATGTAGAGTGTGAATTACTTTTAGTAGATATTAAAAAATTAATAGTAATTAATTGTAAGAATAAGAGAAATAACATGAACACATGAGACACAAAGATTTAACTTAGAAATCCAATATGGGAAAAATGACCAATGTAACTAGTTACTATTTTTCACTCTTCTGAAGTGAGCCTTGTTAGGAGCCAACCTAGTTAAAGGTTACAAAACACACTATTAGGTGTGACCTTGTTAGATGATTTAATCACACTATTGGGAGTTGCCTTGCAAGAGGTCTTAAAACAATTAAATGGAATTATCACCTTGTTAGAGGATTTATAGCTGGCTATTAAACCAACTCTGTTAAGAGATTTTAGATCACTATTACAATGGTTAGAAAGTAACAATGCAATGACCTAATTGCGATGCAACTAAATTGCTGATTATAGATCTCTAGTCTACTTCATACTTGATCCTTCCTGATCAAATAAATTATTTTGCTCCACAAGGATACCTGCTCATCCTTCAAGTTTTCTCTTACTCTTTCCTTCTTAATTCAATCAACACATTTGCATGCACTAGAAATATCAACTTGACCTTTTATTTATACCTTCAAGATTTTCAAGTCAGCTCAATACAAATTAGAATGACTACTAATCATTATCATAGTTAGCTAGAACCAATACTTAAAATAATTGAGCTTCTCATGCCAAATAACAAAAACGTTTATTAGTTGACCATGCTCGGTAAACACTAGTTCTAAGATGATTACCTATGTTAACTAACAAAGGCTAGGTTAACACTGTTAACTTGCAAAAATCCTTTGGTAATTGAGTGTACTGAGTTAGCACTAAATTTGTCCAACTTTTTTTTCATTAACCATGATAACTTAGTTAACATTTTTTTCTACCATAATTTCCTTCGATGCATGAGAGAGCTTAGTAGACACTGTCTTCATAGAGTAAACTTTAGGAATCCTTGATAGACAAGGAAAACTATCTTGCTAACTAAGTGAGCTCAACAAGCACTAACAGACAACTGATATGACATTTGTGTGATGTCAAAGAAAACACACAATTGGACAATTGTATCCAACAATCTCCCTCTTTATCATTGCTGGCAACACAACATGTCATACCACAATGAAATTTGAGAACAAGACTTTCTCTAATAGAAAGTTTCTCCCTCTTATATTTTACATCAAAAACTTCTTCTTCATGTAGTAATATCCCTTTATGAAGGAATTACATAACTTCTATGATAGTATACTTCTCCCGCAAAAAGATATAAAGAAATTTTAGAAAGATATGAGACTAATCTTCTCCCTCTTTGACAACACATGCCAAAGACAACACATAAAAAATTAGTATCAATGTACCTTGAGTACTGATTCATATGTAATATTCTCTTCACTATGCTACATCAACTGATTGATCTTCAACTTGGTTCCTGTTGATGCATCACTAAAACTTCATTTAGTGAGCTTCAGATAGGGAAATGACCCCTAACTTACCTCTTATATACAAGAATGCATCCTTAGGTAATGGCTTGGCGAATATGTCTATAATTTTTTCTTGTGTATGGACATATTCAAATCTAATTTCTTTTTCCTACACCAATTCTTTGACAAAATGATATGTTATAGCAATGTGCTTAGTTTTGGCATGCATCGCTGGGTTTTTTGATATGTTAACTATGCTGTTGTTATCACAAAACATGACAACTAGTTCTTTTATCTCAACCTTCATGCCTTCCAACAATTGTTTAAACCAAGCAATGTTAGAACAATTTACTATTACTGCTACATACTCTACTTTTGTTGTAGATTGGGATGTGCAATTTCACTTCTTGCTTGTCCAAGATGCCAACCTTTTACCAAGAAAGAATACTCTGCCACTTGTGCTTTTTCTGTCATCAAGATTTCCTACTCAGTCAACATTAGTGAATACCTCTAGGTCTAAGTTTCCTCCATGTTTGTACCATTTACAATAGTCTTTGACACCTTTCAAATATCTTAAGATTCTCTTGATTTCCATGATGTGATTTTCTCTAGGTTTAGCTGAGAATCTTGCCACTATTCCAATTGCTAAGGCAATATTAGGCATTGTGTGAACTACATATTGTAATTTTTCAATCATTGATCTGTATAAGGTTTGATCTACCTCTTTGGAAAATCAGACCTTATACCTATCAATAATTTTTCAATGCATCTTTAACACTTCTAGGTTCAAAATCAGCAAGTAAACATGTACCTTTTAGCTTTGCTTCTTGTCATAGTACCTTATAATTTTTCTCCAATGATCTTATTAGGTGGATGATGCCTTCTAACATACTTGGCCAATACAAGTTCTTTGCCTTTTGAATGAATTGTACTATCTTCATTTTGAGTCTCAACTTCTAGCTTGGGTCACTCAAACTTGATAAGCATTAGCTCGGTAGCCTCAGAATGTGACTCAAGTCCTTGTGACTCTGTTTGTAATTCTTAAAACTCAGTAACTAAGGAAGACTCAGGAGGTGAAGTCTCCTTATTGTTAGATGTGCCTGGCAATGTATCAAGTTCAAAGTAAATAAATCTTTAATAATGTTTTGGTTCCCCTTTGCTTTCTTCTTCGATCTTTTTTGCGAACTCATCAATTCTCACATGTGCACTTTCTCTAATTTTTTGAGTAGACAAATTAAAAAATCTATATGCCTTACTTTTGATAGAATATCCTAAGAAGAATATACGTTAATTACCTTTTACATCAAACTTTCCTTTTCTAGACTCTTTCAAGATATAAAATTTACTACCAAACACTTTTAGGTAACTTACTTTGGGTTTTTATTCATACCATAATTCATAGGGAGTTTTATGTGAGTCCTTTTTCAACTAAATTTGGTTCAAAGTATGGATTGTCATGCTAATGGCCTCCTTCTAGTATTTGACAACAACATTCTTCTCAATCATTAGAGTCCTTGCACAATTCATGATGGATCTATTTCTTCTTTTAGCTATTTCATTCTACTTAGGAGTATCAAGGGCTAATACCTATATTTTAATTCCTCTTTCAATGCAAAAGTTATTGAATTCATTGGAGATGAATCCACCACTTCTTTATGATCTTAAGAATTTCAATCTTTCCCCTATTTCCTTTTCTACTCTTTCCAAATACCATTTGAATCTCTCAAATGTTTCTGAGTTTTCTATAAGATACATAACACTCATCATTCTAGAGTAGTTATCAACAAAAAGAATAAAGAATTTTTCTCCACTATAGCTTTCTATTCCAATTGGTCCACATAGGTTAGTATGTACAATTTCCAAGACATCTTCAAATTGATAGTTTTTTCTCTTAAAACTAATCTTTACCATTTTGCCAATCTAACAATTTTTGCATAATCCAACATCTAGTTTCTCCAAACTAGGGATACCTCTTACTTTTTTGAATTTTCTTATCTTGACCATATTATCAAACTTTACATGACAAAGTCTTCTATGTCATAACCAACTTTCTTACATTTGAGCAATAAAACATGAGCAATCACCAAGATCAAGATAAAATAGGTTACCTTTTGTTTGTTTGCCTGATCTAATCAGATTTCCTTTGTCATCCAACAGTGTTGCCTTTCCATGCATGAATTCTACCTTGAATCTAATGTTTATTAACTATTCCAAACTTAGCAAATTATGTTTTAGTCCTTCAACCCAATAAGCATTGTCACATACAAGTTCATTGGTTAATGAAATTTGTCCTTCCCCTTTTATGCAACAAGGTTCATTGTCTCCAAACCTTACACTACCTCCATCATAGTGTTCAAAGTGTTCAATTTTTTTTTGTCTCCAGTCATATGATGTGAACATCCACTATCTATGATCCATGCATCATTTTTACTGACATGAGAGATAGGTTCCATCTTATCTTCTTCTTCATCATATTCATTTTTTATAACAATGTATACTATCTCACCTTCACTGTTATTAGAATCTTTAGCCATAAAAAAAGTCTTCTTACCTTTTTCTTTGTATGATTTGTGAATTTTGAAATCCTTTTGCCTTTGTACTTGTGACTCTTCTTCTCATCCTTGCTCTCTCTATTTGGGCACTTGGTAGCAATATGACCAATCTCTTCACATCAAAAGTAGATTAAAGGAACCTTACCTTTGAACTTTCTTCTACCTCTAGAATATTTCTTTGCAAGTAAAGCTTCAACAACTTCAAGATCACTATTAGAACTTTCCTCTATTTCTTCTATACTTTCTGACTGAATGTCTTTTATTTTCTCACCTTTCTCTTTGAGTGAAATTTTTGGTCTCAAATGCAAACTCATAATTGTCAAAGTTTACTAGCTCAAAAGCTGTCACTCTTTGTACCAATGCATCTAAACTTAACTTATGATTTGGATCACATCTCTTTTCTTGAATAGAAGATACTCTAATTACATAGATAAGAAAAAATATTTTGAGAACTTTACTTACAATAGTTTCTTCCTTAATTTCTCCTCTAGAAGCTCTGATTGCACTGGCACTAGCTTTGATTCTTTTCACATATTTGGCAACATTTTCATCTTCTCTCATTCTCATATGAGAAAACTGTCCTCTAAGGCTTTTTGCTTTGGCTATCCTTACATTTTCATCACCACCATAAATGTCCTTTAGCTTGTTCCACATATCAAAAGTATTTCTGCAGTCTTTGATCTCATCAAATTCATCATATCTAAGATTGGCTACAATATAAATCGTCATGATGTTATGGTTCTTCTTCTTAGCAAGATCTCCAATAGATAGTGTACCACTAGGAGTTTTGTATTTTTCATCAAGGTATTTCAAGCTTGAATCACTAATGGTGGCCAAATGAAGTCTCATGAGTCCCTGCCATGCTAAAAGGTTATCTTTGTTTAGCTTTGGAATCTCTCTCTTGTAAGCCATCTTGATCTTTAGCTTAGGTCCTTGAAACCTTTCCTGCAAGCACCAAAATCTTTGATACCAATTCTTGGAAATATAGTAGTAATTGAGAGGAGGGGGTGAATTAGTTACCACTAAAATAAATCATAAATCCCTTAGATGTCAACAATAAAATTTAGACTGAGAAAACTGATTGCTATTGTTACTCGGTAAACACATAGAGAATGTTGTAACTTGGTAAATTGTCATGCCCAAAAATGCAGGGCAAAAACACATCAATCTTTTGTTTTTAATAATTAATCTACTAAGTTGATACATGCTACATTGATAAATTCATGGAAAGATGAAAAAGCTTTAAAGTATAAGGTTACGACTTCCAATTCAAATTACCCCTTTTTTTTGACGAGGGGGAAAGGGGTTCTAAATCTATAAGTCGGCTATGAAGCTATCCCTATCAACACTATATTATATCAAACTTTCTGCTTATAAAAAATCCCTATTTGCTCACTTAAAACATGAAAGGAATATTCTATTGAAAAACAAAACATTAATTACTAATTATCTTTGTTAAAAAAATCTAATAATAATAACTAAATGCAAAACCAACATATAATACTAACTAAACTTACCTTACTAACATTATACTAATCTTAACATAATATTAAAATTAAAATGAAACTATTAACTCACTAACGATTACCACTAATTTAACATCTAACACTAAATTAAACTTACTATACACTAACACTTTAACCCATATTCACTCTAACAACTAATTTTATTTCATATTAACCCATCAACTAAAACATACTAACTACTCTTACACATACAAATTCACTAGCAATTTATTCCACTAACTAACAAAAATAATAATGCAAAATAATAATAATAATAATAAACTAATTCTAATTGTAACATTTAACAAATTAAATCCTAATTTACCATATTGATAATTTAAAACTTCACTACAATCCTAATAGAATAAAGGAAAACCAACTAACATTCTCTAACAATTATTTTTAAAATACATTTTTTTACACAGATTTCAATCTCGAACATAACTAAATTTCAATAACAATTTGATTTTCCTTCTTGGCCCTTAATAAGGAATCTATTTCAAATTCTATAATACATTACGGTGATCATGGAGAGATTGAAAAATTGACCAGGTGACAAACAAACATAACAAGAAGACAAAATCTGACATTCATTTCCATACTGGGTTTTCACAACAGGTACAAAACTAGGGAGAAGGTGAATTTTTCTAATAGGAGATGTCAGCCACAACACCAAAATAGGTGCCCAATCGGGGCTATAACTCAAGAACTTCCATTCTTCCATTCTTACATGCCAAAACTCATATGTGGTTTGTGCTGACAAGTAGGGGCCCATAACACCCTACCCTCTCTCCCTCTTCTCATCCTAAGAAGAGACTCTACACTATTGGAGTCCAACTGAAGACCTTTCCAAAAATTGACCAGTTCTTCCCTATCCAAAGGTGAGTAATGCCAAAATACCCATACAAGAAAACTTTGAAATTCAAGCAAAACATGAAGGAAAAGCATTCAAGAAAACATGTTTCAAACCTTCCCAAGAATATCCAACATACATACAAGTATACCAATGAACAACACAATAACATAAGCATGAACTAAGTATGAAACAACATGAGCAACATGAACAACATGAAAAAAGGAGATGAAGAACTCCTACCTTCACAAAGAGGTTATGGTAAAATGAACAAGTTGAGAAGAGCTTTTCCTTCCTTGCCTTCAATCTTCCACAACTTCACTCTAAAACTAGAGATTGGGTAACAACCAAAACTTCTAAAAAATGCCCCTAAATAAGATCCAAACTCAACCACCTAAAAAGGAAAATTACTTCCCCCACTTGCCTAAAAATCTAGAGGTTTTTAACATAACTAAACCTAAGACTAACCTCAAGGTGGGGTTAGGGTCATTCAACCCATGGTGAAATCATTCTATTTTCACACTAAACCAAAAATGGACATTTTGAGTGACCTCAAAAGTCAACAAAAGGTGCTAGGGGGGTGGAAAATGCCCCCAACCCATACCCATACCCCTTGGGTATTAAGATTTCATGATTTAAGGCCTTAGGGATTGATTAGGGACCAAACAAATGCTAAGAATTTTTAGGACTATCTAACAACTCCAAAATACAGATTAAGCACTAATCTAGATTAGGGGTAATTAATCTCGATTATAAATTGATTAGCAAAAAGGGTCCCTAACTTAGTCTGACTTAAATCTTTAGGTTACTCGATTAAGCCTAACTATCATGCTGGAATGCATATACAATTTACGAGTGTCAAGCGACACTATAAAAACATTGTTATGAAACATTAACATTTAAAGATTACAAAATGATACACTCATCCAATCCATGATACAAATAAAATATGAAGAACAAGTTTTGCACCTTTTGTTAGACTCAACCCTAGTTTCCACATTTGGTACATAGGGTTCCGTTTCATTTCTTTGTTAGATTTCTTGGCTAAAATATCCTACACACTCATTGCACACATCAGTAACACTAAAAAATCACATGCATATATGTATATAACATATTAGGGAAATTACATAAATTAAAACATCCATCTTTCAAATAAATTAACTGTTTAATTCATTTCTACTCACATTTAATCATTAGAAATCATATAATAAATATAACATATAACTTATTCATTAATTCAGATTAAGTACTAGTATAATCATCGTTAGGCATGCATATACCTAACTATAATAACATCACCAATTAAAGAATACCGAACTATCTGAAACATAAAACTTAATCATCGAGGTATCAAATTCAACACCCTTATCATTAGGTGAAAATGCCTTGTATCATCATTACTAAATTTTTAATGTTTAAACAATCAAGATAATGTAGTAGTTTCTCAAATCACTGAGTATTAAAACATGAATGTATTAGAATCTTAGTTCTTATCAGGACATCTAAACCATAAAACATTACTTCATATCCATTCAAATCTCCTACAACAGATTTAATAGATAAATTCATATTTAATAAGTACGTGCGAGGAGGGACCTTACATAAATGTAGAGTGTGAATTACTTTTAGCAGATTTTAAAACATTAATAGAAATTAATTGTAAGCATAAGAAAAATAACATGAACACATGAGACACTAGGATTTAACATGGAAATCCAATACGAGAAAAACCACCAATGTAACTAGTTACTATTTTTCACTCTTCTAAAGTAAGCCCTAAAGGAGCTAACCTAGTTAAAGGTTACAAAACACACTACTAGGTGTGATCTTGTTAGAGGATTTAATCACCTTTTTAGGAGAGGCCTTGCAAGAGGTCTTAAAATAATTCAATAGAACTATTGCCTTGTTAGAGGATTTACAACTGGCTATTAAACCAAATCTATTAAGAGATTTTAGATCACTGCTACAATTGTTAGAAAGTAACAATGAAATGACTTGATTGTGATGCAACTAAATTATTGATTACATATCTCTTCTTTACTTCATAATTGATCCTTCTTGATAAAATGGCACTTTTCTACTCCACAAGGATACCTACTTATCCTTCAAGTTCACTCCCACTCTTTCCTTCTTAATTCAATCAACACATTTGCACGCACTAGAAATCTCAAATTGACCTTTTATTTATACCTTCTAGATTGTCAAGTTGAATCAATACAAAGTAGAGAGGCTACTAATCATTACCATAGTCAACTAGAACCAATACTTAAAATAATTAAGCTTCTCATGCCAAAATAACAAAATCCTTTGTTAATTGAACCTGCTCGATAAACACTAGTTCTGAGATGATTTCCTATGTTAACTAATAGAGACTTGGTTAACACTATGAACTTGTGAAAATCCTTTGGTAACTGAGTCAACTTGGTTAGCACTAACTCTATCCAACTTTTTCTTTGTTAACCATGACAACTTGGTCAACAATATTTTCTGCCATAATTTCCTTCAATGCTTGAGTGAGCTTGGTAGACACTGTCTTTGTAGAGTAAAATTTAGGATTGCTCGATAGACAAGGAAAAGTGTCATGCTAACCAAGTGAGCTCAGTAAGAACTAACTAAAAACTAATATGACATTTGTGTGACATCAAAGACAACACACAATTGGACAATTATATTCAAAAATATGCTCTTTGGTTTTGATTATGCTATAACCAAGCTTCTTTTGGATAATCAATTGTCCTGATTCTATTGTAGGAGTAAAAGATAATCTCTTCATCACCTCTCTTACTCTATTAGGATAAGTATTGATAAGAAGGGCCTTCTTTTCATTCATTGCATTCATGATCTCTGAGAAGGTCATCATTAATTTGTTTAGTTTGTTTTTTGATGTCTTTGCATCTTTTAATGGACTATAGTCCTTCTCAATATAATAAATGAATTTCCAAACCCTAGGATAGACTCTTTAATTTTCTTTCCTAAGCTCTTGTTCTTGGAGAGGAAATTCATTCCTTATTACATCCTCTAGGAAATAGAATTGATGCTTATGAGCACTAGTCTTGGCCCTTTTTCTAAACACTTCAAAAAATACCTCACTATCATTGAATCTAGGATGGGATACTACCATTTTATAAGGGTTTAAAACTTTATACAAAAATAACCAACCACCCTTTGTGATTATTAATTGATGAGCCATGATGCAAGATGGGAAAATGGAGCTACTTGGCCTACCAGTTAGTTTTGTCTCCTCTAAACCACCCATTTGCCATAACATCTCAATTAACCCTACCTCAAGAGGTACTTGGTAGGGTAGCACATGTGGAGTTTCATGGAATCCATACACTCTAAAAACTATTGATAATGGATATGGTATAATTTATTCCCAGTTATGAGAAACTTTCAAATTGTTAGGGCTATCCATAGGCCTAATCAAATCCAATAGTGCCTTGGATATCCTAGGGTTATCTTTCAATAAAAGGATTCTCAACCTACATGAAAAAACCTACCATATCTTATAAAATTGGTCTTCTCTACATCCTAAGTCATGTATGCACTCCATAATTGATCTGGCAAAAAAATCTCTATCATGCTCTCTTATTAACACCATTCTCTTCTCAAAATATGCAACTCCCTTGTACTGAAGCTTGTGCATCAACAAAGAGTAAAAACCAAAGGTCTTCTCAATTTTCCTCTTTACAATTGCTATCAAACCAATATGAATTTCTTTAGCTATTAAGGAAGCAAAATAAAAAACAATATCAACTTGAAAAGATGAGGTATCATCATATGCATAAATCCTATGGGCACAAACTCCTACTCATCCTCACCAAAACCTTACACAAAATCATGTATATTTCTATAGCTCTGGAATTGAAGAAATGTTTCTTAAAAGGTTCATTAATTGAGGCTATGAAAAATGTTAGATTTCTAGTTGTGGCTAGATGTCCTCTCAATGCCCCTTGTGAGATAGTTATTATTTCTCTAAACCCTGAAAATTGATGACCTCATGATACTTTGAAATAAGATCCATCCCAAAAACTTCCTGGATTTCTTCAGCAGTAATCTTCACTAGGTATTCTCCATTTATTCCTCTCACCATCCTCACTATTAGATCATAATTTCATGATACAACAATGAGGAGGTCTGAATCCATGAAAACTGTAGGGACTACCAGTTTACCTCGGTCAAAATTCTAGATATTGTAATGGGGAGCAAACAATTTCCTCTCAAAAAACTATTTTTTGAATTATTGTAGCCCATTTTTAGATGGCATCACATCCCAAGTCCAATTTCCCTTATCATATAAACCATTTGCAATTTTCAACCTAGGATTTACAAGGACTAACTTCTTTATTTGAGAAGCCTCAGTAGTAGATTCATTTAATTGTTCTAAGAAATCGTCATGAATATTTCTATTGGTGTAATCAATTTTCCTAGAGAAACCATTTTTTGGAGGCATTATGAAAAAAAATTAGAAAGTAATAGAATCCTTATTTGAAAATGGAAGAAATGTTTACTTATCTTTTTCACTTCCTTTGATTGCTGCAATGAATTGTTGATGTAGAAAAATTCATGAATCAAAAAGACACAACAATAGTCTCTTACAAATATCAAGCTCCAAAATTTCAGAATTCTCTTTGTAGAACAAAACTCTTATTCTTCTTTCCTTACATTCTTTATATCAATTCACATGAGAAGCTTTTAATTCCCATAAATAGGTTGTAGAGAAAATAGAGTGGCATTCCCTTTAGAATTTGAAAATGGGTTGTTGATTCATTAAAAATCTGACAATCAAAAAACAAAATGTATTTTGACTCAGCTTCAACCTTTTGACTTGGAAATCAACCCAATTTGAATCTTGTCACATATACCTTTTTCTACCTTGCTAGAATTTTTTGCATTATTAATATATATCATAGGATACTTGTTGATTTGTCATTATGTTGCTATGGATAAAGATCAAGCAATTTCTATTAGTAGCATAATGACAACCTTTTATCTTTTGTGTATCTGACGGTCAACGATGATATGTTAAAACTTCTTGAAAGTGGGTCACCATGCTACATGTCACATTGTTGTTATATTGCTATAAGTAAAAACCTTGCAACTCTAAATAGTAGGGTAAAAGTACAAAGTTGTGTCACCTTTCAGGCTAACTTATTAGAATGACTAAAGTTGAGTATTTTTTTATCTAAAAATCAATTTTGTTCAAACATATGGGTATGTGCAGGATCATGGTGTGCCAAAAAGTGGCGATCTGAAAAATATGTAGTTCTGAAATGCCTCAAAGAATTTCAAAATCTATTCGCACTTTTTTCCCACCCATCCTGATACTAAATGAAAACAATTAATACCTTTATAATTCCTACTATATCTTTCAATACCAACCTTATATGGTCATCTTTAAAACATCCCGAAAATGTGTTTTTGGCATGTTCTTATGTGTTTTTTACTTCAAGCATGTAGTTGATGACTTTTTTTTTAACTAAAATTTGATGTAATGAAAAGGGTTTCTTAAGAATGTTCTTAGCTTTTCATAAATATAAGTTTTGTCAAATTATGAGTTTAGTAAGTAATTATTAGTTATTTTCTAATGGAGTAAGCTACAAAGTGTTGATTGACATACTGGTTGAAAAATAGCTATAACTTTCAAACCGTATAAGATTTGTGAAATCAAAAAGATGTGTCACATTCTATGCTTCAACTAGTATAAGAAAAAAAAAAAAACTAAAATTTTTTTTTTTTTCAACTAGTTAAGGTGGTTAGACACGGGAGTTTTTTATTCTGAAAATAGTATAGTAGAAAATTCATAATTAATTATTTATTTGGAATAAAAATTGCCAAAAATATGCGTCACATCCATGCATGAGTCTACTTTTTATATCTAAAATTATATTTAAAAATATTATCATTTGATTATGATTAAGGTGGTTAGACATACACCTACTTTTTATTTTCACCTTGAAATTTTTGTAGTACTGCATTAAAATCCAAACTTTTGACCAATCAGATAATTTTTTCTCTAGATAAGGCCTTGTAGTTTAGAAACTAGATTCAATTTTCTACAGATTATTTTCTTACAAATTTTTGATATAAAGTCCAGAACCACTTTAAAATTATGTGTCAAGTTGACATAACCCTAATTTGTTGGTTTTTCATTGCCACTTAAGGCCATAGTTTGGTACACCATGATCCTGCACATACCCATATAATCTAGATAAATTCATTCTAGCTAAGTTATATATGGTCTCACACCTTTCCAATTGGAAATGTCTATTAAATGCATGTTTGATACTAGTTTGTATCCAATAGTAATATATATCATAGGATACTTGTCGATCTATCATTATGTTGCTATCGATAAAGATCAAGCAATTTCTATTAGCAACATAACAACAAACTTTTATCTTTTGTGTATCTGATGGTCAATGATGATACGTTAAAACTTCTTGAAAGTGGGTCACCATGATACATGTCACATTGTTGTTATATTGGTATAAGTAAAAACCTTGCAACACTAGATTGTAGGGTAAAAGTACACAGTTGTGTCACCTTTTAGGATGACTTATTAGAATGACTAAATTTGAGTATTTTTATCTAAAAATCAATTTTGTTCAAACATATGATCTAGATAAATTCATTCTAGCTCAGTTATATATGGTTTCACACTTTTCCAATTGGAAATGTCTATTAAATGCATGTTTGATACTAGTTTGTATCCAATTACTAAAGGAATACAATTATTTTAGAAAAGTGGCATTTCAATAACTCTGAATATTTTTTATAATTTTTTTTAATAACATATTAACACCATTTTACAGAGCCAATAGTCAAGAATACTCTCATATAGAGTTTATATTGTTTTAATTAGATATAATATATTGTAATTAAAAAATTCTACAAGCATGCATTTAACATTGAAAAGACATCAATTTTGAGAATGAAAAAAATATTAAATCATATCAAAAAAATCTAAAATTTACATGACATTCTATAGGAGAGTCCTCTTCTAGAATGTATAATTGTTCTCCTAGTTCGAATATTTTTTTTTGAAAAATGTGGTGGGAGATGAAAACTATCAATTTTAGGTAAATTGAAATTTGAATAATTATAAAAGAGAAAATATAGCTCTAAAGATGATTTTTATTTTTGATTGCTCTACCTATATATCTTATATATAACATAGTCTGAGATCAAAGGGAAATAAGTTTATTTCCATATAGTTTTGTGGTGGGTACTAGACCCCTAATTTTCAACATTTTTCAATAGCTAAAAAATTATCTTTAAAAAATAGGAAAATGTATCAATTCTTATTCCAAATTATTATTTAAAATTATAATCCTAAAATTAATCGATTTATAGATATTTCATTAGTTTACTTCATTTTCAAATTCAAAATAGTAATACCAATTTTATGTCATTGAAGGTGAACAATTATACTTTCGTTAGCCTTTTCATTTACAAATGGGTGACATAGGTCTGTACTTTTACCTAATGAAAATAATGACATCTGTCAATTGACCTTCAATTTGATGGTGGAAATAAAGTAACTATATTATAACTGTAATGGGCCCGCTAGACACATGTCTTATTGTTGCTATCTCACTATGAATATTCATCATGCAACTTTTGTTAGCAACAAAGTGACATCCATTGATCTTGAAAAGATTAGATGATTTTAACAAAAGACATTTCCTCCACTATGTTTATCTTTGTGGAAAATAAAAACTTGATAGCTGGAAACCCATTCATGATAGAGACTTATGGAAACTTCTTGCAAGGGCTGTTCCTACCACCTTCTATGTGTTAAGCTATCCTTATGTTGCTATGGATAAAGATCGAGCAATTTTACATTATGACATAGCTACAACCTTTGATCATCTCAAAATTAATGATAGATAAAAGTACATTAAGAAATTGGCCCACCTTCGTCAAGCACAAATAGAACTTGGACAATATTCAACTCATTCTGAAAAACCCACCAACCATAAAGAATAATGGTCCATATTGCCATTTGTCCTTCTATTATTATGCCATTATGGATAAGATCTAGCATTTTCTACTAGAAACATAATGAAATTCATTGATCCTGCAATTGATCTATGCTAATGAGTGTGTTCTGAAACTTTACCATTCATTGGGTCCTCCAGATAGGTGTCATTCTATCACTATGTCACTATGATTAAAACATGGTCATCTTTTCAAAGCAACATAATGATGACCCTTGATCTTGAGAAAGATCAAGTTCTATCATAGTTTTATTATTACCCAAACATAGAATATAACCCATGTAAGGTTAAATGATTAAAATAAAAGCTTGGGTTACATTTGTGAATTGGGATTTAGGGTAAGGTAAGGTAACACAACAAAAATTAAAAGGAAAGTGGGAAAATTTTATTAAAAGAGGATTTTAAAAGGTTTTATAGAAATTCCCACACATTTCTTTGAAATGAAAAAAATGTAAACCTAGCTTGGGGATTTAGGGAAAAACCATACATTAGAACAATGACCCAAAATTAGGGACTTTTTTAGGGAAAACAATGATTCAAAAGAACATAGCCCTAATTTCTAAAGGAAACTTGGACTTTTCACTAAAATATTTTAGGAATTTTAACATGTGAAAAACTAGGTCAACAAAATCTTTAGTTATGTGTGTACTATCCACTTGCATGGATTCAACACCAATAATAATATGTGGTGGTGAAAGTGCCTACTATGTTTCCTCTACTTCTTCCTCATTTCTGGAAGATGTAATAGCTTGCACATACACCGAACTCTTAGGTTTTGACTGTGCACTCACCTTTGATACATCCTCATAATTGCCTCCCATTAGAAGAATTGTTCTTCTTTTGTTCCTTAGCAAGGAATCAATACCCTTCAAAATTTTGTCTAAATCCTCCTTAAAGTCAACTTCACACAGTTTATTTATCATTGTGATTCTCAAACTTAGATCTTCTTCTAATACTCTCTTCTTCCTATGTATTAACCTATTAAATAGGTCTTTAGGTATCTAATTTTTAATGTTTTCAAACTTATTATACTTCAAAATCATGTTTCTTACAATGATGTTTTCTAATTTCCTTCTATCCATATCACTTTACAAACTATAATACTTGTTTAACTATACAAAAAATTCATCATTAATTATTTGCATGTTTAGTTTTTCTACCTTCGGTTTCCATGCTCTCTTTGTAGGTACTATTTTTCCTTCTTGCACATCTTGCACTACTAGTCTATCTTCAACTTCATCCTCAGAACTCTAAAATTCACCTGCTTGCATAGTTTTTCTTCTCTTTCTTGGTCCACTACTGGTTTTCTTCACCCTTTTATTTGGTAATGCTGTAGGTTCTTGCTTCACCTTTACCAATCTCTCTAATTTTCTCTATGCAATAGGTGCTTCCACCTCTAGCTACCTTCTTGGCTACTCATTTCTTGTTCTCACTAGTTGGACTTGTGTAACTATGGCATAAGGTACTTGCATACTCTTCTTTGTAATGGTTATACCTTTTGAAGATCTTGTAACAACCATTGGGGTTTGTTACTATCACTTTAGAGAACCCACTTTCCTTCATCTTCAGTGCTATGCATTTTACCTCATTAAATTCTTCTCGAGTGATTCCTGATTCCTTAAGGATGGAATAAATTACTTTCTCTGCTTCTTCTTTCTCTCCTTTCTATGTATTTTTGACTGAGCTATTCTCATTTTTTGCTCATAAGTTCCCCATCTAGGGCATTATGTGTCCTTCTCTAATTGGAGTATGATCTACACATACCCTTCTATGAGCTCTATGCTCATATCATATCCCATCAGCTCTATGAACTTAATTCTTAGTACCATATCTTCCATTCAAGTGTTATCTATTTCCACCATGAAGTGTATTTCATCCTTATATTTCTCTACCATGGAGGGAGGTATCAATGTTATCATCTTTGACATTCTCTAACTTTGATCTGTAAAATTAAGTCACCATTTTCATTGTGCATTCATTGCTATTCCAATTTTTCATTCAAGGAAACTTCCTTGTAGCATAGAAAAATAAATGAGTGAGTAGGGACTCAAATCTGAAAATTGTACTCTTTGTTTTCTTTACTTTGGCAATGTTATCTAGCAATTGTAATCTGATAATTTGACACAAATTAAATTTTATTCCTTCTACTACCATTACATAAGACACATACAAAAATCCATCTAGTACTAAGTTACCCCTTGAATATCTTGCTTAATAACTTTACTCCTTTGTCTTGGATGGAGTCAACTTTTAGGTTCCTTCCATCAAACCTTGTATTCATGTTTGTCTCTACCATCTTCCTAACATTCTTCTCATTAATAGGATTGCAACCCTCCTTACTCAATCTTGTGACCTTATGAATTAGGTCATTATCAATAACCATTTGCACATGATCTATCCATAACATATCATCATGTATCTTGCTTAGAATAATTTGGGTCCAATTGTTATTATAAAAATTTGTATATAACATATAATTCACTAGATTCAAGCCATCTAGGTGTGCATGCTCAGACTTCAAGGATAATTCATTGTTACACATGGTTCCCAAATCTTTGTTGATCTCTTAATCATCTATGCTCTCAATCTTATAGTGGTTATAACTTCTAATATCCTCAACATCAAACACATTTTCTAGAACTTACAAAAATGCACCCAATGAGTCATCCAATAGAAAAACAAATGGATGTTTCTTAAACACATACTATGGTCTATCACTCACATCATACACATTCTAGCTAGCCATTGAATTGAAACTGTAAACACTAAAAAATCGGAGGACTTCATAAAATACCTTAAAATCAAGATTTAGGGCTTTTGCAACTTTCCACTTCACAAGATACTTTTCGCACTTCAATTCATTTTGAAATCCCTCTTCAATTTTCTCATAACACTTCACATGAACAAATGGTACACACAATATTGTATGTGATCCTTAAATAATTTCAAATTGCATTGCACATTAAATGTGTATCTACCACAAATTCAAATACTATCTCTATTTACCAGTAAACAATATTTCTCAATTCTTGCTCACTATGACCATATTAAGACTTGTGTACTTGACCATATATTTGTCTCTATGTCCTTTACCTTTAGTTAACTATGAAACTTCCAGCTCTCTCTCTAACATTAGTTTGGACCCACTAATGCTCTACTACTACTAGAATAACATAATTCAGATAGGATGAGTTAGAAATAATCTATGACTTCAACTTCCCTTTAGATGCATCAAAAAAAATGTTCTTCCAAAATTGTATAAGAGCTTTCTGGATTACAACCTTTCATAAAGACTTCCTTGAATTCATCAATGTGTTCCTTAATTTCTTCCTTCTGACTATTGTCAATGCCATTCTCACTTCTTCTACCATTCCTATTATTATTCCTCCTATTATTAGGATTCCTATTAAAGTTTCTTCTGTCCATTCTACACAATCTTGTTGTGTGTCCAAAGTCATTGAATAGCTGAAATACAAGTACATTTCTCCTCTAGTTGGTTCCATTTTAATTCTCAAGTGTTCTGCAATTTCTTGCAATGTGTCCAAGATTGTTACACTTGTAACATAAAATCTTTTATTTTTTCACCATTAGGTTTCTCACCATCATTGGATCTTCTTTGGTATCTATCTCCTTCATTACCTGTAGGGTTAGTATTCCTAAATATTCTATTATTCCCATCATTACCATCAAATTTGTGTTTCTTACATTCTACTGCTTTATGTCCATAACCATGACAATCATAACAATAGAAATTAGTAATAGGTTTAAAATACTTACTTGTGAAATCTCTCTTCATATGTCCAATTTCATTGCATATAAAACATATACCTCTAAATTCACTTCTAACTTCCTTGGGTTAATCATATTTCTTAGGATGATTCACTTTCTCTATTATCTTAGGTTCATCAGATTTCTTAGATAAATCAACTATCCTAGCTTCTTTATGTGACTAGATCATATTCTGACTAGTTTCCTTAAGGGTTTCTACAATAGGATCTGGCTCTTTCCTAATCTCAACTTTCTTTGCTGATTTTTATCCAATAAAGTATCCAAGATTGTCTTGTTATGTAAGATGGTCTCTGGCAATATATCTATTCAACAATTTTCCCACAACTTGTGTAAAGTTTATCTCACTGCTTCTTGGCTTGTGTAAACTCTCATTTTACAATAATGTTGTATTTTTCCAACTTAGCCTGTTCTATCTTAATAGAACCTAATTCAGATGTCACTTGACTTAACTGGGACCTAAGGTCTGCATTCTCAAATTTTAGATCAGACTCACTTTTATTGTCATTGGACTTAAGACTCAACTTAAGCTCAACAATTTTTAACTCACACTTCAAGATCTAATTTTATTTCTTGAGATTTCCTACCTCATCATTTTCACTAGTCTACACAATAAATTCTTTCCAAATTTAAGATCATCAATCTTATCTTTTAGGTTATCTCTTTCTTTAGTAAGAAGGTCAATCTATTCAAGAGATTCTTCATGATTTTTCTTCAACTATTCCATATTCATAGGGATCTTACTTAAGCTATTAAGCCTCTTCAAAGTGACTACACTCTGATACATATAGTTAGAAATAAATAATATTGAGGGGTGGGTGGGTGGTTGAATCAATATTCTACAAACTTTTTCCCACAATGAATATTGTAAATTACTTTATAACTTGCATATGAAAGTAAACCAACAATGTTGAACAATAAATATAACCGTGAACATAGAGAACTCATAACACCATTATTTATTAAATAGGGAAACCTTGGCCAAGGGAAAACCCCAGTGGTGGTGATACCCACTAGATAATTTAATAAATGATAGGATCCTATTAAGGATATTGACTTTTTTAGGAGTTTATGAAATACATATAGTGTCTCAAGTCCTTGTTAGAGAACTAGGCCTTGTTAGAAGCCTCAACCCTATTAGGAATTATTTCAACCCTATTAGGAATTGAAGGATCAAATAAAATGTATGGAAGAAGAGCCCACTTCCTTAACATGCAGTTATATAGTTTTGTTCTTCACAAGAATAGGTACATACAATACTTTCTCACTACTTTACTTCACTCTTCTTCTGATCATATATTAGATCTCACATCACATCAGGCTTGCATATCTTTCAGATAGTTTATACAATAGTTTTCATATCATAATATTTCTACTGTGCAAGACAAGATCTTTACTTTCACCTTGCATAATAGCAAATCTTTGCTCAGTCAGCCTTAATGTTTTTACAAGTGTGACATGATATAAAATAACTTATGGAATAATATCTACATAGTCAATTCATCATGACTTAGTAATTATGTTGTTACCAAAATATTTCTTTAATCTATACAACTTTGATTACTGGTATGCTCTGTTCTACTCTATTAAATACCCATGCTGGTATTTCAATTATAACTCACATTGTAATGTTTGTACACACCTGCACACTACCATACATCGTCATGAAATTGTCCTAGATCTTTTGTCAACTACATATAAGCTAAATCTTAATGAGTTATTTGTACACATCTCATCTGTCTCTTTACTCCTACAAATTGTCTAAAACTTAAGACAATTTTTTATATCTAAATACATAAATAAAATGTCGAATACATGTTGCCATAAATGACAACTATCAAGATATTCATTTGACCATATTACCAACAATATCATGATGGAGAATTCCCAATTTTCTTAGGAAAGTAATGGTGTTCTTGGTGTAATATTATTGAAGGTTTCTCCATTGTAATACTACCTATTGTATTTTATTTCCATGTTGAGATGATCATGAAAGAAATTAATTTAATATGTAACTTCAATATTGATAAATCGAACATTCAATTATTGCATGAAATAATCAAGTATGTGATCAAGTGTTATTATTTTTAAAATCATATCATACTTTCAATTATATTTCTTTACAAAAAGTTTGAGTTGAAAATACTCTACCTTTCTCCATGAAATATTCATTTTAAATTCATTGGATTCAAAATTTCTTGTTATAGTGATTGGATCTATGATTTATTTAATTGATAGATGTAATAATTCATTCTCAAAATCATGTAATAAAATCAATGTTCAGATTAGATACGATCATCTTAAATGCATCCTAAAGCCTTAGCTTGTATAAATTTACTTAACCCAGCAAATTGTACCTTCTGTTGTAATATATATAAACCATCTAAACTCACTCCTAACTTGGATATAGAATTTGTATCACTATTGCATTTTAAAATCAACTCAAAAAAATGACTAAACACTATTACTCTATGCCACTATTAAAATCTCTAGGGGAAACCTAGCACTTTGAAGGAGAAAAGAGAACTTATAAATTTCACCTATTTAAGAGAGCCCAAATGCTCTTTGAAAAATGTATTGGAAAGTATTTTAATCCTTATTGTAACAGAGAATATTCTTTGAAGATGCTCTTTAAATATATTAGATAATTAAATTAAGAATTTGAAATAGATTTAAAAAAATATTTCAATCTTCAAAATATCTAAATTGGCCACTTTTTTCCTCCTAATAGCTCTCACCTATAAAATTTTCCCCTTAACTAAGAATTCCATCCACTCTTCCATGGTTTGATGTCACCTCCACCCACTAACTCCACCTCACCTATCCTCTCCTCAAAAAATTGGTGTTGCATTTTATGCATGAGATAATAATTCTTTTCAATGCATAAGAATTAAAACTTAGTTGTTTAATACTTTTTACTCATGGCTTCCTTCTTTTCTCCCATGTGTTTAGGTTCTCATGTCACCCCCACTTGATTTCTAATCCCCAACATAAGTCTTCTATATTCCTTACAGTGGGAGCTACACACGACTCCCCATAAAAACCTTATTGGGTTGGTACATTGACTTGGAGGTTGGATCTAAGGAGGGGGAAAATGTTTGAGTTGATAGTTTGAAAACCACTTCAATTGCCCTCCCCTTCCCATGTGTAACCTTCTTAGAGGGGACAAAACCCCTACCTTGGGTAGCAAATCAATCCTTGGACAAGATGGGGAAATCTTGGGAAACCACCCATGTCCTTGGGTAATGTGAGGATAGGAGGTAGGTTTAGGTCTTAGGTTAGTTAGGATTTTAAGAAAGTAATTTAGTAAGTGAGTGTTATGGATTGTTAAGTTAGGATTAGGAAGTAATGAATTAGTGTTAGTAAATAGGTGTAATTAAAAAGGTTGTTTCACTTTTAATATTAACTTATATTAAAATGATAGGGCTAGGATAGTTAGTTAGTTAGTAGGATTTCATTATGTTAATGGTTTATAGTAGTAATAAAGGTAAATAGGTTTACTTAGTAGTTAAGAGGGTTTAGATATTAAATAATAAAGTTAGAAATGAATGAGATGTATAGGATTATTGAAAGGGTCTTAGATAGAAAACCTGATAGTGATTAGGAATATGGTTTAAGAATGAAATGAATGTTGAAAATAATTAAATTATGAATATTAATGATTTAATTAGTGAAAATAAATTATTTATCTACATGAGATTAAATATTAATGTTTTGGTCACTTCCTAAGAGGTGCATAATTAGATTACCTACGAAAATTGCTCATCATACCAAAATGAACATTTGGAATCATAACAAACTTAATATGTCTTATGTAATTAGTAAAATGTAATAATTCAACTTTAAGGAACTATGGAACCCTAATTTTTCCTCGAATGTATGGTGTCACTCTTTAACTAGAGGTTTATCAAATTGAATTGTGTAACCCAAAGTAGGGTACCTGTAATAATAGAACCTAAGGTTTTGTCATAGTATAATAGGGTTGAGATGTTGACTCTGCATCATTATGAACTACAACTGAAACTAACTTCTATCCCATTTAAACTTTCTATAACATATTCAATTTAGCATGCATTAAACATGGTGTTATTTAATTTTTAAAAATAATAATTTGTTCTTGTGTTTTTTCCCTGATATTTTTGGCATGACATGATATTTTCTAGGAGCCAATCTTGTTAAAGGTTCATATACACAATTTTAGTATGACATAGTTAGATGATTTTAATCAAAGATCATCTAGACCTTATCACTACTTGTCATTACTAAAGAGTGTCATACTTTAAAGGACTTACAAACATCCCTAATGAATGTTACCATATAGGATTTCAAAAACTTGTTAGGTCCACTCATTTAAGAGATTTTTTCTTCTATAAAGGTAAGAAAGTAACTATCAAATGATATGCATGCTAGGTTTAGAATTAATTTTCTTGTTTATATCTCTAATTTGATTGGTTTCTTCTTTTTGATCTCTATCTAGTTGATTCATCTAGTCACACTATCACTTTTCATTTTCTCTTCTTGATCTTTGAACTTCTATTATGCTTGGTTCACTATGTTTTTCAAATTTATTTTTCAATAAACATTCTTGTAGAATCAACACATCATAAATAAAATTAGTAACCAAAAATGGTCTCGTTCATTTCCTTAAATAGGTAACTTCTACCTTCTAGATCCTTCTAGAATTTTCCTCTTAATCACAATCATAGATCTCAAATTCAATGAGTTTAGTCAGTAAAAAACTAGAACTTTATTGAACTTTGTGCTAATATTATTGTTTTTTAAATCTCCTTCAATTAATCTTCATTATATTCCTCCAGTCATAGATCTCACAATCAACTTTGACTTTATCCTTTAATCTTCTTGATCATTCTTAATTTTCACGAAAGTCAGCCTCATATTATTTTATTTTGTTCTTCACTCGGTAAAAATTAAAACTTTACTTAGGCAATACATCACTTGGTTAATACTAAAATTACTTATTTAACACTAAAATTTAATTTTTCTTTTGCAAGTGATTGGTGATAATTGTAGTAATTCAGTTAATATAGTATCTTCTCTTTTTCCTAGTTGATTGGTCTAAATTGTGTACCTTACTAAATACATGAGCTTTATCAAAACATTACATGATTAAAAAATAATTAAATTTGCATTATAATATCATAGTCCAACTCATTCAAGTAACCAGTAAATACAATTTTTTTTTTGATATCCTAAAGTTTTGTTGTCTATTAGTGTCAAACACTTAGTCATATATAAGGAAAAATTAATGATGTAAGACTAGGTAGTTTTCTCTCTTAGTCTTTATCTTTCTAGGACTTTATCAGGCTTCCCTTAGCCTACTAGGGTCCCCTTTAACATTATAACCTATAGAAGGTCTCTATCCTATCCTCCACCTACTCACTACCTAGCTACACAAAGGATTCTTGCTTTTTCATACACCAAATGCCTTGACAACCTAACAAAAAGGTTGAACATGTTTATAGTGATAGTTATATAGATGAAGATGATGTAGAAGAGCTTGAAGCATTGATGGCTAGGAGATTTCATAGAGGCAAAGGAAAGTAAAAAAGTAAGTTACCTATCATGCATTTTAGTTGTAATGAGGTTGGTCATATTATTGCAAGATGTTTAGAGAAGAAAAACAATAGAAATGTTGACAAATATAGAGGTAAAAGAGATGAGAGTAGCAAAGATTACAAAGATAAAGGAAATAAGGATTTCTACATTGATAAAGAGGAATCTAATGAAGAATTAGATGATCATGATGATGAAGTTGTCTATGTTTCTATGAAGGATGATTTTGATGAAGATGAGGCAACTACATTAGTGTCTTATGTGAACAAAAGTGACAAAAGGATCATTGACAGTGGTTGTTTTGATCACATGACTAGAGACAAAAGTAAGTTAAACTCTTTTGTGCATTATGATTGAAATAGTATTAGAGTTGGTAATGATGCACCTTGTCTAATAAAAGGTAAAGGATCAATAAAAATGATAGGTAAGATCATATGTGACAATTCTGACTATGTAGAAGGACTTAACTGTAATCTTTTGAGCATGACACAATTGAATAGTTTAGGATGTAAGGTTGAATTTATAAACATAAAGGCTAAGCTTTATGATGTTAATGGTGAAATCATTGGTAGTGGTGATTAGACTAGAGTTAATCTATTTTATCTTGACATGAATGAAGCTACTTGTCTTTTTGTATAAACTGATGATGTTTGGCTATGACACAAAATGTTATGTTATAATAATCTTGATAACTAAGTCAGTATCAATAAGATGAAGAGTGTTAGAGGTTTTCCCAAAATGAAGATACTTTATAATGTGATTTACAAAAAAAATTAGTTAGGAAAGATGAAAAAGTCTAGATTTAAGAGTAAGAATCATACTTCAAATGCAATTTTGTAATTAGTTCATATTGATCTACGTGAACCAATTAATGTGCAAAGCTACAAAGATGAAAAATACTTCATGTTATTTGTTGATGATTATTCTAGAATGACACTTCTTATGTTCTTGAGAGAGAAATATAATGCTTTCCAAATGTTTAAGTGGAACTTGGCTAGAATTGAGAAGGAAATAAGCTAGACTCTAAAGTCTCTAACATCTAACAGAGGTGGAGAGCTTAAATCAAATGAATTTTAAATTTTCTATAATGCTAGAGGAATCAAGAGAAAATCTTTGCAGAAAGAACCCCTCTGCAAAATGGGATAGCTAAAAGGAGGAACAAATCTATGATGGACTATTCTAGGATAATGATGATGAAGAAGAATGTTGCTTTGAAATACTAGAGAGAAATTGTTGGAACAGCTATCTATACCTTGAATCGAGTACAGTGAAGAAAGGTACAAGTATTGCACCTTTTGAATTATGGAAATCGATAATAACACAATGTCAAATATTTTAAGGTGTTTGGAAGGGAAAGTTACATTCTAAAGGACAAGAGGAAAGGTAATGCCAATGCTAAAAGTGAAGAAGGAATATTTCTAGGTTATTCCACAAGAAGAAAAGCTTATATTTGTTTAAATACTAACACTAACAAAAATGTGGAAAGTGTAAATTTAAAAGTTGATGAGTATAAAGATACACATGAAGATGAACCAAATAAGGAACCTAAGGATTACAATACATTTGTATACTACTATGAAGGCATAACTATTGATGATACTAAAAATCAAGTTGTTAATCAACATGAATCAGTCACTGTTAAGTCACATCAAATGAATGCCAAGTTGTATTCAGAAGCCGAGTTGCAGACTGATGTCAACAATAGTTTACAAGAAAGGAATGCCAAATTACCTGACAAAGATGTACACAGTGAACTTGAGAATGAATTTCCCAAAAGTCCTATTGTTGAAGAAATAAGAACATAGATAATAATATCAAAATATGTCAGAAGATGTTAGCTTGAAGAAAAAATCATTAGTGGAAGAGAAGATGGACCAATGAAAAGGAATAGATTAAAAAATATATACATGCTTGCTAAGCATACATGAACCTAGATTTGTGAAGAATGCATTGGAAAGTGAAGATTGGATTAAAGATATGAATGAAAAAATTGATCAGATTGAGAAGAACAAACCTTTTCACTTGTGCATAGACTAAAGAATAAGAATGTTGTTGGAACCAAGTGGGTATACTAAAACAAATTGGATGAGAATGGTGAAATAACAAGGAATAAGGAAAGGCTAGTTTGGAAAGAATATGCTCAAGAAGATGGAATTGACTATGGAGAGACATTTTCCCCAATTGCAAGACAAGAAGGTGTGAGAACTCTGATTTCTTACTCTGCATACAAAGGTTTCAAAGTTTATCAAATGGATGTTAAGTCAAAATTTATGAATGGTATGTTGGAAGAGGAAGTTTACATTGAACAACCTAAAGGATTTATTGATCCTAACAAAAAGAACATGGTATGTAGATTGTATAAATATTTATATGGTTTA
Organism: Cupressus sempervirens; assembly: GCA_028749045.1. NCBI lineage: Eukaryota > Viridiplantae > Streptophyta > Pinopsida > Cupressales > Cupressaceae > Cupressus > Cupressus sempervirens. The sequence goes on from CM053791.1 coordinate 574,680,411, forward strand.
AAGTAAACTCCCAAAGAATGGTATGAAAGATTTCATAGTTATCTTGTGAAGATTGGTTTTGAGAAGATTGATAACAACAAACTAGACTTGAAGACTAAAGGAGGTAAAGGAATTTTATTGGCTGATTTTTTTTTGATGATATCATAGTTGGACACAAAATGTAACATTTACAAATGAGATGATGAAAGAATCTTAGATGTCTATATTTGGAGAGATTAACATCTTTGTTGTTTTGCTAGTGTATCAGCTGTATTATGGTATTTACATTACTTAGTCTAAGTATGTGAAGGAAATATTGAAAGCTTTTAGAAGATTCAAAACTAGTTAGAACACCTATGGTGATAAGACACAAACTATCAAAATCTAATTATTCTATTGAGGTTAATCAGACATTGTACAGGTCTATGATTGGTAAATTGAAATATGTAGTACATAGAAGACTTGATATTGCACTATCTTATATTGGGATTGTTGCAAGGCTTTTGGCCTATCCTAAGGAGAATTAGTTAATGGTTGTAAAGAGAATAATGAGATATATTAAAGAGATAGAAGACGATGGTCTACACTACAAGAAGAGTGAAAAATTTAAAATGAGATCCTATATAGATGTTGATTCGACTGGGAACATTGATGACAAAATAAGTACAAGTGATGGAGCACTTTTATTAGGAAAAAGACTAGTTGCTTGACTAATAAGAAACAAAATCGTATCTTACGATCTATTGCTGAAGTTCAATATGTGGTTGTTGCAGTGAATTGTACTAATATGGTGTGGATCAAATAGTTACTCAAAGTTATGAAAAAGAAAATCACTGAACTTGTGGTAATATATTGTAACAAAACAAGTGCTATAGATATTTATAAAAATCTTGTGATGCATACAAAGACAAAGAACATAACAACCAAATATCATTATTTGAGAGGATTGGTTCAAGACAAAGAAGTGATAATGGAATTTGTGAACACAAAGGAACATATAGGTGATATATTCACAAAGGCTTCATCTAAGGATGTAGATGAATATAAAAGAGGTAAGCTATGGGTGATACCCCTATCTCAAGCTACTTGAAGGAATTAGAGTAGTGCCTTACATCAATTAAGTTGATTGTCATATTATACAACTTAGCGTAGTGGATCTTCCTTTAGGATCTACCTAAAGTAATGAAGGAGATGAAACAAAATATTTACACTCACAAGTAAGGTGAAAAAGGGAGAACTTGAATTGATAATATCTACACAATGAGACAGCAAGTCTTTGGAATTGTTGTCAAAGAGGGAGATGCACATTGGTATCTACAAGAAAATCTTAAGAGAAAAAAGTAGATATACATGTAAGACAAGAAGAGGAAGTTTATAGAAGTTAGAGGGAGAGATACATTAAAGGAGATTGAAAATTTTTACATTACCCTATATAGAAGAAGGACACATACTAATAGAAGAAGAGTTTCAAAGATATTGAGTTTCTTTTTGGTATTGTTGTTGGTTTGGTTTTCCATCAATCCCAATGAGAGATATTATTTAAAAGATATTGTTTGAAGTGTGGAACCTATTATAGAAACAATCATAATTTTGTCAATGATGTCAAACCTACTATTTTCTAGTAAGATAACTACTTTTTGGTTTGAATTCTATCATTTGATTGATTGATGAAGAGGATTTACAAAGAAAGGGTATCCAAAGTACCTTGAGAAAGGTTGATTTATATGGTATATAAAAAGAGAACTAAGACTAAGTAAGAAATTGATGATATGATGTATTGTTGATCAACTTAAGGCTAAAGTGAATGGTTACTTAAGCTTAGTCAAGAAGAAGTGTTTACACAAAAAGTGTCTACTAAGCCAAGAAAAGTAAATAGTGAAAACCAAGAAAACTCAGTTTAGGCTAAGTAAAATTCAGCATACACCGAGCATTAGTAAAATATTAGTAAGTGTCTAGTGTTAGGAAAATAATATTTGTGCTTGAGCTAATAAGACTAAGTTGATTCCGAGAAGCCCAGTGTTGGTTGAGCATCAAAAAACTATAATTGTCGAGTAAATAGTGTAGATGTAGAGTGATAGCAAAAAGAGTTTAATTAAATATTTGAAAAATTTGAGCTAACATAGTGAATTATGTGAAGTGTGTGGAAGATATGTATGATGAGATGGTGACACAAAATTCAAGGTGAACCATTTTGAGGGGAACCTAAGAAAGATTATAAGATAAGTTTTTAGAGGGAACCTAATGGAAAGAGGGAGGATTCAATGAATCTGACCTAACCCTAAGATGAATGATTGTGATTAAGTGACAAAAGATCATAATTCTCATTATAAGGGGATAGAAGGCCAAAAGTAATGAGTGTTTCAAAGAGAAAGAATGTGTTGCTTCATATGGTTACCAAAGGGATGAATCTATAATTGGCAAAGAAGGCTTAAGTAGGTGAAGGCTTGACGAGTAAACAAGCAATCAGAGATGGTGGGTATGAATGCCAAGAAGAAAGAAGGACTAAACTAGAGATCTATAATCTACAAGTGATTTTCACTTTTTTATTAGATCAAGTCCTTCTACTACTTTCTAACCATTGTATCAGTCTAGATAAATCCTTTTGATTAAGATTGACCTAATAGTCATTTGTAAATCCTTTAACTAGGTGACATTCTAATGGAATGTTCTAAAGTCCTCTACCAGGACTCACTCCTAATAGGGTGATTTAAATCCTTTAATCAATATCACATTTAATAGTGTGCATTGTACCCTTTAACATGATTGGCTCCTCATAGGGTTTCTCTTTAGAAGAGTAAAAATTGTTAGCATGTTACTAGTAGTTTTTCTAACATTGTGTTTACAAATTAAATCCTTATGTCAAATTGTGTGAATGAGTTTATGGTGTTTCATTTTTACATTAGTGTATAATTATTTTGACCTAGGATAATAATCTAATAAGTTATGGAAATATTGAATGATCTATTCAATGCATACACTTATATGGTTCGTGAGAACTAAAAAGTTTTATTTGTACATTTTGACCATGGATAACTGATTTATCCCCCACCCCCTAGTTATTATAAATATTCCAATAGGTAAGACCTAAAAATATTCAATGACTTTAGGTAGATCATCAAAAGTGACCAAAATTTTAAATCTAACACATTAATTTTGTTACTGCACTAGTGAAGATTTGTTGGTGTTATCCCCAACCTAATTTTACCTTCACCTTGGAGGGTTTCTAGGTAACCAAGTCTTTTGTATCAAAAATTTACATTTTATGGGTGTTATTGATGGTTAGATCTAATTTTTTATAGAATTTGATTTTATAAGTTATGTTATGCATAAACTAGTTATGAGCAGGACAATATGGTGATCTGTATGACCCCCCTCCCAATATCTTAGTTTCCCAATTAAACTTTCAATAGTTAGTATCAAAGAATTGGTTCTGTTAAAGGAATTCTAACAACTTGTGAGTTTATCTTGGAGATGGAGGCTTACAAATTGGGAAAGCTTGTTGACAATCAAGTGATTGACATCCAACTTATACTTTGACAACTTGAAGTAGAAAGAGAGGAACTTAGCAAATCCATTAAAAAGATTAAGGACTGGGATATTCAACAGAATGATAATTATTATGAAGCATTTGATACATAAGGATTTCCTAAAAATGGAAATTCTAATGAGAATGGTGCAATCATTGTAGGTCTACTAGAGAAGAACAATATCATAAATGAAGAAGTTAGAGAATTGGAGAGAGAACATCAAAGCCATTCATTAAGGCTATGTGAAGTGTCAAAACAAAAGAAGAATATTGTAGAAGAAAAAGTTGTAGCTAAGGAAGACAAAAGACAAATTGCTATCAGACTTGAAGAAAGGCCATCTAATGTGAATAAGCTTATGAATACTTGGCTAGAAATGATGAATCAACTAATGCTTGAAAATCATGAATTAAAAATAAAATACATTGAAATAGTAAGTTTTTTAGATCACAAAATGGCCTACTGAGGAATGAGTTAATATCTAAGAAATAAATTATGAAAAGGATGAGCAAGCCTAGTGAATCATTAAAATATTTTGAAGAGCTAATAAAATCACCTAGGTCATCTAGCTACACTTCTAGACAAGAACATATAAAGCAACATTCATCTACTAAAGAAGGAAAATCATCCAAGAGTGAAGAGTTGAGGAATGCAATGTCAAAAGGAAAACCTACATGGTATATTATGGTAAACTTAGACACACTACAAACATTTATAGAAGTAAGAATGGTATGAAAATTCCTAAACCTAAGTTTACTAATTATTTCCTTTACTACAAGAAGAAAGGACATCAAATACATGAGTTTAGATCAAGAATAAAAAACACATATGCTTCACCTATATTTGAAGGTTATTGTTACAATTATCAAAAGATTGGTCATTGAGCATATAAATGCAAATCAAAAGAAAAACCTAACTAGACAAACGTGAATACATCTAAGAAGGTTTGTTCTAATTTTCACAAGATTAGACATATGGATAATAATTGTAGGACCTGAGCACTAGTATTAAACAATGAACACAACAAGGGTAAAGGAAAAGTTGATGATGAACAAAAAAAGGAGATGAATCAAACTTGGAAGAAATAATTTGAAACTAGAGGCAGTGGAACAAATAAAGTTAAGGTAACCCAATCTAATGGAGAAGGTGATCACACCACCTCAACCTCATCTGGAAAGGTGTGTATGGAACTATGTACTTAATGATTTATGTTATATAAGTTCCTAACATAAGATGTATGAAATTTCATGTTATCATGAGAAAAGGTGCAATAGAATAGATCTATGGAAAAAATAGTGCAAGAATCATTTACACAATAGATGTCAAATGTTATTAAAATTGTATATATTGAATAAGCATTACAATATGGATAGAGTACCTCAATGAAAGATTGATGTGTAGTTTGAATTAAATGGAATAGATTGTGTTTTATAATGCAGATCAAGTTCAAAAGTTTACTAATGACAAAGATAGATGGATTCCTCTTAAAAAAGGATTTAACATTAATAGAGACCCTAACTTGAGTGAATGAAGTTATATATCAAAAATTTGAAGGTATTCATCACACCTTGCATTCAAATTAAGAGAGCACAGAGTGATTTGAGAAATAGTGAAGCAATTTCAAAAGTAATTGAATGTGAAATAGTAGTGAAAAAGTGATTGAGTATTGATCTTAATTTGTTCTGAGTAGTTCAAAAAGTAAAGTTTCAAAAAACTAACACAAGAATATGGCATATTAATCATATATAGTGAAGAATCAACAAGTAGAGCTAAGCAATGTGCAATTGGTGATAATTGACACTTTTCCTCAACCTAAGTTTTGAGATATTCTAGATATTTCTATGAAAGCAGATTCAATGGGTGTGTTTTCATTAATACAACCTAAGGTTATCATGATACATGATGTAAAGGGTTGAGACATGTGCAAAAATGGTGAATTTGGAGACTATGTGATCTATGTGGTGTACAAGAAATTATGTGATGGAGGTATACTAAAAAATGGATCAAAATTGTGGAAACAAAAGGGTTAACTTGTGCCTTAGATTTTCGAAGGAATTTTAAGATAGAATGGGTTAAAGAAATTCTAAGTAGAATTCATGATATGAAGTTTTTTGGACTGACTTCCAGCCTTCCCTTTCAATATTTTTGACATGCTTAACTACCTCTTGTGTTCTATAATTCTAATTTTTGTATTGGGCATTAATAGGTCAAATTTTTGGTGCAAGACAACTCTAGCTTGTAACAAGTGGTATTAGAGCTTGGTCATGGGTTTGAATCCCCTTAGGTAAGCTAAGGAGGGAATTTTCAAACTAACCACTAGTGTCCCCCTTCGAGATTCATGACATGGCTTAATCACCTCTTGTGTTCTATAAGTCTAGTGGTTGTATTGGGCATTAACAAGTTGATCTTCTGGTGCAACAACAACTCTATCTTGTAACAAAGTTGTGGTTAGAAAATGGACCAATCAAGATTTTGAATAAATTGATTCATAATATAATTGGATAGAAAAAGAATCAATGACTACATAACATAGTTGGGAGAAATTTTTAAAAATGTTATGGATAAGAACTTTGAACAATTCAAAAAAAAGATGAGAAAAAGTATGAGGATCCCAGCATCATTAGTGATGGAACAATACCATGATGTATATTTTTGGGTAGACATGGATAATACAATTGTACATGCAGTTAACCCTAGGAAATCATGGCTTAAACCTTTTGATGATAAAGCTGAAACTGATGATGTGAGTGCAAGCATTGCTGCACTACTTAAGGAAGAAATTTATGTAGAGGTAGACCCTTTTGTAAAGTTTCAAGAAGCAAAGGAAAGAATAATAGTTGATATCAAGATTTCTTCTATAGATAAGAAGTGAAAGAAAATGACTAAAGGCCTAGAAGAGAAAATAGGCATACAAGGAAAAGTCAAAGAACCTTTGAATTTAACACAAGTTCTTGGAGAGGACGAAGAAGATGAGAGTGGTGATGAGGAAGAGGAAGAAAGTACAACATTGGTCACCTCACAAGAAATGAAGGCTAAAATAGTCAAAATTACAAAGCCTAAGGTGACAAAGGTTGCAAAGAAGACAACATGAAAGTCCCTCTCTCCTCCTACACTACAAAGACTGAGGACTAGAACGAAAAAAACTATAAGTGTCAAGCCACTAGCGAAGAAAGAAGTGGTTAAAATCACCAAACCAAGTGCTACAAATGCAAGAAAGAGGAAAGTACTAAACACTAGAGGCCAAACAAAGAGGAGAAGAATAGAAAAGAAGAAATCCATTGAAGAGGATGATGTAGAGAAGACTAAAACCAATGAAACTAGACATCACTGAGTCACAATACCTACAAAGCTAAGAAATATTGACAAGGTATGTGCCAACATCAAAGCTCTATAGGATTATATAGTTTTAGATATGTGAAGTATGATACATTGGGTAATTATGAAAACATTAAGGTAGAGGAGGCCATGATAGATATGATGGCTAATAATAACCTAGCTCCTACTGAATTGGAAAAGAAGATTCCAAGTGATTTATATATTAGGTGAGATAAAAGATGGGAACATACATTTGAAGTAGAGAAATAAATAAGAGAAGGCACATTGGCAAAGATTATGATTCATTTATAAAATAAATGAAAGAAAAAATTCTTAGAGAAGCATACAAATCAATTCATTCCTGAATTAAGGACATTCATGATTTTATAGAATAAGATTGAGGCAATTTTACAACAAATTAATTTCTATGGAAGAGTATTTTTGGGTTAACTACTAAAGAAGTTGAACAAGAAAAGGTAGTGGACACTATGACCATTGAATATGATCAAATTGATGAAGAAAGCTCAGATGTACCAAGTCGACAAGGTAGCTTATCACATATTCATGATATCAAACCTAACACTTCCATTGTTGAACAAAAAAAGACCTCAAAAGCCTAGGAACCATACAGGGAGAAGCAAGAGCAAGAGGAATTTGTCAAGGATACCAATGTAGAAACTTCTACTACTGGTCAAGAAGGACCAAATATCCTAGGACCTCAGGCTAAGGGAGATAAGGAGACTAAGCAAGAGGAATGGTAAAAGAAAATGTACTTTCTAGTGCTACCATTTTTATTCCAAGGGAATTGAAGTTCAAGAAAGGTAGAATTGTGGCATCCCATCACTTACTATTACTCTACCAATGCCAAGTAGTACCACTCCCAAGAAAAATAAAGCAAAGAAAGTTAAGGAAAATTATCTAGATATTACTATTAGTCTACATGAAGTAATTGAAATGCCAAAATGGGATCTAGAAAACCTCATTCTTGAGGAAACTATCACCTTATAAGAAATCTTGGCAAATAAGAAGAAGAAAGAAGAAATGAGGTGTGCACTACAACAAAAACAAGAATTGGATGACATCAAAGACATAATTGTTGATACTTTTGATATTCAGACCATTGATGATCGGGCCCATGTTATCTCTTAGATGGTAAAAATTATTGATAAATTCAACACTAAAGGTATTGAGGAAAATGAAAAACTAACCCTCTAGTCTAAAAAGAAATTTGAGAAGAAAGTTTTGGAGAAAGTTTCTATTACCATTGTAGTTAGAAAAGTTGAGTTGCAGGCACTTGTATAGAACATTGAATAACTTATAAAGAAAGTACAAGATATGCACAATACACTTTGTGACATACCAAAGTTTACAAGTGACTTTAAAGAAAACATATAGAGGATTTAGGTTGACATGAAGCAATAAGAAGAATCTATCTTTTAGATAGTTCAATTAAGCTCAAAGCATTATAACAAATTGTTGTTTGCACAAGGAAGGTTGGTTGAGCGAACTGCAATAGATATAAGTATGAAAGGAAAATTGATCTCTATACTATTAATATTGATACCTTATTTGTAGGTTATGCAATGGGAGTTGATCTCAGCATAGGATCTAGTACAAAAAGATCATAATCTTTTGATTTCTAATAGATTGATTAAAAGAGCAAAAAATTTGGAGTTGAAGATTCATGCTTTAGAATGAACAAGAACTACATAGGATCATCCATTTTAAATGATTACCCAAATTCAAAAATAATTTATTGATAAATACAATTTTATTCCAACACCCTCACAACCCGAACAATCAAAACAATAGACTTAAGTGTCAAAACCAAGGGGACATAATGATTAATGACTAAGGGGAATGATGATTGATGATTGAAAGAATGATGAAATTTAGAGTTCAAAGGAAAAAAAGTAGAAAATGTATGACAATGCTATAATCAAACTATTTGAGTCATGTAAATTTGGTATTGTATTGTAAAGGCAAGTTTTGAAGTTCTGTAGGAACTAAGTCACATGCTTAGGGGGAGTACTGTTATTAATTGTACTATGTAGTTGTAATCATGAAATTGTTTTTTTGTCACTAATGTCAAAGGGGGAGATTGTTGATATCTCCAAGTCTTATTGTCTATTAGTGTCAAACACTTAGTTAAAGTAGAGTTAGATGCTCATCACTATGACCAAGATACTCTATATAGGCCTAGTCATGTAAATTTTGAGCTCTATAGGAGCCAAGAAATTTTTTGTTCACTGAGTATTTTCAATACAAGTTGATCATAGTGAATGTCAAGTAGACAGAGCACATTGATGTCAAGTTTTTATAGAACGAGCTAAGAGCAGTTAAGGCCATGAAATAATAAAGATATCATTTATGATCGAGTATCAAACATAGTGAGTGCCGAGTAACATAGAGAGAACATAAAATTCTAAAATATTATAAACTTTGAGGGAAACTATTTCAATCCAACATGAACATCACATTTAATGATTGTATATGTTGTTACATGTTTTTACTTGGATCACCAAACCCTATGAGGAATGAACAACCAATATGATGAAGAGGCAAAAATGGAAGCATCTAGAAGACTCCATAGAAGTCTTTACATAGGTAGATCCAAAATTATTTCATATACAAGTGAAGATAGCTATCATAGAAGAGACAATGGAGTGTATAAAGTAAGCAAGGGAGTTAAGCTTTAGATGCTACATGCATGAGAGTGTTAAGAAGAATACATTATAATGACCTTATGATGTAGTGAAAGACTAAGTAAAAACATCTAGCATATTGAAGATCATATTAGAGATTAGAAGGAGGATACCTATAATAAGAAATTATAGCATAGATTAAAGGATTAGGTACTAAGATAGTTCTAATAGATTGAATCATAGAAAATCTCTTAACATAGTGGTTTTAACAAACCTTTGTAAATCTCCTAATAGAGTCCTTACTTCATTGTAAATGTAAAATCATTTAAAAGGATAAGAACTAATAGTCTTAAATTTCTTTAGCAAGGAAGACCCCTCATAGGGTAGATCATTAGAAGTGATCAAACTTGTAACCCTAACATTTTAATTTTGTCACCACAGTAGTGAAGATTTTTGAGATTCATCCCCACCCTAGTTTTACCTTCGCCTTGGAGGGTTTCTACATAACCAAAACTTTAGTGTTAAGTGTTTACATTTCATGGGTGTGATTGATAGTTAGATCTATTTTTTACAACATTTGATTTTATAAGTTATGTTATGTATAAACTAGTTATGAGAAGGTAAATATGGTGAGCTGATTCATCCCCTACCCTCAATATCTTAGTTTCCCATTTAAACATACAACAAATTTATCAACTCTTTCATAATCATACTATCTTCAAATCCTCTTCATAAATCAAATGATTTGTTACTCTACTAAATTAGTATAATTTCTAACCAACTAAGGCATGACATCAATGACAAAAAATAAATGAGATGACTCTTTTATATACAATAACAATATTATCAGTTGGGGATAACAACTATTTTCTTTAAGAGTGGAAAGATATTTCATGTTCTAACTTGTAATGCCTAACACTAGTACTCTAATAAATTAGTATAATTTCTAAAAAACTAAGGATTGACATCAATGATAACATAACAAATTATATGACTCTTTTATATACAATAACAAAAGTATCAGTTGGGGCTAACAACTAATTTCTTTGAAAGTGGAAAGATATTTCATGTTCCAACTTGTAATGCCTACTAGGAAATCCTAGAGGAAAAGATAAAATGTGAAAAAATAATTTATTTTTAAAACATTTACATAAAAAATTAGAAACAAACAAATGTGTGCAGCTCAAACCAAAAGACTAGGCTAAATAGTAACTATGCGATACTGCACTATTGAAAGTTTTTAAACCATGGAACTTAAATAATTAAAGGAAAATGTCCTATAACATCTTAGACATCATATACATGTAATTTAGTCTCATTCAAGGCCCTTCATAAAATTTTAGAAATTAACTTAGAAAATTGGAGCATTTTCATTTAGGATGAGTTCAATTCAAGCTCTTGAGAACAAGGGTCATTGGCACACAATTGGACTACAACACAACTTTGGACACATGTATAGTCATTTATTAGTCCAATTTTTATGCAAATGTCCATATTTTAGCACATGTGCCAATTTTTTGTATTGTCATTCCTTGAACAAATAGACCCTCCATAATCCTTTCCAAAATTGCAAGGAAAGGGCTTTTATCTCCAAAATTTCACTATTTATAAATTTTTCTAATTTTCCATTTATGGAATAAAATTACTATTCACTTTTTGAAAATAAATTAAAATTAATTAGATAATAAAAATATATTTTTAGTTCACAAAATTTTAATTTCCACTAATTGTTGAATTCCTATTACAACGAGCACAAATACATCATTATTTTCAATTTAAATATTGAAACAAATATGCACACTATAAAATCTATTTTAATATTACATTGCATTTTAAAGTAAAAAAAGTATTCCCCTATCAAGCCCAATCACACCAAGAGCTTCTCCATTTATTCAAACATTATTTTATCATAAAAAGTCATCCACTATTTGATTTTGTACCATTCTAAAAGTAAGCACTTACTTTTATGCTCTTTTTGGGACCATTTTATCCCTCATTAGTGTGTTTCTTACATTTGGAACTCTTCTTGCATATTATAATTCAAATAAAAGTGCTTTTTACTCTTCTAATCTTGCTCAAAACTCTAAATTATCATTAATTTATATGAATAGCTCGTTAGTTATTCCTCTAATTAGAAAAATATTTTCTTTAAATGTATTTCTAACTAAATATCCACACATCTCATCATATTTTTGTAACCCCTTATAGTTATTGGGTTTGAGAATTTATCCCCAAAATTTAACACCTCTAGGTATAGCTTAACCTCGACCTATACCTAGTGTAGAGGTTAGGGTTGAACTCTACTCAAGAGCTAAATTTTATTTATTTCTTAGGTTTGATGTAGTGAGTTGGAATTTTCCCAACTAGTGTAGTAAAACCTTTCAACCTTAATTCAAAAAATTAATATAAAAGGAAGCCTTCTCAATTTAGTTGATAAACCATAAGTTATTTGTGCAATCCACTCATAATAAACCAAGCATAAGAATTTGAGGAGTAATCAAAATCAAGAAATCATCCATCCATCCATTCAAGCATGAATTTCCTTGTTGAAAAGAGATTGTTTGAAGTGTAGAACCTATCATGGAATAATCATTAATTTGTCAATGATGTCAAACCTGCTACTTGTTGGTGAGATAATTTCTTTTCGGTCTGAATGTTATCATTTGATTAATTGATGAAGAAGATTTGGAAAGAAAAGGATAACAAGAGTACCTAGAGAAAGGTTGAGTTGTATGTTGTATAAAAGAAGAACTAAGATCATTTTTTTATAAATATATGGTAGACAAGGTTATTGAGAGGGGAGGGATGAGTCAGGAACCAATAAAATCTTAATTTATTTCACCAATTAATCCTTTATATAATATTATGATCTAATTGCATGCATGAAAGAATGAAAGAAGTAAAACATTCATGACACTTTGACAGAAGATATGGTGACCCAAAAGCCTTCCAAATAGAAAGTAAAATTGGGGTGGGGATGATACCCAAAAGCTTTAGTACTATAATATAAAGTTGGCCTATTAAGGCTTACAATTTATCATTTCTGGTGGTCTTCCCTGTAAGGAGAAATAGGGACTACTAGGTCCACATTATAAAATGATTTACCAAACATACAATTAAGTATGCACTCTATAAAGAGATTAATCAAAGATTGTCAAGTCTACCTTGTCAAAGGATTTAATTGATACACCTATTAGGATGAACCAATGGCTGATCTCTTATCTATAACTTTGATTTTCAGGTTGAGATTCCTTGTAATGTAAAGATCACCTTTTTGTGATAGATAAATATTTGTTGTCCCTTGTACTACTTGTAGCCTTCTTAATTGACACTTCTTCTCATCATAAACACTTCATTCATACATTTGGATATGATACAATTAATTACACATATACCAATCCAAATCATAACTCATTGGAGTCAACTATAATACAAATTTACATTAAAATCCACAAAATCTACTCAACTATTGTCACTTGGATTCAAAAGATAAACTCGGTGATGTTTTGATACTCAGAAGCCACTATCAACACTTGGCATAATGATGCACTCAATAGATGTAGAGGCTCAATCCATACTAATCACTTCCAAGTAGCTTAAACTTTCTCAACACTATGTGACTCAATGAACATTGAGAAACTCAACATAACTTGAATCACTTGGTTAACACACCATGGGTTGGTCAACACTATATTCACATCACTAACACTATGAACTTGGTAGACATTGGAGATCATGGTTAACATTGTGTAACTTGGTTAATACTATGGAGCTCAATCAGGATTAGAGTTTCCATCACTTGCACTAAACAACTCAGTAGACAATGCTACACTTGGCATGAACTATACATAGGTTTTGAAGCTTGGTAGCAACTGAATATAGACTACTTATCTTAGAAGCAATTGGAGCACTTGGTTAACACTACAAATAAAAAGATAATCTTGGTAGTAATTATAGAGCTTGGTAGAAACATAACCAATTGACTACATGTGAGTCAAAAATTAAAAAACTTGGCCTTAATGTCAAAAATCTCCCCCTTTGGAATTATTGACAAAAACACTTATCATTTCAAAACTGAATATTCAAAATTTCAAGTTAAAATATTCTTCTATCATCTTTCTATATCTACAACTTGGTAACATACTTTGTTTTTGAGATTTTTCAAAATTGCTTTTGTAAAAGATTTTTTTTGTTTATCCGTACATGTGTCTGTATAATAATACAATACTCCCCCATACATATACCTCATCTATACACATATATCTAGACTACTACTCCCCATACATATATTCTTTACATGTCTATACATATACTTCTCCCCCTTTTTGAAAGAAATGTCAAAGGTGTATACAATAAGTTAATACAAAAATGTGACATGAAATCATAATGTGCTTTCAAAATTAATTCCATTATCTTGTCCCAATTTTCATGTAAGTCCTTGCTTGTATATAGTGCAATCAAAACTTCTACTGATAGCTCCATGATGTGATTAGCTATGGAGAAGTTATTGTGATGGATGAGTGTCTTGGCATGTGAAATGTGTGTTTGCAATGCATCCATGTTTGGAATAATCATGGCTTGGATTTTTGTAAATGTGGCCCTAATCTTGGTTTATTCCCTTAATAATTCTACTTGTAAATTTGTCAGGTATCTAATGTTTGAATAGTGAGTAGAACCATAGCTTGGGTCAAGTGACAACTGGTGTGTCTATGGTAAAATGTTGACACACTTTTATGAGTCATTAAATCCAATATTACTCAAGAATGAGGTTTCAAATGATGACTCATAGCTCTCTATTCATGGAGTGCAAGGGTTTGTAATGGAGGCCCTCAATTTGACCTATTTTGTGCCCATGTAAGTACACCAAAAAATGAGAAATTTAAAGATCAAAATATGTATGCAAATGAGGATGCAAGCTAATCTAAACGATCACAATGCAAAAAAATGCAATAAATAAAATCTATTCTATGAAAAGAAATAACAATTCAATATTAATCTATGAAAGCTAATATGAATCTAAGATAATATGAAAATTCAAGGATGAAGCATGATGATCAAAGCCCTAGATACATGAGAGAAGAAGACAAGAAGAGAGAAGTTGCAATGAAGCTCCAATGTCTAAATTCTAAGGCTCAAACTCCTCCAAAATCACTCTCTGAACCTAAAACATAACAATACTATAGCAACTAAATTCAATCCAAATGAGAAGGAGAGTGCTCCTTATAAAAGAAACTATCAAGCTGGGAGACTTCTCACAAGAGCAATGTGGGATATATCCCTAAAAAGATGAGTAAGAGGAAAAAATTCACCACTTAGAGATATTTGCAAAAAATAGGAATCTATAGTTGATTTATTTACTTTTTTCATCAAAAAGAGAGTTTTAAGTGGGAATATATTTATTTAATTAAAAGAGAGATTTTCTTTTAATTATATAAGATTATTTTATTTATCTAAAAGGATGTTTTCATTTAGTTAAATAAGATAAGACTATTTAATAAAAGGAAAGATTTTAATTAAATAAAATAAAACTATTTAATTAAAAGATAGATTTTCTTTTAATTAAATAAGATAAGATTATTTAGTAAATAGAAATATTTTAATTAAATAAGATAAAACTATTTAATTAAAATAGAGATTTTCTTTTAAGTAAAGTAAGATTATTTTATTTATTTAAAAGGATGTTTTATTTTAATTAAATAATATTATTGATGAAATGATCAAACCTATTGCAATTTGATTAAGGAAAATGATTTGAATTGATTTAATAAAATATTGTGATTCATTGATTCAAAAAATTGAAAAATTAATTCAAGAAATTGATAAAATTGAAGAATTGGGGCCCATAGTCTAGGTGACCATTTTAGGGTGCATACATTTGCCCCTCTATGACTAATGTGTGATCATTTCAAGAGCACATGTAGTCAAAGAATGTAGTTGAAGTGTGAGGTCAATTTTTGATAACACTTTTGTCATGGCAAAGACAAGGTTGTCCCAGGTGGAACAAAGATTGATATAGTTGAATCAAGGACTGAAGTTTGATAGGTACTACACCCTCATGATTGAAATCAAAATGAAATAGAGGAGAAAAAAAAAATTGATAAATTTGATCAAATCAAACTAAAGATAAGGTTCTTGATGTAAGATGAAAAAATTAGGATCACAAAACCAAGGTAGATCTTCAGGCATGAAAGATTATGCCCCAAAGTTGAATTAGAAGAAAAGAAGTGGGGTGAAAGATACTGGAAGACAAAAGTTTGGAAGAGGTGGAAAGAAATGGAAAGAAGAAAGAAATTTTTTCCTCAAGAAAGAGAATGCCTCAAAATCAATTAATTGTTTAAGATGATCAAGACATGACCATAATTTATTAAAAGTCGACAAGAAAGATGAACGAAAACCCTCTCAAACTCATAATGCAACCTAAAAATGAAGTCTAATAATGCAAGCTACATGAAAATGCAAAGGTGTACTTGCAATAGAGCAATTTTAACATAGGATTTTGTGTTCATCATTCATTAGAGAATGTTAAGGAACTTATTTTCATCATTGGGCCATTATTAGCAAACATCAAAAAACACACAATCATCCCCAGTCACAAGCACAACTATGAAGATACAAATGTGATTTATATTGGATTGGAATGTGGAAAGATCCTAACATAAGCATCAAAGACATAAAGGTCAAGATGAATTCAATGTTAGCTTACCCAATTTAATGTAGCAAAACCAAGCTCATATCAAGACATAGATGCCAGGATGACCATAAGAATGGTTGTCCAAAAAAAATCAAGAATAATGCCTCAAATATCGTAAGTGTTTCAAGGGTTCAAGAAGAGACACTCTAGAGTTTTAAGATAAAAACCACAAGTAAAAAGAAAATAAAAATATGCCCCATCTCCTAAGTCCTCTAGCTATGCATATTGGAGAGACTTTTTAGACAAAAAAACTCAACAAAAATTAGTAACAATGAATACACAAAGAAACTATCATGAGATAGCTCAAGCATTATCATTTTATGTTTAAAAATCTAAGTGTCTTAACTGATTCTAATTTTTGACAATAAGGATAAAATTCTTGCAAGTAGGTAACATCACATAAAAAAATTGGATAATAACAAACCAATAAGTGTTGAAAAACACTTGATGTCATGGGTTGTATTGAAAAATACAATTGGGGTGGTGTTGAAGAACACCATTTACAAGGTGTCCTAAGACCAACGCATTCAAGAGACCAAAGCTAACATAGTTATGCCCCCCTAGACAAAGACAAAGAACAATTCCAAAGCAAGGAAATAAGGACAAGAAATGATGGGGAAAGGCTAAATTTTCACTAAGATGATCATTTTTTCATGACACTTTCCAATTTTTAGAATTTTTGACAGTATATCATTTTTTTTGGATTTTTG
This sequence comes from Cupressus sempervirens, assembly GCA_028749045.1. Lineage (NCBI taxonomy): Eukaryota > Viridiplantae > Streptophyta > Pinopsida > Cupressales > Cupressaceae > Cupressus > Cupressus sempervirens. Next base: position 574,697,275 of record CM053791.1, read on the forward strand.
AAATATATCATTTATTTTTATTTTTGAACTATATCATTTTTTTGAATTTTTTTATGATCAATAAATATATACAAAGGATGCCCATGGGCATCATGGATAAAAATTCTTCAAGTGCAAGACATTGATAGGATCAAGGAGTTTCTCTCCCTCTTTTGTAGATGGTAAATAAGCACCAGACCCAAAAGTTATTGTAATGATTTAAAGTCCAAGCCAATTAGGTTCAAATTTCCCCTTTTGATCTATATATTTTTCATTCTTAGGATTTTCATGTAGGACAAGATCTCCAACCTGGAATTCTCTAGGGCAAACCTTTTTATTGAAGGCTTTGGGCATGTGCTTTTGATAAACCCTCATATGTTCAAATGATGCTTTACATTTCTCATCTAGAAGTTCTAACTCTTGAAGTCTCATGGAATAGTAGTCTTCATTGGTAACTAAACCTTTCAGAGAAACTCTAAGTGAAGGAAGCTCAACCTCCAAAGGTAACAGTACTTTAGCACCATATGTGAGGGAAAAAGGAGTAGCCCTAGTAGGAGTATGTATACTTGTTCTATTGGCCCACAAAGCTAGATTCATCTGTAAATGCCAATCTCTTCCACTCTTATGAACTTTCATATGCATGATCTTTAGGATGGCCTTATTTGATGCTTTTGTTTGACCATTTCCTAGTGGAAAGTAAATGGAGGCACAATGTTGCTTAATCTTGAATCTCTTGTAGAGTTGTTTAAGGTCCTTATTTTTGAATGGACCTCTATTGCAAGTAATAATCTCAAAAAGCACTCCATATCAACAAATGATATGATTTAGAATTAATAGAGTGACTATTTTTCTTGAGGCAATAGAAAGTGCTAAAACTTCTATCCATTAGGTAAAGTAATCAGTAGCAGTGATAATAAACTTGTGTCCACCTAATGAGATAGGATGAATCTTCCCAACAAGATCAAAGGCCCAATGTTGAAATGACCAATGTGAAATAGAAGGAATGAGCTCCCTACATGGAGCATGTATTAGGTTACCATATTTTTGACACTTTTCACATGACTTTATAAAAGCTACTACACCAATCTACAATGTGGGCCAATAGTATCCCACCCTAAGAAAACTTTGGGCCACAGAAAGAGCACTGGAATGTCCTCCATAGATGCCATCGTGGATGGCAACTAATGCTTGATCAGATTCTTCCTTTTCTAAGAATCTAAGAAGTGTTCCATCTAGACTCCTCCTATACAAATAACCAAAGATAAGGGAATGGTGAGAGGTGTTTCAGATAAGGTTTCTACATTTAGAATGATTAAAGGTTTTGGGTATAATAACATCACAAATGTATGAATAGATGGCACCATAATGAGATGACTCATGACCAACAAAGGTGCAAATAACATGAATTTCTTGGGAATCATAGATAGGGTGATATAGCTCTTCCACTAGGAATTCAAATCTGGATTCATGTCACTCTAAATGAAGAAGTGAAGCATGTGTAGCCATGATAACAATGAGACTAATCAATAAAATTGTGATGAACAATGGTTAATTCAACGATTGGTTCAAGGTTGTGAATATGAATGGTTTCATCTTCGGTGACTAGAAATTTAGAGTTCATCAAGTAACTTCCTAACCTACCTAAATCAAGATTTTTCTTAATAAGTGAAGAATCATCCACTAAGGAAACATGTGAGTTCAAATCCTCTAGTCCTATAGGTGACTCATCAACTACCTTGGGTTGAGAACTATAAGAGTGGATGAAATCAACATCCAAGTTAGCTATGGAAGGCTCTGAGAAGGAATCCAAGTCATATGCATGTGCACTCATTTCTAAACTTCTACTAGGGTGCTTATACCATGAAGTCTTGGTATGCCTTGATGTTGAAGATTGAATATCATCAAGGGTAGCACATTCTCTTTCTATTAAACTATCTGAACTCAATTCATTTTGTTCTACAATTGTAACTATCTCATGAGTGAGTGTAGTATTTGAATTTTCCCAAAGGAGACTAGTGGAAGGAACCCAATATTCACACATATCTTATTGATTTTCCAAGTTAGGTTCATATTCTAGTTCATCTTGACTATCTAAATTCTCAAGAATAGGAGTAGTGTTCTTATTATGATTTACAAATCCTAGGCCAACCACCTCCTTAGATTTGTGTCCAAAAAGAACATGATCAAGAGGTTCAACTCTAGCATCCAATCTATGACTTAAAGGGCCATGTCTAGGATAGCCCATCTATTTGAATAAAGTATACCCTCTTCCATAAGCCTTAGGAGAGGGATAGAAGTTCTCATTGCATATGTATTTATCTTCTTTATAAATCTAGTCTCTAATAGCTACATCCTCTTTCTCATCTTGAATAGGTACTGATGACTATAGAAATGTGTCAAATAATGTCATAGCTAAAAAGGAAGGTCTCATTTCTTGCGAATGTTTTCCATAAAACCTAGGTGAAATTGGTAATGCTACAAGGAAGTTAACTTGATACCCTCCCATGCCAAGGTCTATTGATTTGAACTTGTCTCTACATTTAGCTAAAGTTACACCAAAATCATCTACGTCACTATTGAGGGGAACATGAGTACTTGCTAAAATTGAGTTGATAGATAAGTATTATCCCTAAGTATAAAAATCTTTGTTCTATTGTAAGGGAACTTAACACACTAATGATAGATAGATGAGATTACTTTCATACCATGAACCCATGATCTACCAAGTAATATATTTTACACAAGGGGACCAACATCAACTATTTGAAATAAAATATCTTTCTTAATAGGGCAAATCCTAACAGGAAGGACATCCAACCCCTTTGAACTTCTTCTTTCCTCATCATAGGATTTGATAGTGATATTTCTTCTAGTATCTATGACTTGTTTAGAACAACCCAATGTCTTTAAAAGACTCAAAGAACAAATATTAAGCCCAACACCCCCATCTATCAACACATTCCTAGCACAAGTTTTGTATATCGTGACTTCAATATAGAGAGAAAGATTATGTGGGTGGCTCAAAGATTTATCATCTTCCTCTAAAAAAGTGAGGTAATGAGGGCTAGTGATATGATTAACCATGTTTAGGAATTGATCAACATCCAAATCATTGGGAACATTTGTTGTGCACAAAGCATCCTCAAAGACTTGCTTATGTCTTAGAGACAACTCTAAAAACACAAAAATCAAAATTTGAGTTGGGATTCTTTGTAACTAATCGACAAGACTATAGTTTGACTAAGGATTGACTGCTAGTTTTGAGGTAACATTCTTAGTGTCACTTTCTTTTGCTTACTAGGTTGACTTGAATTTGGTCCTCTAATGAAAAGGGGACCTTGACTTCATGTGATATCATTGAGGGGTTTTTGATTAGAGATAGGAGTAGATTCCATGTCTAGATTATAACCATGAGGACCTTTATTCCTCATCATGTTGACATTCTATTTAACTACTTCATGCATGTTGAAAACATTCTCTACATTCACATAGGTGTAATTGATCTCATTTTTTCCATTCTTAGTTTAGAGTTTTGCCCCTTATCATACTTGGACAAAGGTTCTTTGAAGGCCTTGTGATCAGCATTAGTGTTCAATCCATCCACTTGAAGCTTACCATTCTCAATAAGATCCTGAATGATATGCTTGAGTTTCACATGGATTTCAACATTATGTCTAGTGTCATTGTGAAACTTGCAATAAGATTTCTCATCCCTCCACCATGGCTTAACCTCAGGTATATGGAACTTTTTTGGATGAAAAGGATGCACCAAGTTGTGAGAAATAAGCTTTGATCACTATCTTGTTATATGATTCACCAAATGTTGTAAAATCTCTCCTTTATCCCTTTTTCCTATCTTGGTATCTTGGCTTACTTCCTTGTTTATGAGCACTAACCAAATGAAGGACACCTTGATTATTAGATTTGGAGGAGTCCACAAATCCATCACTGACCACTTTTTTATTTCCATTCCAATATGAATTATTTTCTTTATCTTTTTTTCTGTTACTTTGGCTATTGTTGTTATTGTTTCTATGTTTGGCCAAATTTCCTTGTTCTTTCAAAACATCCTCAATTCTAAATTTTGTTTCAACCATCATGTCAAAAGACTCAAAAACCATCTTCTTAACTTTATACTACATTTTGGGAATCATGTTGCTAATAATGATTTCAATCTTCTCTTTTTTCAGGGATAGTCCTAGAGTAGCAAGAGCATTGTCATCTCAATCTTTGCAAGAAAGTGACATTTTTCTTGATTTTTCTCTGTGTTACATAAGTCCAACAGTGTGATAGATCTTGAAAGGTTGTATCCAAAGTGTTGAAATAAATCTATAAACAAGCTATTTCAAAGTCTTAATAGGAGGATTTGTGTTGGTGAACCACTCCATTTCTTGACCATTAAGACTCCTTGGAAATAATCTCATGAGGTATGAGTCTTCAAGATGAAATTCAAAGCTCATGGCATAAAACTAATCCACATGATCACTTGGATCCCGATTCTCATCATACTTTTCATATTGGGGGATCTCAACTTTTCTAGGAATGTTTTTCATATCAAAACTGATGAGGGTAATTATTGCCTCTATTTTATGATAGTTTTAAAACACTTTGTTAATGCTCTGTTTCATTTTCATCAAGACATTTGTGAACTTATGTTTACCTAAACCAATGATTAACCTATGGGTAGATAGTATGTCATATTTTGCCAATATCATATATATGATGCAGTTTTTCATATAATTATCAAAATGTGTGCTCTTATATTTAAATTTAATTTGAAAATGGTTATTTGAAATGATCTCTGCATTATAATTAACTTGTTAGCAATGAAGTTGAAGATGATTAGAAGAATTCAAAGGGGTAAAAGCATAGATCTGTGTCACCGTTTGTGATACAAAAATATGTTTTGGTCAAATCTCATTTCTCTATCAAAATTCAATTTTTAAAAAAAACTAAAAATACCCTTTTATAGATTTCAGATTCAATATCATCATTATATAAATTTTTGAGTGTTTTGATTAGTTATAATATGTTATAATATAAAAATATTATAAGTTGATATTTTAACATTTCAGAAGATGCTCTTTCAAAAAATGAAAAAAAATAGTAAATCATATCAATAAAATAAAAAATATATATTTATCACTAGAGGAGAGAATCCTCTTCATGAATATGTAATTTTTTTTCAAGAAGGTATAGATTTGATAGGGAACTTTTGACGGGAGGAAATTTTTTTTTGATTCTAACAAGTTCGAACTTGAGTACTTATAACAAAGAAAATATACATCAAAAATAATTATTTCTTTTTTTGTGCACTAGCTATAAATGTCATCTATAAAATATTTTCAAATCATAACAAAAAAAGATGATTTGCACATACTTTTTTGACGGGAACTACATCCTATAATTTTTACAGTTAAAAAAGGGACTTCAAAATAAAATAAAATGAATAAATTCTTAGTCAAAAAAATAATAAAAATTATAGGCATAAAATTCATACAATTCTACACATTTCATCAGTTTACATCATCTTCATATTTTAAATGCAAATACCATTTTTTTTGTCATTAATGTTGAACTGTCACATTCTGATATCACTTTTCTTTATAAAAGGTGACACAGGTTTGTGCTTTTACCCAAAGATGAATGTTGAAGACAACCAATAACATTCAAGGAGAAAATAATGTTGAGGTGTAGCCATAGTGGAGAAAAGTAATAATGGTACCAAAGGACATGGCAGGGAGTATGGAGGAGCTATGAAGGTTTACTGCATTCTCTACATTTATTATTATTATGGCAAGTGGTTCTTTAGACTTTATTATTCCTACCTTGATCCGTTATCTCTTCTTCCCACCTTGAGTTGTTATTTTCCTTCTTTCTCTCTTGCAAGTTTATAGCTAGGTTGTTTACTTTTCTATTTTGGAATAGGCATCAATCTCCTATATATAGGGACTGGACCAAGTGTATTAGTTTACTTAGAAGGAGAAAGTTTATGAGAACAGACTGTTAACTTTTGTAGTGAGTTGTTTTTATAGTTCTATGTGTTGTTTCTATGTAATGAATTTCTAAAATGTAATGAAATAGTTTTTGACTTCTATCCTATGTTAGTAGTTTAGTTGAAGCTGACCAAGGGGGCCCACTTGGGAGGTAGATTAGATTAGGATACTATAGATTTATTTCCAAGCATTTTTATTATTGCAAGTAGAAGTTGTAAGGTCCTTCCTATAGCATCATACTTTTTGAATGTTCATGTAGCATCTATGAGAATAGTTATAGTAGATGAACTAACTTGGAATATTTTTAGCCTTTCATTGTATTTTGAGTATTCATTTCATAAAGAGTTAAGTGTGTTAGTTTCCTATAGTAATAGTGTAATTTATTTTCCTTGCATTTTACTTTCCTATAGTATAAGCATAGTGACTCATTAAGAGACCTAGTGCACATACTGTGCCAACCATTTCAAGTATACATCCTTGGGTTTACAAGATTAAATGCACCTCATAGTGGAAAAAATAATCCTTAGATTGAATACATTATTCCTAAGCATGGCCTAGAGCATGATTATTATATATCTATTGTGAGGCAGACCATTTTTGGTGCCGTTGCCAGGGATGTTATCAAGCTAGGAGCATTTTTGAGTAATAGTTCTTGGATTTTTTTTATTATAGAAATTTCTAGTTTTGAAGCTTCCTTCACCAATGTGAAGAGTTCAATTTCATGCATCGAAGAGGAAGACAACGAGATGAATATGGCAGATTTCTTCCACAGGAGTCTATTAATTTGAACAAAGAAATTGAAGAAGAAGAAGTTGAGTTTCCTTTTGAAGATGCAAGCCCTATTTTTCTTACAACATCATCTTCAAGAGAAAAACCAATAGATGCAAGTGGTCTTCAACCTTTTACTAAAGTTTTGGCTAGTTTCCTTGATAATACTGATTTGAATCCACTAGTTGTTAATCATATAGTACCCAATGTCCCTTTTTAGCAACAACCTCATAATCTAATACCTCCAGTAATGACACATCATACTTTTCCATTTCTTCTCCCAAGCCTCATAAATATTGATAATCTTGAGAATATACCTACAGGTACTCTTCTAAAGTTCTATAGCCTTGCAACCAAAGACCCTGATCATTTCTTGATTTAATTTAACATACTTTTTCATGACCTTGACTACAACACTGATGCCCATAAACTCAAATTATTTCTAGCAACATTGAAAGAATCAACTCTTTAATGGTTCATGGGATTAGGAGCTAATGTAGTAGGGACTTGGGATGAAATGCAAACTCTATTTCTGGATAAGTATAAAGACTATTGTAAAGCATTTGGTTCAAGAGTAGATGTCATCTTTAGGATATCACAAAAGGAGGAAGAAATATTGGAAGACTATGTTTCACATTTCTTATATACACTGTAGAAGAACCCTTAACATGTGTTGTCTAAGGATTCACAAAAGCTAGTCTTTCTAAGAGGTATGAATGATAACTGTCTAGAAGCACTAGAATTGATGGCTAGTGGTGATGTATATCAAGCTTCCTAGGATGACCTTAAGAAGATCTATTAGAACTATTCAAGGTTAACCATGAAGAAAGGCCAAGGACCTTGTTCCACAATCACTAAATGAATCAACCAAGATATTTCAAAGCTTGAGATATCTAACCTCTTGTTAGATTTCAAATAGGACATCATCAATGCCACTAGACATCTTGACACAATGACTGAAAAGAAGAAGTATGTAGAAGTTGAGTTACAACTAATTCAACACTACCATCATTGCCAAAAAATAAAGAAGGATTGCCAATGTAAACTGGTCACAAGCATGGAGAACCAACATCTTCCAACTGAGTACCTCAAGATAGATTGAGATGATGAGCAAGTATTTTTTGTTGCTCAACTCTGGCCATGGGATCAACATCAAGGTATGCCTCAAGACCCTTTGTAAAATTAAAATTCATATGGTAATCAATGGCAAAATCATAATCCCCAAGGTCCTCAACAATACCAACCTAATTGGAATAAAGTTGGGCAAAACAACCCACAACAATCCCAATGGCCTCAAAATTCCCAACCATCCTAGAACAACCAATAGAATAACCAATGGAAAAACCAATAGAAGTACTGGAAAAACCAACAAAACTAATGGGAACCACCCCAAGGGAATTGGAAGTCTATGAACCAATGGAGGGTATCTCAACAGTGGCCTAACCAAAATACCAGTACTCCACAATTACCACCTCTAGTTGAACAACCTGCTCTAATGTCATGCCTTGTAAATATAGAACCTCAAAAATAGACATAGTTTCCTACACAACCTCAGCCAAATCAAAATAACCAATAGCCATAGCAACCCATGTATAGTGTTGATGCTCAACAATATCCTGCTTACACTTTGAGTGTTGCAAATATACATATGAGATCTGGTACAACTTTACTAGTGCCTAAACTACCTCTTATAACTAAAATACCAGATCCTCTTATATCATTGGAACCTCAATTACTAAAAAGGTTGACCAAACCAATGTCACCATGTCAACCCAAGTTCAACTAGTAGTGGAACCTCCTTTTCCAGAAAAGTTTATACAAGGCAAACCTATGCAAGCAGAGGAATAAACTTTTGATATTGTTGATTAGTTGAAGAACATACATGTCGAAATACTCCTATTTCAAGCCATTAAAGATGTTCCAATCTATGGAAAAGCCATTAGAGATGCTTTCCTAAAGAAGCCTGGAAGGAAGAAAAAGGACCCCACCATAGTTCATGTTGTGGGAAAATTGGTTGACATTATGTTAGGAAAATTGATCACACCAAAATATTTTAATCTAGGTAGTCCAGTAGTGAATGTTAGCATGAATGGTCAATCTGTTAAAAATTCTTTAATAGATCTTGGTGTTGCTATTAATGTCATGACCAAGGACAGTATGAAGAAGTTGAAAATAGAAGGATTAAGTGCTTCTCCAACAATTCTAAAACTTGTAGATAGTTCTACTATCACACCTGATGGGATGATAGAAAACATAGTTGTAACCTTAGATTCTTTAGAATATCCTACAGACTTCATGAGTCTATGCCCCTAAGTTAATATATCTAGTTACCCTATTATCCTAGACCTACCTTGGTTAGCCACAACTGATGCAAATATAAGTTGTAGATTAGGGAATATGACCATATCCAATGGCCAAGCAACAAAAAAATTTAATTTATATCATCTAGCACAACCATTACCAGATTTGAGCACAAGTTTTTGGCTAGATCTAGGAGATGAAGAAGAAGAGTTGAATTCTATAGTACATCTCATGATGATACATAGAAAATCCTTTCTATAGCTATAGGAGGAAGATTTATTACTTTAGAGTATCCTTACTAATAGTTGGGTGGTAGAAAAAGATGTATCTAAAAGTTTTGTGTCGGAATTAATCATATATGAAGAATGTGATGAGAGTTGTACTCTACTCAAAGAACCTGACATTCTTCATCCACTCTTACCATGTGAATTAGAAGAAATTCTAATCTCTGAAGCTACTATGGTAGAGTCTATTACTACTGTTGAACTATCTAAAGGTCATAATCTCCATGTTATACCCAAATTAACACCCATACAAAATAGAACAATTAATAGAGTTACTACAAAGGCATGAAAGGCCTTTGCATGGGATTATAGTGATATGAAAGGGCTTAGTCCTACATTGTGCACCCATAGGATATACATCAATGAAGACTATCTACCACTTCATCAACCCCAGAGAAGGATAAATCCAAGCCTCAGGGAGATCGTTAAACTGAATTACAAAAATTGCTTAATGTTGGTTTTATTTATCCTATATATGATAGTAGATGGGTGTCAACCCTAGTCATAGTACCCAAAAATGGAGTAAAATGGAGAATTTTTGTAGATTATAGAGAATTAGTACACACACACACACACACACAAACACACACACACACACACACACACACACACACACACACACACACACACACACACACACACACACACACACACACACACACACACACACACACACACACAGATGCTTCTGACTATGCCATAGGTGTAGTTCTAGCATAGTAATGTCAAAATCTTGAAAATGAAATATATTATATTAGCAAGAGCCTTCATGGACTAGAATTAAACTACACAGTGACTGAAAAAGAATTGCTAGCAGTAGTTTATACCTTGAACAAGTTTCGGCATTATATAACTAACTATCCCATATTTTTCCATACTAATCATGCAACAATTAAATATCTCATTAAAAAACCTACTATAATAGGTAGGTTAGTAAGATGGTTACTATTGTTGTAAAAATTTGATATAACTATTGTTGATAAGCCTAGAAGAGCCAATATTGTAGTTGATTATTTATCAAGAATCCATCATGATGATACTGACACTACTTTGGTAGATGATGCATTTTTAGATGAGCATTTATTTCATATTGCTATTCAAACTCCATGGTATGTAGACATTGCTAATTACATTGTAGCTAATAAAATACCAGAACATTTTTCTTACAAGGAAAATAAGCTGCTTGTCGAGAAAAGTTTTTGTTTCTCTTAGATAGATAATCTCTTGTTTTACACTAGACCTGATCAAGTTGTGAGAAGATGTGTGAGAGACGATGAGACATATGACATTCTACATGAATGTCATAATGAACCATGTGGAGGACACTTTGCAACAAAAAGAATAGCCTCAAAAATCTTGACAACTAGTTATTATTGGCCTACACTTCATAACTATACATAGAAGTGTGATAAGTGTCAAAGGATGAGACAATTAACAAGAACAGATGAAATGCCTCTTAACCCACTGATGACATTAACACCATTTGATAAATGGGACATGGACTTCATTGGTCCAATTGATCCTCCATCTTATGGGAAACCTTATATCCTTGTGTGCACTAATTACGTAAAAAAATGGGTTGAAGTCACAGCCATGGAGCATGCTCATGATGAAAAAGTTGTAGAATTTTTGTATGAAGAAATTTTACCTCACTATGGTGTACCCAAAGAGCTAGTCACTGACCAAGGTGAACAATTTACCTCTAATCTAATCTTAAAATTAATGAAATAGTATAACATTAGGCACCAAAAATCAAGTCCTTATCACCCTCAAGCTAATGGACAAGTAGAGGTCAAATCATGAGCTAGAGAACATCCTGACAAAAATAGTTCATCTACACTGTAGGGATTAGACCAGCAGATTACAAGAAGCTATTTGGGCCTAAAAAACAACTTGGAAAAATACTATAGGATTCACACCATTTGAGCTCCTATATGGGAAAGTAGCAATGCTCCCCATTGAATTTGAACATAAAAAGTTTGAGAACTGCACTGAAGTTAGACATTGAACTTCTTGTAGCACAAAGAGAATGTCATTTGCATCTTAACTCTTTGGATGAAATATGAAAAGTTTCTTTCAAATGTACTAAAATTATATAGAAACAAAGAAAACAATGGCATGACTCCCATATTATCAATAAACAATTTCAAGTTGGTTATTGGGCACTGCTATAAGATTCTAGATTTAAAGATATGCCAGGCAAGATGTAGACAAGATGGCTAGGTCCATATGAAATTAGTCATGTCTTTGATAATGGAGTTATTCAATTAACTACCATTGATCCAATGCCTTTCAAACTATTAGTCAATGGTCATAGACTCAAGTTATATAAATGACCCCAAACAAAAGAGGACTTCCTGCAGTAGTTCCAATGGCCAAATTCAAATACAAACCAGGTAACTCTTCTTGCAGCCAAATGTGTCAACCTTTTGACTGCCGCTCTTCAACACTAATTTCTTTGTGCATGCTCATAATAAAAACTATATGACCACATAAAGTTCCAAATTTCTCCATTCACTTTCTCATTCCATTTCATTTCTTTACCTTCCACCCACCTACCTCATCTCATTTCTTTACCTTCCACCCACTTACTTTCCACATCATCATTTTCTAATGCTTTTAATAAACCCCACGAGTTTGTTGATGGATGCCGTCACTGCTGATGTAACTTTTTCCACCTTTTGGTATGTGCAATGATAAATTAACATGTGTAAGGTTTTCAAATTATAACTCATTTATAGTCTACAAATTTTGTTAATTATATTTAATACTACATTCTTTATATTATGGCGCTGATATGCAAGTTCCATACCCCATACTAATTCTGACAAGTGTGGACACTTGTCCATCTTTCATAGGGTGTAGAGAAGGTTACTAAAACCCAACAACTACATTTATTCATAAAGATTTTTCCATATCTTCATATTTCCTTAAGTACACTGTCTAGGTGTCATACCCATTATTTTTGAATGATTTTATTGTTGGGCTGTGATGTGACTTATGTTTAAATTTTAATAGATATGAATCCCATTTTTGGACAATTTTCACACACTTCCATGAATTACTCTCATTAAAGCCATATTATTGATCACAATGTTTTTTTATGACATTAATTACCTATTAAATGAAATTTGAAAATGGTATGTAAAAAAACAAAAGAAGCCTGAATTCTAAGGGGGAAATAGTGTAAGTAGTGTAGAAAGTGAAATGTTAAAGTAGAATGGGTGGACAATTGCAGAGGCAAGAACTAGTGGAGCATACCATTTTTCTCTCCAATGTAAAGGCTGTGAGGAGATTTAATGTGTGTGGCTAGTTAGGGAACTTTTTAAGTTTGACTACATATGATGAAGAAACAACCATAGAATTTACAAGGATGTTTGATGAGGGGGAAGCTTCTTATGGGGCTTAATGGTGGTTGCTATAAAGGAATGTATAGCAGAAGTAACTAGGTTATCGATGATAGGAGAACATTATACCAACATTCATGATGCAAGATCAGCTAGAGCTCCGTTTGTCATACCAACCGACCCTCGGATGGATATTATCAAGCAAGGTTGTAAAAGAATGTCTCTTCTGCCACCATACAACGAGCTGGTCATGCACATTATCAGCTACCTCACATGTGAAGGAAGATTTTCATATTTACATGCATATCATTTTAAATTGCTCAGTTGTATAAGGCATAATCATCTAGTTAATGCTCCCAATTTCTTGTACAACATGTTTTGTATTAGTGTCGAAGAAACTCAAAAAAGAAAAGACAATTCCATCACCCATCATGCCCTAGTTAAATTACTCATAGAAATGTCACTTAGGGATGTTTCACCCCTATCATAGGTAGAATTTGTCCAAGCTAAAACCTTACAACCCTAGGCTACCCTTCATGAATAGCCTAGTGAGGAGAATGTAGTTCCCACTAATGAAACTACTAAGCAAAGCACTCAAGAGGTTGAGGTCAAAAATGTGTAAGACAATGTATAAGAAAATGTACAAGAAAATATGCAAGAGACTATGCCTTCACCTATTCAAGAAACCCATAAACCTACCTCTAGCTAAGCAAAGAGAAAATGAAAATTGCAAGAAGAAATCTCTATTCTAGTAAAAGAAGAGCCAAACCCTATAGTTGTGAGGCAAAAGAGAACCAAGAAGGGTCCTATAGTAGTTACTCCTATAGCAGAGATAAAAAAAGGAAGAGGTAGGCAGAAGGTTGTGATACTCTAGGACAAATTTCCAAAGAATGCCCCTCATCCAAGCTCTCTACTAAAGAATCCCTTGTATAGTTTGTTCCTGATTACTCTCCTCCTCACCCTGAAATTGAAAACATTCTTGAAAACCCTAACAAGGAATGTAGGGTTGAGGTTAATGAAAATCTAAATAATACCCCAATAGGCCAACCAGGTACTTCGAGCTATAGGGATGAAATGGTTCTTGAACAAGTTTATCCAAACACTACCCTAGTTCCCTATAAATCAACATGGTTTATTGATTTTGTAGAATAATTATGGAGGGAACAAATAAAAAAGAAAAGAAATCATGAAGAAGACAACAGATCCATTGCCCTATAGAAACTCCTTTTTCAATTGTTTGGACAACATATGTTTGCTAACGCCTTATGGGAAGAGGAGAGGAAAAGAATGAAGAAAGAAATAGCGTCTCTAAGTGCAAAAATTATAGATTTGAAAGAGCAATTGGAAAATCGAAAACAAAGGATGGATCATGCCCTCAAATTGGTTTATCAAGCACTTGCCTATAGACCATAGCCACAAATTTATGCTCTCTATTTAAAAGAATAATTTCTCTTATTCCAACTCATGCTTACCCTTAAGAATATAAATGCAAAATTTCAATCAACCTAGGAATTTTATGGTTTATATCAAACTCTACCATCCTGGCAGCAGATTTTTCTCTATGAATTATATGTGCATAATTTTGTTATCCCTTTAGAAACCCAATGGAACCCTTTACTCTATATAGGAGATATAAATTTAAGAGCTTTGATGGCTTGGATGTCTAATGAAGTAAACCATGATAGGAAACTGAATAATTACAAAGATGAGGAAAGGACAAAACCCCTACCATTAAGAGCCAAGAGCAAAAAACCAGAAGAAGTTCTTAGGGACTAGTTTAGGTTAAATTATGGGGATAAGGACAAGGGAGAGATGATAGAATCTTCACTACCAGAGACAAGGCCTATGATAATTATGAAAACTTTCCCTACTTTTCTTTCTAGAAAGCTATGGCTAGTGCTACAAGTAGATGGGCCAGATTACTTGAGTCACTTAAAAGGTCAGAGCCATATAGTCCCATCAACCTGGGAGCTACCCTTCACCAAGCTCCAAAGTATCTGGAGTTAGGAAAATAGGCTAGACTTGAATTATGGTGCCCACTCACTATGCAACCTTTAATGCTCATGTGGCCTTTATATGACATTAATGCTGACAAACTTGACAAGCTGTAGGAGGACAATAGAAGGGAGGTTTGGGAAAGAATATGAGGATTCTATTGTACCTTCAAGAGCAACATGAAAGGAAAGGTAGAAGTGGGAGAATTCAAGTCACTGACTAGGAAATGTCATGCTTGAGAACAAGTACCAATTTACCAGGGGGCAGATGATGAGGCTAATTATTGTCTCCATTTTATGATAGTTTTAAAAAACTTTATTAATACTCTATTTCATTTTCATCAAGACATTTTTGAAATTATGATTACCTAAACCAATGATTAACCTATGGGTAGATAGTATGTCATCTTTTGCCAATATCACATATATCATGTAGTATTTCATATAATTATCAAAATGTGTGTTCTTATATTTTAATTTAATTTGAAAATTCTTATTTTCAATTATCTTTACACTATAATTAACCTATTAGCAATGAAGTTGAAGATGATTGGAAGAATTCAAAGTTGAACGTTGAAGAAAACCAATAGCATTCAAGGAGAAAAGAACATTGAGGTGTAGCCATGGTGGAAAAAATTCATAAGGGTACCAAAGGACATGACAAAAAGTATGGAGGAGCTATGAAGACTTACTGCATTCTTTGAATTTATTATTATTATGGCAAGTGGTTGTTTAGACTTTATTATTCCCACCTTGAGCGGTTATCTCTTCTTCCCACCTTGAGTTATTATTTTCCTTCTTTCTCTCCTATGGGTTTATAGCTTTGTTGTTTAGTTTTCTATTTTAGAATAAGCGTCTATCTCCTATATATAGGGATTGGACCAAGTATGTTAGTTTAGTTATAGGGAGAAAGTTTATGAGAACAGACTGTTAACTTTTGTAGTGAGTTGTTTTTACAGTTCTATTTGTTGTTTCTATGTAATGAATTTCTAAAATGTAATGAAATAGTTATTGACTTCTATCCTATGTTAGTATTTTAGTTGAATTTGACCAAGGGGGGGAACTTGGGAGGTGGATTAGATTAGGATAGTATAGATTTATTTCCAAGCATTTTTATTATTGCAAGTAGAAATTGTAAGTTCCTTCCTATAGTATCATACTTTGTGAATGTTCCTACAACATCTATGAGAATAGTTATAGTAGATGGACTGAGTTGGAATATTTTTGAGCCTTTCATTATATTTTGAGTATTCATTTCATAAAGAGTTAAGTGTGTTAGTTTCTTGCAGCAATAGTGTAAGTTCTTTTCCTTGCATTTTACTTTCCTACAACATAAGCATGGTGACTCATTAAGAGACCTAGTGCATATACTATGCCAACCATTTCAAGTATACATCCTTAGGTTGACAAGATTGAATGAACCTTATGGTGTGAAAAATGATCCTTAGATTAAATACATTATTCCAAAGCATGGCCTAGAGCATGATTATTATATACCTATTGTGAGGTAGACCAAACACTCTTATTAAAAGGGTTAGAACAAATCAAATCAAGTGAGAAGGAACTCTTAGGTGTCATGAACTTGTCCATCATACTCTTCACTTGATTAAACCATTCTTGCAAAGATGGATCTTGCCTCCTAATTTTTTTGTTGACATCATAGTTGTAGGGAACTTTAGCACCCTTATTAGTTAAATTTTTTATGAATATATCTTTGTTTTGATATATATAATTCTCCAAACACTCTTGGAAAGAAGAATTTTGTTGCATTGTCCTGAAATCTTGAGAGTCATGGTCAAAATTTGAACTACCTCCTCCATACTATGAACCATGGTGAGAATTTTGTGAAAGTTATCTTGAAATCCTAGGAGGTGTTGATCTCCTACATGTTAAGATTAAACCATACAGAGAAATAACTATTACATGCAAATATAACCAATAAAATATAATAATAGATCACACAGAAAATAACACAAGGCACCAAGATTTGATGTGGTTCACCCAATCCCTGGGCTACATCCACCAAACAAAAAGTCTAATATTATTATGATATAGTGATTTCAACCTAATAACAATCTATAATCCCTTACAGCTCAATATCGTTGCAAGAACCAATTTCATATCACTACAATGAAACAATCCCTAACCCTAATCCCTTTTATACAAGTATTTTTATGCCACTTTAGGGTTACAACATGTCTAGCATATGTTGGCCATATGTTAGCCACAATTTCAGCCATGGCCCGAAATTTGTTTTTAGGGTGCTACCCCAAACCCCAAAGAATTTATAAAGTATGTACAATACTTCCCTAATCAGTCACCACAAACTAACAATCTCCCACTTAGGGATTGATTAGACTCCACACTAAACAAAAATCTCCCACTTGGAGACTAATCCTATAGCTATGTTGCTATTTCATGAGGTTCCCACTAGAGCAAACCCTCCTGGACTCTATTGTTCTTGTATTCCTATTTAGTCTAGAAGACCAACTAAAGCTGAAGAAGAATTCAACTTCTCCCTTGTGACTACCTTTGTCAACATATCTACTGGATTGTCATTTATATGTATCTTGTCCAACTTTAACTATCAATCCTTCAAAACTGACTGAATGAAATGGTACCACAACTATATGTGTTTGGTCTTTGAATGTAGAGTTAAATTCTTGGCAACATGAATGACACTCTGACTATTTGTAAAAAAAAATCATCCCTCTAAGAGTGTCCCAATTCTTCCAAGAAGAACTAAAGCCATATCATCTAATTTGTTTCCTCTATACTAGCAACATACTCTGCCTCTATAGTGGATAAAGTATTAACCTTTTGTAATCTAGAAACCAAACTCACGGCTACCCCACCAACACTAAAGACATAACTTGTAGTACTCCACCTCATATCAATATCCCCAACCAAATATAAGTTAACATAGCCTTGTAAATTAGTAGTAGAGCCCCCAAAGTGTAAACACTTATTGGATGTTCCTCTCAAATATCTAAGAATACATTTGATTGCATTCCAATGCTCAATTTCTGGATGACTCATATACCTACTAATGATTCCCATTGCATGTGCAATATCTGGCCTAGTACAGACTATACCATACATCAAGATTCTTACAACTGAAGCATAGCATACCTTAAACATCCTATCCTCCTCTTGTGGTGTCTTAGGACACATCTCCTTAGTCAAACTCAAATGACCATGTAAAGGTGTTTTTATATCTTTAGCATTCTCCATAGAGAAACATTCCAACACCTTCTCCACATAATCAACTTGAGATAGCATCAATTTTCTATTTTTCCTATCTCTACAAATATTCATACCAAGGATTTTTTTTGCTACCCCCAAATCCTTCATATAAAATGCATGTGCTAATTGGTGTAAGTACTTCATAGTAATTGTTTTTCTTATCTCTACAATAGACTTGGGCACATGAGTGAGAAAGGTATGAAAGTCCTTCATTCAAAGAAAGTTTTACTAGGTCTAAAATGTGTTAATATGGATTTCTTTGAAAGTTGTGTGGATGGAAAACAAAATATAGTGAGTTTTGTAAAGATTGGGAAGGAAAACAAAAATGAGAAATTAGAGCTTGTGCATACAGATGTATGGGGATTGACTCGGGTATCTTCCCTTGGTGGCTCTAATTAGTATGTTATATTTATTGATGATGTAACTAAAAAAGTATGGGTTTATTTCTTTAGATAGAAATCTGATGTATTTCAAACTTTTAAGAAATGAAAATGCTTGATAAAAAATGAGACTAGTAAGAAATTAAAATGTCTCAGATTTGATAATGGTGGTGAGTATTGCAGTCATAAATTTGAATATTATTGCTCCACTAATGGTATTCATAGATAGAAAACTATTCCAAGGACTCCACAAGAAAATGGAGTGGCTAAACATATGAATAGGACCATAATGGAGAATGCAAAGAGCATGAGGTTGCATGCTAGGTTGCCCTTACACATATGGGAAGAGGCTATCAATAATCCTATATATTTGATTAATAGAGATCCCTCTACTCTTTTTGGTTGTGGTATTCCAGAGGAAGCATGGACTGGTAAGAAGGTGAGTTATTCTTTTCTAAAAACCTTTGGCTGCGAAGCATTTTCTCACATAAATTCTGAAAATAAAACCAAGCTAGAAGCTAAGTCAAAGAAATGTGTATTTTTTGGATATGGCATTAATGAATTATGTTATAGGCTTTGCAATTTTAAAAATCATAAAATTTTAAGAATTTGGGATGTCATATTCAATGAGAAAGTATTATACAAAGATCTATTGTAGCAACATGAGAAGAAAGAAGATGACTATGTAGTTCTAGATGATACTCCAAAAGTTGATGTTCTAGCCATTCCTCATGATGTGCAAAAACCACAACAAAAAATACCACACACACTAGTGAATGTTAGATCAACAAGGAAAATTAGACCTCTAGAAAGATTCTCTCCCTTTTTATATTCAATTTTACTTACTGATGCTGGTGAACCTGAATGTTATGATGAAGCTGTGTAGGTGGATACTAAGATTCAGTGGGAGTCTGCAATGAAATATGAAATGGACTCTTTGCTAAAGAATAAGACATGTGATTTATGCAAATTAACTATAGGTAAAAGAGCTTTACAGAATAAGTGGGTTTATAGGTTGAAAGAAGAGGAAGGAGGTAAGAAAAGATTTAAGTCCAAGTTAGTTGTAAAAGGATTTTCATTGAAAAAGGGAATTTATTTTGATGAGATATTTTCTCCCATTGTTAAAATGATTTCTATCTGTACTATTTTAAGTCTTGTGGCTATTGAAGATTTGCATTTAGAGTAGCTTGATGTTAAAATAGCCTTCCTTCATGGTGATTTGAATGAAGAGATATATATGGATCTACCATAGGGATTTGTGGTCAAAGGTAAGGAGAACTTAGTGTGCAAATTGAAGAAAAGTTTATATGGCTTGAAGCAAGCACCTTGGAAATGGTATCTAAAATTTGACAGTTTTATGCATGAGGATGGTTATAGTCGATGTCATTTACATCATTGTGTCTAGTTTAAGAGGTTGGATGATGATAGTTACATTATTTTATGTCTATATGTTGATGATATGCTTGTAGCTAGGTCTAACATGGATCACATTAAGGAAAGTAGAAGGAACAATATGACTTGTACAAAGATATAAGGTGCCTACTTTCACACCTTTTGCTACTACAAGGAAAAATTTTGACATAGTAAAAATCCCCTTGGACATAATCAATGAAATAACCTCTATGAGGTCTAGCATGAAATGAAGCACCAAAATCTAAAACCCATGAATCATCAAAACTTTCTAAAGATAGAAGCAAAGCATTCTCTTTAGATTTGTTACTTATCACATTTTCCTCCTTTATCTCCATTTGGTTTATCTCCTTAATTTTTCTTTTGATTTCAGCAATCTTTCATTTTATGACTTGGTTTTCCACAATACAGTAGTCATTCGGTCCTCATGATTGAGATCTCCTCCCCTTTGACTTTCCTCTTGATTTCCCATGATTTCTAGAATTACTTCCTCTCTTAGTCATTCTACCCCTACTTTGTGCATTCAAATCACTTCCTAATGTAGATCCACTTGAGGATTTTCCATGACTTTCCTTACTCAAAATTACACTGATCACATCATCATATTTTAGGGTACTGTATCCAAGAACAAAATTACTCATAGCCATTACCAAGCCATTTTAGCTTTTAGACAAAGAACACAAAATCAAGAGAGCCCTAATTTATTCTTCAAAATTGATACCCACAGAAGATAATTGACTAGTAATAGCATTAAACTGATTTAAATGATCTACAATAGATCCACCTTCTGCCATTTTCATATTAAATAAACACTTCATGAGAAATACCTTGTTTGAAGCAAAGGGCTTTTCATACAGTATCGCTAGGGTTTTCATCAACTCTTCTGATGTCTTTACTTTTGTAATATTAAATGCTATAGATGGTGCTAGGAATAATTAAATGCTTCCAAATGCCTTGCTATCCAAAAGATCCCATTCATCATTTGACATAGATCCTTGATTCTTGGCTTTTCCTTCTAACGACTTCCATAAATTCTTCTGATAAAGATAGTCTTCCATTTGCATCTTCCATAATTTGAAGTTTTGCCCCTTAAACCTGTCAACCCTCATCTTACCCTTTTCTACCATCACTTCCACTCAACTGTGAGACTCCCACTCAATCATGAGACTTTGCTACAAAGGATAACTAAAAAGACAACCTCGCTCTAATACCACTTGTTAAGATTAAACCATAGACCAAAATAACAATTACATGCAAATATAACCAATAACAAAAAACAATAGATCACATAGAAAAGAACACAAGGCACCAAGATTTAACATGGTTCACCCAATCCCTAGGCTATGTCCACCAAACAACAAGTCGAATATTATTACAATCCAATGATTACAACCTGATTACAACTCATAATCCCTTATAGCTCAATACCGCTATAAGAACCAATTTCACATCACTATAATGAAACAATCCCTAACCCTAAGCCCTTTCATACAAGTATTTTTATGCCACTTTAGGGTTACAACATGTCGACCATATGTCAGCCATATGTTAGTCACAATGTTGGCCATGGCCCAAAAAACATTTTGATGCGTTGCCCTGAACCCCAAAGAATTTATGAAGTATGTACAATACTTCCTTGATCAATCACCACAAACTAACACTATAATGATCATGTTTTGAAGCCCCTCTTCCTCTAGGGCTAGGAGATCTTGAATTTTTTCTTGAGTGTCTTCCACTTCATGGAGTCTTAGGAGGCATGAATGGAGGAGAGTTGTTTCCACCACCAACACAAATGTTAAATTAACCATTAAGTTATTGAGTCAAGAGTCTATCTTGCTCCTCTTGGAAAATTTTCCTTTCTATTTCTAACAAAGATTGTCTTTCCTCTTTGATATGTTTAAATTTCTCTACCTTCATAGCTTATTCCTCCAGGAAGGCTTTCTATTCACAATCAAGTGTCTTAAGTCTATCGCTCATATATCTTGAAGTTGTCTTGAGTGGTGAACTTGGTCTTGAATAGCTAAACAAGTTATTAGTATATGTTGCATTCACATGAGTGCCATGAGTTTCATCATCTTGGTTTTCATGTTGTGATGGTTCTTCTCTATAGGCTTGTCTCTTATTTCTTTTAGCAATTTGGTGTGCATCCAAATATCTAGTTGAGATAAGGGGTAAGATCGGTAAATTTTTATGAGAGGAACTACCAAACAAAATAGTATCTCAATTTTTTTCAAATATGTCATCAAGGCATTCATCCATTTCTTCCCTCTCTCATCGACTCATTATATAACTCATGTCCATATCTGAGTGAGAAGGTGCTAAGGGTGTACTCAAATCACTAAGGTTACTCTTTGGATCAAACCCAACTTTTGAGTTGTTCCTAGGTGATTGATCAAATATGGGTTTTTTTCCCTTACGTCTTTGGTGAATTTGAACTAAGGGTAATTGGTTAAAGACTACTTGAGGTCACTTTCCTTGATCTACTTGATATCCTTTTGTAATCAACATGAATGAAAGGGTGCTATTTGATAGGACAACCCAAGGAAATGTTAGTACCAAAATAAGATAGTAAAAGCACTCACTTGTCCAATAGAGAGATGACAAGATATACTTTTTGCAATAACCATAAACCAACACTACCATAGAGGTGCCCACTACTTTGGGTGAATACCCTAGCACATATAGATCAAGAGGATGATTTATCCAAATTATAATTAATTGAAATAGAAATTGGGTGGAAGTGAATGGACAAGAGATTAATAAGACTCTCCAAGAATATTATCAAATAATCCAAATTTTTATCTTCTCAACAAGGACAATTTTGAACTCACTGACTCTAAGCAAGGTCACTCATAAAATTAAAGACTACTAATTCAATAGTTCAAAACACAACAATCCAAGGTGTAAACAAGCTTCCAAAAATGGGGTAAGTGACCTAATCTGACTCAGATCAACCAAGGAGGACTAGAAAGGACAGAATAACAAATTGAGAAAGGTTTCACCTTGGAAACTTAGTTTTCTTGTTTGTTTTAAATGACCAACTAGATGCATCAATAGACTTTTGTCATAAATCTGGCATGCAAGACAATACTAAGGGAGTTCAACAAAACATCTACAAGAAATATGCAAGGGACAAAGAAACCTTGCACATAAATAAGGATAGTGTCTTAGTATGAACCTAATCCCTAGAAACTCTACTATGTATGTTCTCAAAATGTTTTCCAATCATGCACATAATCCTAAAAAAGAAAAATTGGGTCATAGTATGGTTTTTAGTAATGTTCAACTCTAAAAATCTTGAAATCTCAAGTGGGAAAAATCAAATTCTGGTACAGTAGGGTTTTGACACATTCCAAAAATTTAATCAATCAAAGATGCTAAGGAAATCTGATAGCTCAATAAAAGACTACACCTGTGGATATTTCTTCCACAAGGACATTTATATAGTGGGTGTTTCTACCATAGAAAAAGTGGCTACTACCACTTTAGGTTCCATCCACATGGTTTACCTAATAAAGGAAGTGTTCACTACAATTAACCCTCTCTAATCGAAGAAGACTCACAATATTGAACCACATAGGGACTTAGTTCAAATTCAAGGGTTCCGAGTTTCTGATGTGCCCAAAAGGGAACATAGCATACTCCTCGAGCCTCTTCATTACACCAAAACATAGAAAATAGATTCAGTGATGTGCTAATTTGAAATCTTATTGAGGTTTGTAAATCCAACAACAATTACTACCAATCTCAAGAGAGAAAGTACGAGAAAATGTAGGTCCAATTTTAGAGCACCAATCAAAAAGTGAATTACGAAAGCATGTAAAATGTTCAAGCCAAACACATGAGAGGTTCAATTTTAATTCCAAAGTCCAAATATTATAGAGATTTATAAGAATACCTCAAATCCAAAGCAATGTCTTCATATCACTTCCATGATCTAATGAACCAAGCAAGTGCTCCTAGCAAACAACAAGTAAACCAATACAAGATAGATATGTCTTATGCAAACCTTAGGGTTAGATCTCAAAATATGATTGTTAGATGTAATAACAACTAGAAAATAATGAAAATGAAAACTCAAATCACACATTGAACCATGTGAAATTAAATTGATGCTAATCACTAAATGCCCTTTTTTTTCCTCTTTTTTTTTTTCAATTTTTGACCTAGTCAACAAGATTGGACCTATATTCAATGAATTCAGACCAAAAACCTTAAATACAGAAAATATACCCCTATTAAAAAAAAAATTCCAAAAAAGTAATGATTTCATAAAAATATTTTCATCTGTGCCCTAGGGACTCATTTTTTCAAAACATACTAGTTTTTGTAAATCGAGTGTTTGATTCCTCATATTATCTTTAAACTCAAAACACAAAGAAACAACCCTATTTAAAATTCATAGAAATTTTCAAAAGTGAAGACTTCTTTGAAATATTAAATAATTTGTGACCAAAAATTATTTTTCATGAAAAACTAAGAAAATTTTATTTTAAAAATCAAATTAGCTCGAAAAATTCTAAATTTTAATCAAAGCTTCTCTAATATTTCTCCACAAAAATGTGAATTACAAAAGCATGTGAAACCCTCAAGGAAAACACATGAGAGCTTCACTTTTAATTCTAAACTCCAAATGTTATAGAGATGCATAAGAATACATCAGATCCAAAGCAACACATGCATATCACTCCCCTGATCTAATAAACCAAGCAAGTGCTCCAAGCAAACAACAAGCAAACCAATACAAGATAGATAAGTCTTATGCAAACCCTAGGGTTAGATCTCATAATATGATCATTAGAAGTAATAATAACTAGAAAATAACCCAAATAAAACCTGACGTCATATAGTGAACCATGTGAAAATTAAATCCAAGTTAATCATTAAATGCCCCTTTTAAATTTTTTATATTTATTTTATATTTTTGACCTAGTGAACAAGATTTGACCTATATACCATGAATTTAGACCAAAAATCTTAAATATAGAAATGAGATCCCTATTAAAAAAACCTTTCCAAAAAAGTCAAAATTTTAGAAAATAGTTTCATTTGTGCCCTAGGGACTCATTTTGTCAAAATAGACCATTTTTTTGTAAATAGAGCATCTGATTCCTCATTTTATCTCTAAACTCAAAACAAAAAGAAAAAACCCTATTTAGAATTCAAAAACCTTTCCAAAAATGTAGACTTTTCTAAAAAAATTGCTAATTTGTGCCCAAATCTGATTTTTCATGAAAAACCAAGAAAAAATTATAAAACTAGAGATTAGCTCAATTTTTAACCAAATCTTCTCAAATGTTTCTCCAACCTGCAAAAAACAAATTAGACCAAATCTACCGAGTCATTTGGGAGATATGATCATATATTTAAAATCTAGGGTTTTTCATCTCCAAATAGATTCACACAAGAGGGTTAGCTCCAACGATAGCCAAAATTAGCATTCAAAGGTGGGTTGTCCCATAGTGGGTGTCAAAAATGTGTGCTAAAATGTTGGCACACTTCTATGAATCATTAAATCTAAGATTAATCAAGAATGAGGTCTTAAATGGTGACTCATAGCTCTCTATTCATGGAGTGCAAGGGTTTTTAATGGAGGCCCTCTGTTTGACCTAGTTTGTGCCCATGCAAGTACACCATTAAACAAAAGATTCAAAGATTGAAATATGCATGCAAATGAAGATACAAACTAATCTGAATGATAACAATGCAGAGCAATGTAAGAAATTAAATCTAATCTATGAAAGGAAATAACAATGCAAGATTAATCTATAAAAGCAAATATAACTCTAAGCTAATATGAAAATGCAAGGATGAAGCATGATAATGGAAGCCATGGATGCATGTGAAAAGAAGAAAAGAAGAGAGAAGTTGCAATGAAGCTCTAATGTCCAAACTCTAAGGCTCAAACTCCTTCAAAATTTCTCTCCAAACCTATAGCATAACAATACTATAGCAACTAATATCTATTCAAATGAGAAGGAGAGGATTCCTTATAAAAGAAACTATGGAGCTAGGAGACTTCTCACAAGAGAAATGTGGGATAAATCCCTAAAATGACAAGTGGAAAAAGCTCACCACTTAGAGATATGTGCAAAAAATATAACCTTTATTTGATTTGTTTCCCTTTTTTTATCAAAAAGAGAGCCTTCAATGGGGATTTATTTATTTAATTTAAAGAGGGATTTTCTTTTAATTAAATAAGATAAGATTATTTAATTAAAAGGGAAATTTTAATTAAACAAAATTATTTTATTTATTTAAAAGGATGTTTCTTTTTAATTAAATAAGAATATTGATGAAATGATCAAACCTTAAGAAATATTGAAATAATTAAATTAATTTCAATTTGTTCAAGGAAAATGATTTGAATTGATTCAATAAAATATTGTGATGCATTGATTCAAGAAATTGATAAATTGAAGAATTAGGGCACATAGTCTACACAATCATTTTAGAGTACATACAGTGTGCACTTGCCTTCAAGTTCACATCTATCTTTGACAAATTTTCTTTGATTCCTTGGGTGAGGATAGATGTATCACACAACTTACCAAATAATGAAGTTACATTATTTATAAATGTTTCTAATGAACTAAGAATAATAGACAATTTTACTTGGTTTATTGCCATTTTCTGAGCCACTTTTTCCAATACCTTGTTTTCAAACTTTCTTTCTGCTCTCTATAGCAACTTATCTTGTCTATTAGATCTTCATTGAATTTTTGGACAACTTCTATTGAGTAGTCCAAAATAGGTTGTGTACTATTAACCTCAATACTTAGAGCATCAGTAAATATGCTCTTTATATCTTCGAATACTTGGTTTTCTTTCTTTTTCTCTTCTCTAAGATTTTGTTGCTTGGCTCTCTTCTTTAGTAGTTCACCCATGGTGTCTATTTGATCAAGGTTGAGCATAGAGATATCCTAATTTGGAACAAATATATCCTCATCAA
This sequence comes from Cupressus sempervirens, assembly GCA_028749045.1. NCBI lineage: Eukaryota > Viridiplantae > Streptophyta > Pinopsida > Cupressales > Cupressaceae > Cupressus > Cupressus sempervirens. The sequence goes on from CM053791.1 coordinate 574,723,932, forward strand.
AATGAATTTCCTCTTCTTTGCCTTTTCTTTCAGAATGCTGGTAATAACTTGTTTGCTTTTATTTGAAACTTTAGTACTTGGTTGAGATTTGGTCTGAACTATCATTGTACTGGCTATTGACATATGTGGAATTGAGACAATTTTAGAAACTGAAGAGCTAGCACAAAATGTAGAAGTGACACTAATAGTGGAAATAACTTGTTGTTGCATTGCCAAATTTGGTGATGGAGGTACTTGCTGCTTAGTAGATGAAGTGTTGACCACTTCAATCAATGTAGTACTCAATTGAATAGCTTCATAGATTGGTTGGGTACTTGGTATAGTAGTGGTTACCACAACCAATTTGGTATAAGATTTCTCAGATCTTGATGGCACTAAGCCTTTTCTCAAAGAATGAGAAAATGAGGCCATCACTACAACTACAATATTTTCTTGATTAGTCTCCTCAATACTTTGAATATCTAGGAAAATTCCTTTAGTAGCTTCCTATTCTTCCTCCTCATCATCAAGATTTACATCATCTATCATCTTTATCTTCATTTTCATCATCTTCCTTGTCATCTTTTTCATCTTTGTCATCAACATGAACAAAAAAGTCACTCAGTTGATGTAGTTGGTAGATGTTCGTCCATGCAGTCATGGAAAATTTTACCATAGATTCAATGTCTTTCATAAGCACAAGACATGTGTTAAAATTAGATGTAAGTTTCTTTTAATTTTTCTTCAATTCTTCCTTTAACTTTTTGTTGCTAAGACTCGACATAAGTTGTCTTAGAGTCTACTCACAGATATCCATAGATGTCTTCTTTGCATTATCCTACCATGGCTTGATTTCTTGAAGAAGTGCACCAGGAACTTGCTGAGAGATCTCATCTGGTGAGTACTTCCATTTTCCTAATTCAGATAATAGGATATCTTCAATTTTTTCTTTACTTTAGGGTTCCTAGTTTCATATTTTAATGATTTGAACTTGTTCATGCCAAAACCTTCTTCCATTTCCTTAAATCTTTCTTGAAGTGTAGGAGCTATCTTTCTAAAGATAATCTTTTCATCTTCTTCTTCTTCTTCTAACTTTAATTTCTTCCTGGACTTTGGTGCCCTCCTTGTGAATACTATAGTGGATTACTTAGTAGGACTTGTTATGATAATCTTACCTTTTTTCCTTAGAGGCTCTTCTTCCTCATTTTTGGTTTCCTCTACTTCATCATCTTCCACATCATCACCTTTACCCTCTATTAGTAGGAGAGTCGAACTTGTTTCTCTTAGGTTTTCTATCCTCTTTCTTCCTTTGTTAACTACTTGACGAAGCTTGATTTCAAGTTCTATCCATGATTTGGCATTTTCATAAATTCCAAAATAAGGTTCCTTAGGATCCACAGGCTCATTTAGCATAGCCTCAATGATATCTTTGGTGTCATCAATGTTAACCTCAACTCTAGAGGCTTAACCCATGCTATTCTAATTTTGATTGCTTGAATATATATTTTGTCACAGTCCACCATAAAAAATATATCATCATTGTAATCTTATACAAGTTTCTTTAGTACTATATATATATATATATAAAATTCATCTTCTCCTTCAATGTTTCAAAATAATTATTCATTATCCTATCAAAATTTTCACCCATCTCTGCTATATACTCATTAATTTGATATACAACAAGTACATCTTTTCTCCATAGAACTATGCCTTTAGATGCAAAGAAAAATAAACAAGTCAAGAGTGAACCAAACTTACACAGATTGTTTTTGGAACCTCTGATGCTTTCCATGTTCTTATTGAACTAATTAAATAACAACTCAACAAGGTCAAATGTCATATGATTCTTCACCACTTTGAGAGCCAAATATACTACCTCACATGACACATTATTGAGATAACTAGAGCTATAGATCTTGTGGGCAATCACATGAATTCCAAAATTTAGTTCCATGTCTATGATTCCACTTATCTTCACTCCTCTGCCATCCTACTTAGCAAGAGTTTTCTTCACTAGTTCAACTTGACCTAGAGTTTTGGTCACCTTAGCTTTGTTCAACATTGGAAGGCTAATGATTCTATGAATCATCTTTCTTTTTATTAGAATGGGTTGATCCAACCATAAATTCCCATTGTGGACTTAGCACTAGATAAATCTTATCCATTTAGACTAGAAGTCCCTCAGCATATGTGAAATATGCATTAAGCCCTTCTCTTCCAAATGTTTATGCTTAGGTTTTTGAATGCCATTCACACATAACTTGTTTAATGCTTCATTTATCTCATGAGTTCCTAGCTCTTGAATAGAATAGTGATAATAAAAGCATATATCATGAATTAAAAATACCTTGGGAGGAATCTATGATTATGTACTAGCTAGGTCAAGCATTTTGACAATTGCTAGACTGATTTTGAATTTTGGAAGCTTGCATTCCACTCCATGAATCAAAATTTCTGATTATTTCTTGGCTTTGTTGCTAGAAGATGCCATGCTTGGTAGGGTCTTGCGAGTTTCTTTAAAATTGAAAATTTCTTCAACATCAAACACAAAATTTCTTTTCAAATGCCATAAATTATGGTACATTTACTTGCTCAGTGGTAGGTTGTCTTTCGTTTGGTTCATCCTTTAATGCTCATTATAAATTCATAGCCTGGTAGACTTATCATCACTCCATAAAGTCTCCAAAAAATTGATGTCTTCTCATAATATTTCAGTTTACCACGACCTTTCACGATAGGGTCTTCTAACCTGCCTAGCTAAGTATGGTCTTGAATTTTTGTAACCACTCAATGATCCCTGTGCATCTTGAATGCTGATATGGATCTTTTTTTCTTGTTGGCTGGAATTGATGAGAGATATTTTCTTTATAATCTGAGTTCTAGTTATTCCCATAGGAATTCAAGTTAAAATTCTTGAGTCACCCAACTCTTGAGTGGCATTTACTTCATGACTTGGTCTTGCATTCTTAGGAGACTTTGGCACCCATTGCTTCCTCAATGTACCTTCTTATATTGTTAGATTTGGCTTTCTTTTCATCTCTAATTCTTCTAGTGTTCATACAGTTCTTGGCAAGATGTCCAAGTTCTATACAAATGAAACATCTTTTAGTGGTATCTCTTTTCCTCCTGTGATGTTTCACATAGTTTTCTCCAATGTACCTAAATTCACCATAGTAGTGGCATCTATACCATGTGTTGTAGTCCTATCCAAATATAGATTTCACAATCTCTTGTACTAGATTCAATTTCTTAGTTTTGCATTCTGAAGATTTGTGTTCTTGTTTATTGCAACTATAGCATTTTCCTTCAAATTTAGATTTCTCCTTGCATTCACTTGCTCTATTTTGATACTTATTGTAATTTTAGCACATTCCATTGAATTTTTCTTTACCATTAATCCAACATTTACTTGATGTATGACCTATCTTACCATAGTGATTTCAAGTAGGCCTTTTATTCTTTTGATCTCCTTGCTTAGATGATTCTTCTTCTTCTCTATAACCTAATCTTGCTTTGCCTTTGTGTCTGTACTAATTTTATTCATTCAAATGATTTATGCTTTCTTGAGATTTCATCATCCTCTCATTGCTTTGATTCTCAATGTTGAGATCATTATGTAGTCTTCTATTCTTTGATCTTAGATTCATTAGTTCTTCATTTGCACTAGTGAGTTAATCAATAAAATCTACTTATTGAAGGGATAGTTGATTCATTTCATTGTTCTTCTCTTCTATCTCTTCTACGGCTTTGTCTTTTTGTTCCATAACATTACATATTCTGACTGATTGGATTTCTTGTTCTCTTTTTAGCTTTCTTACTTCATCTTAAAGAGTAAGATTATTCTCAAGTATATCTTTGATTGCTTCATTAGCTTCATCTAAATTTCTTTCTAGGCATATGTCTTCAATTCTTTCTTCAATGTAAAGATTATCATTTGATTGTTTTACTTGTTCCTTCCTTCTTTGAAATGATTAAGACAGATGCTCCTTTTCTTTTCTAAGATTTCAAATAGCTAATTCTAAATCCAACTTTTGATTCTCAATAGCCTTTTCTAGCTTGTATAACTCCATTACTTTTGATCTTTTTGCAATATGTTAAACTTCTTCTTTGAGAACTAATGGCCCTGATACCAATTGTTGGAAATATAATGAAAACAAGGTTACTAAGAGGGGAGGTGTGAATTAGGAAACAATAAAATCTTAAATTATTTCACTAATTAATCCTTTATATAATATTCTAATCTAATTGCATGCATGAAAGAAGTAAAAAATTCATCACACATTGACACAAGATATAGTGACCCAAAAACCTTTGAGATAGAAAGTAAATTAGGGTGGGGATGATACCCACAAGCTCTAGTATTGCAATATATCATTGGCTTGTTAAGGCTTATGATTGATCGCTTTTGGTGATCTGCCCTGTTAGGAGCAATAGGGACTACTAGGTCCACATTGTGAAAGGTTTTGCAAAAGACACAATGGAGTATGCACTTGGTAAAGAGATCTATTAAAGACTATCAAGTGTACCCTATTAAAGGATTTAACTAATACATCTATTAGGATGAACTAGTGACTGATCTCTAAACTGCAACTCTAATCTTTTGGTTGAGATTTTGTGAAATGTAAAGATCACCTTGCTATGATAGATAAATCTTTGGTGTCCCTTATACTACTTGTAGCCTTCTTAGTTTGCTCTTCTACTTATCATAAACACTTCATTCATACATTTGGATATGATACAATTCATTACATATATACCAATCCAAATCACTATTCATTGGAGTCAGCTAGAATACAAGTTTATATAAAATTTCACAAAGTTAGCCCAATTTTTGCCACTCAGGTTCCAAAGACAAACTTGGTGATGTTATGATACTCAAGAAACACTATCAACACTCATCATCATTATACACTTGATAGACATAGAAGCTCAGTCCATACTAATCACTTCCAAGTATCTTGAACTTGATTAGCACTATGTGACTTGGTGAACACTAAGAAACTTGACATAAATTGAATCACTTGGTTGATACACCTTGGCTTGGTCAACACTAAATTCACATTAGTAACACTGCGAGCTTGGTAGACACTAGAGATCATGGTTAACATTGTATAACTAGGTTAATACTATGGAGCTTGATCATCATTAGAGTTTCCATCACTCACACTGAACAACTCGATAGATGCTTCTGCACTTGGCAAGAACTATACATAGGTTATAAAGCTTGGTAGAAATTAAATATAGACTACTTGGCTAGTGCGCAATTGAAGCACTTGGTTAACACTACAAAATGAAAGATAATCTCAGTAGCAACTATAGAGCTCAGTAGAAACATAACCAATTGACTAAGTGTGAGTCATGAAAAAATTGACCTTAATGTCAACACAATTAAGACATTGATGATTTTATGTATTATTTTCATAAAAAGTGTTTGCCAAGCTTGGCTGATAAAATAGTGTAAGCCAAGAAAAATTAGTTAAGACCAAGCAGAATTATGTAGGTGGCGAGTGTCTAAAAATGTAGCATATGCTAAGCATCAATAAAATTTAGTAAGTGTCGAGCATGAAGGAAATAATAATGGTGACTGAGCAAGGAAGACTTACTAAATGTCAAGCAACCCAATGTTTGCTAAGCATTAGAAGATTGCTATTGCCAAGTAAATAGTGTGCATGCCAAGTGACAAAAAAAAGTGTTATATCAAAGATTTGACAAATCAAAGCCAACTAATTTTATTTCTTGAATTGTGTGACACATGTGGAAGATAAGTATGATAAGTTGGTGGCACATAATTCAAGGTAAACTATTTTGAGGAAAATCTAAGGAAGATTGTATGAGAAGTTTCTAGATGAAACCTAATGGAAAGAGGGAGAATTCATTGAATCTAACCTAACCCTAGAATGGATGATTGTGATTGAGTAGAAAAATATCATAATACTCTTTAGAAGGGGATACAAGGCCATAAACAAGTGTTTTCATGTGGAAGAACCTAAGGAGGACAAGAAACCTAGGGTGTTGGTTCACATCGCGGCCTTAGGGATGAATATGCAATTGGCCTACTAAAAAAGAAGGCTTAAGAAGTTCAAGAGTTGAAGGATGAACAAGCTATTAGAGATGAAGGGTATAAATGCCACACATAATGGAGGACTGAACTAAAGATTTGTAATCTTCAAGTGAGTTGTATTTTTTTATCAGATGAAGTCCCAATATTGCTTTCTAATGATTGTATTAGTTTGGATAAATCCTTTGGATTAAGTTTGACCTAATAGTAATTTGTAAATCCTTTAACTAGGTGACATTCTAATGGAATTTTCAAAAGTCCTCTAACGAGGCTCACTCCTAATAAGGTGAATGAAATCCTTTAACCAGGTCACATTTAACACTATGCATTGTAACTTTTAATAGGGTTAGGTCCTCATAGAGCTCACTTTAGAAGAGCGAAAATTGGTAGCATGTTGCTAGTGGTTTTTCCAAAATTGGGTTTCCATGTTAAATCCTTCTATCAAAATGTGTGATTGATTTTGTGGTGTTTGATGTTTACATTTCTACAAAGTTATTTTGACCTAGGACAGTGACCTATTAATTTATGGAATTATTAAATGCATGCATGATATAGATATATGGATATGAATCTATTAAGTAATGGAATTTTTTAGTTATACATTTGGACTTTGGATAAATGATTCACCCCCCACTCTCCATTATTCTAAATAATCCAAAAATTAATATTAAAGCTTTGATGCTTGTAAGGAAATAGTTTGAAGATACTAGAGGCTAAAGATCAAGATGTTCAAAAGGGAGGTACCCAAGCTTAACAAGGATAATTTTCCTGCATGGAAAAGTTTGATGAATCTACATCTAGGAGGACTTAAAGACTTTGCACTATCATCTATAACTATTGAGTGTGTAGAAATAGTTAGAAGTATGATAGTAGAAGAATTGAAATAAAAGAAAGAACACAACCGGATAATGTTGGAAATTGCATCTTCCCTAAGCTATGCTAAGTTTAATGACATCCAAGAGTGTAAAACTTCCAAAAATATGTGGAATTCCCTACACAAGATATATGGAGGAGATAAGAATGTGCTGAGAGCCAAATATGAAAGTATCAGAAATAGGTTCAATGAAATAAGAATGCAAGAAGGTGAGAATATAGTTTAGTATTCTGCTAGAGTCAAGGAAATTGTTAATGTTGTCAGAAGATTTAATGGAATACTTGAGGATGAGACCATGGTTAGTGAAGTGTTGAAAACCATGTTCCATATCTATTATATTAGAGTCTCTACTATACAAGAACTGAGATGTATTCATGTTAATGTTCTAACCCTTGAAGGATTGGTTGGTAAGCTTACTACTTTTGAGCTTTCAATTTTTGATAATTTCAAAATAGAGAATGTTGAATCTACTTTCATAGCTAAATTTTCATTGAAAGAGCCTAAAGAGAAGAAAAAGGAAAAGGTCAAACATGTTTCTAGGGACAATAATATAGATAAAGATGATGTAGAAGAGCTTGAAGCATTATTGGCTAGAAGATTTCATAAAGGAAAAGGAAAATATAGAGGTAAGCTACCTATTATGTGTTTCAATTGTAACAAGGTTGGTCATATTTTTGCAAGGTGTCTAAAGAAGAAGAATAATAGAAATGGAGACAAATACAGAGATAAAAGAGATGAGAGGAGAAAATATTATAAAGAAAAAGGAAAGAAGGCTTACTATATTGCTGAAGAGAAATCCAATGCAGATTATGATGATCATGATGATGAAGTTGTGTGTGTTGTAATGAAGGTTGGTTCTGATGAAGATGAGGCAACTACTCTAGTGTCTTATGTGAACAAGAGTGATAGACAGATCATTGTCAATTGTTGTTCTAACCACATGACTATCTAGAAAAAAGTAAGTTCAACTCTCTTATGCATTATGAAAGTAAGTGTTAGATTTGGAAATGATGCACCCTATCTAAACAAAGGAAAATGATCAATAAAACTGACACATAAGATCATGTGTGATAATGATTACTATGTGGAAGGACTTAACTATAATATGTTTAGTGTGTTACAATTGAATAGTTTAGGATGTAAGATTGAATTTGGAAACAAAAATGCTAAGATCTATAATGCTGATGCTAAACTCATTAATAGTGGTGATGAGAGTCAAGGTGATCTATATTATCTTGACATGAATGAAGCTACTTGTCTCGTTGTACAATTTTGATGATGTGTGTCTAGGGTACAGAAGACTATGTCATGTAAATTATGATAACATGGTTAGTATTAGTAAGATGAAGAGAGTTGGAGCTTTGCCAAAACTATAGAAACTTGATAATGTAATGTGTAAACAATACCAATTAGGCAAGATGACAAAATCTAGTTTTAAGAGTACAACTCATACTTCAAATGCAATTTTGGAATTTTGCAAAGATAAAAAGGTGACAAATACATAATTCTATTTGGTGATGACTATTTTAGAATGATGATTGTTATGTTTTGAGAGAGAAATATGGTGCTTTCCAAATGTTTAAGTGGTACTTGGCTAGAGTTGAGAAAGAGATTTGTAAAATTCTAATGTGTCTGAGATTTGATAGAGGTGAAGAGTTTACATCAAATTAATTTGAAATTTTTTGTAATGATAGAGGAATCAAGAGACAATCCTCTACACCTAGGATTCCTCTAAAAAATGGGATAGCTGAAAGGAGGAACAAATATGTGATGGATTGTTCTAGAACATTGATGATGGAGAAGAATGTTGCTTTGAAATATTGGAGATAAGTTGTAAGTATAGCTATCTATACCTTGAATCAATTACAAGTGAAGAAAGGTATAAGTATTAAACCTTTTGAGTTAAGGTATGGACACTCACCCAATGTAAAATATTTTAAGGTATTTGGAAGAAAATGTTACATTCTTAAGGACAATAGGAAAGGTAAAGTTAATGCTAAAAGTGAATAAGGTATATTCCTTGGTTATTCCACAAGAAGTAAATCTTTTTAGTGTTTAAATACTAACACTAACAAAATTGTGGAAAATGCTAATGTAAAAGTTGATGAATATACAAAAAATCATGAAGAAGATCAAAATGAGAAACCTAAAGATTAAATAACTTTTGTGTATTAATCAACCAAAATCAATGGTTTCTGAATCAAATTCAATGGATACCAATTTTCATTCAAAATCCAAGCTATAGTCTGATGCTAAGATCAGATTACAAGAGAGGAATGTCAAGTTACCTGACAGATATATAAACAGTGAACTACAGATTGAATTTACTAAAAGGCTTATTCTTGAAGAGAGAAGAATAGGGCCAAGATTGTCAAAGTATATTAGAAGAAATTGCCCTATAAAAAAAATCATTAGTGGAAGAGAATTTGGAACAATGACAAGAAATAGATTGAGGAATGATACATGCTTGTTGAGCATACATGGACCTAGAATTGTAATAGATGAATTGGAAAATGAAGTCTAGATTAAAGCTATGAATGAAGAGATGATTAGATTGAGAAGAAAAAAACCTGGTCACTTGTGCCTAGACTAGAGGATAGGAATGTTATTTGAACCCAGTGGGTGTGTTGATCTCATACTGCGTTTGACAATTGAGTGTCAACACACTTAAGACATTTACTTAGTTTATGCCAAACTACTAATATAAGTTGAGTATGATATGTAAATACAAGACTGTGTCAAGTTGCAATGAGTGCCAGGTCAGTCATGTGCTGAGTCACTCAAGTGCCAAGAAGGTAGACCATGTCAAGTGATTCAAGTGTTGAGTAAACAATAGATGCTAAGCAGTTCAGGTGTCAAGTCAGAAATAGAATTATAGTATGTGTCGAGCATCAGTAACTTCAAGTGTCAAGTAACATAGATTAGACATATTTTTTTGTGATTGCACATACAACTATGTAAACCATTTTCAAGTTGACATAAGGTTAGATTTAAATTCTTTAAAAATAAAGACAAACCTATTTGCATAATCCCTATGTGTTTACATGCAACCAATTAGAGAATAGGAATGATTAAGCGGAAAAAAGAATGAATCTCAGCCATAGATTCATACCTAACTGTAAGCCACCAAAGTCTTTATAAGGAAGATGAAGCCCAAAAAACTAGGAGGATAATGTTACATGAGGTAACAAGGGGTGAATGATTGAATTTTTTCAAAGAGCATTCAAGGTGACTTAGTAGTGAGAGTGAATTGCATAATTAGTTGGAGGAGAACAAAGAATAGAAGGATAAAAAATTGTCAAATTAGATCAAAGAGGATCAAGAAGGACTCTATAAGGATTTGATCTTTAATTAGGAAAATAGAGATAATCACATGATCTATGCTAAAACATCCTAATAGGTAATTTTAGTTAAATCTCCTAGGTGAAGTAGTCCTAACAGATTGTTGTAAATCATTTAGTAGTGTGACATTCCAAGTGGATATTCTAAAATCCTTTATCCAGACACACTTCTAATAGGGTATTGAAATCCTCTAACAAGGTGGGACTTAACAATGCTTGTAAGCCTTTAATAGGGTAGGCCTTTCATAAGACAGATCATGTTTCATGCTCAAACCATTGTAACCTTAATTGGCTACACTTTATTGCTGTAGTAGTGACGATTTGTGAGTGTCATCCCCACCCTTGTTTTACCTTCTCTTTGGAGGGTTTCTAGGTAATCATATCTAGTATTAAGTGTATATGTTCAATTGCTTACATGTTTTAGATGCATTTATTCTTCATGTTATTTTTAGTTCATTTATTACATGCATCTAATGAATGGTGAAATTTTTGATAGTTGAAGTTTGAAGTTCTGATTCACCCCCCACTTAGAAATATATGTTTCTCATTTGTAATTCTAATATGTTGTACAAAAACAAATTGGATGAGAATGGTGAAATAATGAGGAATAAGGCAAGGCTAGTTTACGAAGGTTATGCTCCAAAGAAAGTAATTGACTATGAAGAGACATTTACCTTGGTTGCAAGATTGGAAGGAGTGAGAACCCTACTTTCTTACTTTGCATGCAAAGGATTCAAATTTTATCAAATGAATGTTAAATAAATATTTATAAATGGTATAAATAAATAGGAGGTTTACATTGAACAACTTGAAGGATTTATTTATCCTAACAAGAAGAACATGATATGTAGATTACATAAAGCTTTTTATGGTTTAAGAAAGCTCCCAGAACACACTGTAAAAGGCTGCATAATTATCTTGTAAGATTGGTTTTAAGAAGGCTTATGACAACAACAACATATACTTGAAGTCTGAAGGATGCAAATGAATTTTACTGGCTGAAACTTTTATTGATGATATCATATTTGGAGGACAAAATGCATTGTGTAAGACATTTTTTGATGAGATGATGAAAGAATTTAAGGTGTTTATGTTTGGAGATATTAAATTCTTTGTTGGTTTGTAAGTGTATCAAATAAAATATAGTATTTAAATTAGTTAGTCTAAATATGTAAAGGAAATCTTAAAGACTTTTGGTCTGGAACATTTTAAACTAGTTAGCACACCTATGGTTGTAGGAAACAAACTATCCAAAACTAATGATTTTGCTGAGGTTAATCAAATATTGTATAGGTCTATGATTAGTAAATTGCAATATTTAGTGTATAGAAGACCTGATATTGCTTTAGCTATTGGGATTGTTGCAAGGATTTCTACAAATCTCAAAGAGAATCATTTAATGGTTGTCAAGAGGATAATGAGATATCTTCAATGGATAAAAGAATATGGTCAATACTACAAGAAAAATGACAAGTTTGAATTGAGAGCCTATAAAAATTTTGATTGGGTTGCAAATCTTGATGATAGAAAAGGTACATGTGATGGATCATTTTCCTTAGGAATGAGACTAGTTACTTGGACTAGTGAAAAAAAAAATTATATTTTAAAATCTACTATTGAAGTTGAATATATGGTTGTTGTAGTGAAATTATACTAACATGGTATGGATTAATTAGTTACTCAAAGGTATGAAAGAGGAAATCACTAAACTTGTGGTAATCTACTATGACAATACATGTTCTATAAACATTTCTAAAAACCCTATTATGCATATAAAGACAAAGCACATAGCAATCAAATATCATTATTTGAGAGACTTGGTTTAGGAAAAGGAAGTGAGAATGGAGTATGTGAATACTAAGGAATAGATAGCTAATATATTGAAAAAGGATTTATCTAACAATGCACATGAGTATCTAAGATGTAAAATAGGGTGATACCCCTATCTCAAGCTACTTGAGAAGTTAGAGTAGCGCCCTACATCAATTGAGTTGAATGTCATGTTTTATAACTTGATGTAGTGGATCTTACTTTAGGAGCTACTTAAAGTAATGAAGGACCTAAAAAATAATACTTACAATCACAAGCAAGGTGATAGAGGGAGACATACCCAAAAAATTGAGGGAGAGATACCTTGATGAAGGAGATATACATGGAATGAGGAAGTGATACATTGATTCAGAAGATATTGCTGATAAAAGTCAGAGGTAGAAGATACATTGAAGAAGATTTACAAAGCCTACATTACCCTATACAGAGAATGGAAACATACTGATAAAGGGATAATTTCAAAGGTATTAATTTTCTTTTTGGTATTGTTGTTGGTATTGGTTTGCCATGAATGTGAAAGAGGGAGATTGTTGAAAAGAAATTGTTTGAAGTGTAGAACATATCATGGAACAATCATTATTTTGTCAATGATGTCAAACCTACTACATTCTAGTGAGACAATTTCTTTTCAGTTTGAAAGCTATCATTTGATTGATTGATGAAGAGGATTCAACAAGAAAAGGATAACAAGAGTACCTAGAGAAAGGTTGATTTATATGGTGTATAAAAGAAGCACCAAGATCAATTAAGACATTCTTGATATTATCTATTGTTTGTCTACTTAAGGCTAATGTGAATGGTTTCTTTAAGAAGAAGTTTTTTCATAAAAAGTGACTGCTAAGCCTGGCTGAGCAAAAAGTGTAAGCTTAACAAATAGTGTAAGCTGAGAAAACTTAGTTTAGGCTAAGCATAATTCAATAGGTATTGAGTGTTAGAAAATATAGTATATGTCAAGCATTAGTAAAATTTAGTAAGTGTCAAGTGTCAAGGAAATAATAGTAATGATTGAGCGAGGAAGACTTAGTAGATGTTGAGCAACCCAGTGTTGGTTGACCATCAGAAGACTATTATTGCCAAGTGAACAATATGGATGCCAAGTGACAACAAAAAGTGTTAAATCAAAGATTTTATGAATCTGAGCTGGCTAATTTGATTTATTGAATTGTGTGAAGCATGTGGAAGATAAGTATGATGAGTTGGTGACACTGAATTCAAGGTAAACTATTTTTAGGTGAACCTAAGGAAGATTGTAAGAGAAGCTTCTAGAGGAAACCTAATGAATCTAGTAAATACTAAAAAGTTTAATTTGTATATTTGGACCTTGGATAACTAATTCACCCCCCCTAGTTATTATATATATTCCAACACTCTTATTAAACCAAGCACAAGAATTCAAGGAGTTTTTAAAATAAGAAATCATTTGTCCATCCATTCAAGCATGAATTTCCTTCTATAGATATAACTTATTTGTTCATTAGGGATAAAGGAGCTTGACATCAAAGTAGGAGATCCATATGCATACATTCATACAAGTCTTCTTCATCATCTTCAATCATTCATTGAAGAAAATTCCAAGCAACTACATGAGATTTTGTCTTACATGATTCTCTTTTATGGTTTTTGTGTTAAGGCTATTGCATAAGAGTACTTGATCACATACTAAGAAAAATTACATCTACAATGGGATGATACATTTATAATGTTGGATTTCATCATTACTATGTGATGACATTTCATATCCTTGATTTCATCTCAAGGTTAATTTCTAAATATGGGCTTGATCAAGGCAAGCTCCTACCACCTAATAATACCACCTCTCTTTGATGTGTAGGTTTAAATTCACATTCATAGTCTTAGCTAAAGATCAAAGGACCCATTAATGAGCACTTTCCAAATCTATCCCTTTTCTAAGTTTTGACACTTCTAATACCCTAGAATTCATTTCCTAAACCAATTTTCTCCTAATCTCAAAATCAATTGAAAATATTTTTATTATCTCTAATTTATTTGAATATCAATTGCACAAAACTATTATTTTTTAATAATATTAAAACATCGATAAATTCCTAAATATCAAACTATATTGGCTATTTAGCCCTTTGATTAATTAACTTATATAAAGTTCTAAGACTTTATTAAATTAACTTAGTTTGGTAAAGTTTACATGGAAAGGAATTTATTAAATTTTCAACTTTCTTCATCGCATTATCCATTATTTGAATTTAAATATCCAAATGTGAGATAATATTCAAATAATATCTCCAAAATCTTCTCTTGGGTTTAAATTTATAAACAATCCATTAAGTTGCATCAAGAAGGGAAACAAAGTAGTTAACTAATTCTCAATTGAGTAGTTAACTCCCTCTCAAATTGGAACTTCCCATTCAAACTAAAATCTCACAAAATCTGACCATTCATCCAAATTAATCTGAATCATTGGTCTATCTAGGTTTCTTACAAAATTGGGAAAGTTTCCATCTCTCTCTTGTCTAAGCGTGCAAATATATTAGTATTGACATGTTGAAGAATTTGTGCCAAAGATTTCATATTTCTTATTGTTCATTATTATTTGCATTTTCATTCATAGATTAATAGAATTGTTATTTACTTTCTAGAATATCTTGCATGCAATGTTAGATGAATTTCTTTATGCTTCATCTATCTTATATCTCATTCTTGTTATATTGAAAAACCACAAAAATATAGGTTAAACAAGTATTTCTTTACAAATCCTTCATTCTAACTATGTCTATGGTTACTAGGATCTTTGTTATGAGAGAAATCATTCAAACCCTTTTAGATAAAAGGAAATAGGTCAACATGTCTAAATTATTCATGATGAATAATCTTATTTTATTCATAGATATCATAGCATAGAAGGTTTATGTTGAAGTGTGTTTCTTACTACATTTAGCACATACAACTATTAGATACATGTTGAGGTCAACTTCTACCCCATTATTGTAGTACCAATTTTTGTGATTGATCTAGGAATCTAGACACCATATTTATCAATAATCCACTTCCAATTTTGAGCCCATATCTAGCTAAAAGTTTACTTATAGCCTCCATTTTGACTTGTATCCCCCATTTTTATCTATACCATCCATTTTGACATATACCATGTAAAAAAATAGAGAGATACCTATATTACATTTGTAGGTTTCTAATTTCTTAGCCAGGTTTCCTTACCTTGGAATATTTAGGTTTCCTTTGTTTCAAGGTCTTGGATCTTCCAAAATATAAAATATAATTTGGTGATTGATATATCCTAGCATTTTGTACCATTTTCAAGTTTCAATTTTATGAAATCATCTCATTGTTGGAAATATAAGAGGAGTAACATAGAGGGGAGGGGTCAATCAGTTACCACAAAAACAATTCCAAATCCCTTAGATGTCAATACAAACTTCTCACTAAGCCAAATCCTTGCATTGCTTAGTTAGAACTAGATATACACTATAACTCAGTTAAAAAATAAGACTTAAGATATTAATGTGTATTATCCTTTAGTAACTTAGTTGCAAAAACATAAAGTATTAAGAAAATAACATGAACACATGAGACACTATGATTTACTGTGGAAACCCAATTTGAAAAAACCACCAATCCAACTATTTATAAATTTTCACTCTTTTGAAGTGAGCTTTTTTAGGAACCACCCCTATTAAAGGTTATGAAACACATATTTTATGATGCAAGTGGTCAGGGTATTGACAAGGTAGGTTGGGAGAGAACAACCCTCAAGAACACCTTCACAAGGTTAGAAAGCCAAACAAGGCTCAAGAACCCACACTTGTACCTTAATCACTAACATTGCCTAATACATGAGACCTATTAAAAACATGAATAAATGAAACTAGATACTAGGGATGTTGTTCTTACTTCATCATGGTTATGTTGACTACATTTGGAGACCCCAAAACAAAGAGAAGGCATAAATCCTTCAATACTTCCTTGGAAGGGTAGTAGCCCCACGAAATCAATTTTTTTCTTAGAAATTGTAAACTTGGTTTGAAAGAGAAACAAAACATCATGATAGTTGAAACTTTAGGTATACTCCAAAACCCTAAGGTGTTGATGCCATATGACCAAAGATGCTGATGTAATCCATGGGACAACAATTAGACTAAAAGGGCTAATTAGGCCACCATTACAAAGCAAGTGCCCTTTTCACATGTCCTAAAATCATGAAACCAATTGGATATGTTGGGTAATGATGTGCTAAATGTAAATTTATAGACTATAACATGAAGTTTTGGGTCTTAAAATGCTATTACAGCAAGACTGTGCATTGATGCATACAAGGTACATGCACTTAGGGCATCATCTTTGTCCCTTCTCCCTACATATTATCACCTAAAAAAAAAAAATCTTAGAGTACATTAAGAGTACAAGGATTCCACCAATGGAGATGAATTTCCTATGGTGGAATCTAGAGTTATAAACCAATTTCCTTCAAAACCCTACAAACCCTCAAAATCTAGGTTGTTTGCACAAAAATAGGTATAACTTGAGTTGTAAAAATTAGTAGAACCTCAAACTAATTTCATTAGAAAGGTGATTCAAGCATGCATCCAACCATGCTAGGCAAAAATCCCTAGGTTTTAATACACATCCATAACATTTAGAAAACTCACTAAAAATGCAGAAAATAGAGTTGTTTTTATTGATTTTAATGCCAAAACATTAAAATCTACCTTCCACCTTCTTGAAAGGGATATATGAAGGTTTTCCCTAGCTAATAAAACCAAATTTGGAAGGTTTACTATTTGAGGAATGATTAGAAGCATTTTTTCTTAGTTATGCAAAAAGTTGCAAAGTTGCATAGCATTTTATGCACTTTTATTGCATTTTTTACATTTTAGAGCCTAAAAAGCATTTTAACTATTCAAATGAGTCCTAATTGACCCAATAAAACTAATAGAGCCTAGATTAAAAGTAAATACATCTAGTTACATTGATTTGTGCCCTTATGACCTCATTGAGAAACTAGTTCATAATACACCCAAATTGCTAATGAGCCACACAAAAGGGTTAATGTGAACCTAAGAGTCTAGAATAATTGTTTTATCGAAAACATGGAAATAAACTTGAAAAAGGTCATAAATGACCCAAACACCCTTATTTCATCATTCCATGGAGAGTGCTCCTACACCATGTTTCCATCGGGAAAAGGAACTCAAGTTCCCACTTGAGGTAAGTTGATCAAGAGTGTATCCATGTTGTTGAATTTGATCTTTAGTCATCCATGTGGAATCAATGGCTAGTAGCTCCTTCCATTTAACCAAGTATTGATAATAGGAGTGATTCCTTTTCTTCTTGGCAATTTTGGTTTCCAATATTGATTCCAACTATAAGGGTTGAGAAGGTGGTAGATCCTCCAACTAATTTTTTTGTGAATCTGTTGTAGATGTACCTACAATATCAAAAGTATCCTTGAAAATAGTGAGATCAGCCACATTAAAAATTGGTGAGATAGCAATGGTAGGTGGTAGTGAAATTTCATAAGCATTAGGACCAAACTTGTGCAAGATTGTACAAGGTCCCATCTTCTTCATTTGGAGTTTGGTATGATGACCTTTAGGGAGTCTTTCCTTTCTCAAATATGCCCATACTTTGTCACCTACTTGGAATTGAACATCTTTCCTCTTCTTATCTGCTTCTGCTTTGTATTTTTGTGAAGTTTGTTCCAATGTATCTTTTACCTTTTCTTGTACTTGTTTGATAAGGTCAGCCAATTATTCTCCTTATTCACTAACCTTGATGTCATTAGGTAACTCTCTAAGTTCTAGAGGTCCCTTTGGATGATAGCCATAGACTACTTGGTATGGTGTCTTCCCTATAGATCTATTGCATGAATCATTGAAAGAAAACTCAACTTGTGGAAGAAGTATATCCCAATTTTGTGCATATTGCTTAGTGAGGCATCTAAGGAGGTTTCCAAGAGATCTATTTACAACTTTAGTTTGACCATCCATTTGGGGATTTTGGGAAGAACTAAATTATATATTAGTGACTAATTTCTTGTACAAGGTTCTCCAAAAGTGTCCTTGGAATTTGGTGTCTCTATCTGAAACAATAGAGTTAGGAAAACCATGAATTCTTACTATCTCCTTAAAGAAGAGATGGGAAATATGAGAGGCATCATGAGTGCTTTTAAAAGGGATAAAGTGTGCCCTCTTGCTGAAATAGTCTACAACTACAAATATATTAACATATCCTAGTTTTATCCTTAGTAACCCCATTACAAAGTCCATAGATATGGCTTCCCAATGTCTAGAAGTGATTGGTAGAGGTTGGTATAACCATTGGTTAGTTGTAGTACCCTTTGCTTGCTGACATATAACATATGATTCTACATATTTCTTAACATCATGCTGCATTTTTGGCCAATGATAATATCTCTTAATAGCCTCTTATGTTTTATCAATACCAAAGTGACCACTCATTCATCCACATTGTTTTTGCTTGAATATATTGTCTCTCATAGAGAATTTTGGATTAAAAAGTTGATGATCCTTAAAAATTAGTCCATCTTAAATAATAAATTTGGCAAAATTAGTATGATACCTATCCATAAGAGTAGTTCAAATCTGATATATTTCACCAAAATCTGCATCATCTTGGTAGAGGTCCTTCGATGCTTGAATGCCTATGCTTTGAAATTGGATTTCCTACACCAAAATGATCCTCCTACTTAGTGCATTAGAAATTTTTTTGGCTTGGCCTTTGTTGTGTTTTATAGTGAAGGAATAGGCTTGTAATTGTTCCATCCACTTGATATGTTTCACACTCAACTTGTCTCAAGAATTTAGATAACTTAGAGCATGATTATCTGTAAAAACCACAAATTCTTTAGGTAATAAAAGGTGTCTCCATTTCTTGAGGGTTTTCACCATAGCATAAGGTTCTAAATCATAAGTTGAGTATTTCTTTTTAGCATCATTTAGTTTTTTAGAGAAGAAAGCCACAGGTTTATTGTCTTGGCTAAGGACTGCCCTAATTGTTAGTTTGCTTGCATCTGTCTCAATAGTGAAAACCTTATTAAAATTAGGAAGAGTGAGTATTGGACATTGTGCCACTCTTGATTTCAGATATTCAAATGTCCAAACAAACTTTACCTTTTTACCTCTTTTTATGGTATCCAATATGGGTGCACATACATGATTGAAGTTCTTAATAAACTTACTATAAAATGTTGCTAAACCATGAAAAATTCTCACATTGCATGCATTATTTGGAGGAGGCCAGTTAATGATTGCATCTACCTTTGATAGATCCATCTTTAGTGTTCCTTTGGAGATCATAAAACCCAAGAAAGTGATTTATTTTGCAAGAATGAGCACTTCTCAAGGTTGATCATTAGTTGATGTTCTTTTAGTCTTTTGAGAACCAATTCAATGTGTTCAAGGTATTCCTCCAAATTGCAACTAAAAATTATTATATCATCAAGATAAACAACCAAAAACTTTATATTGTAATCATGAAATATTTTATTCATTAGCCTGATGAAGGTAGAGGGGGCATTGCTTAGACCAAATGGCATTGCTAGCCATTCATAGAGACCTTTTGTGGTTTTTTAGGTAGTCTCCCATTCATCACCTAGCTTGATTCTTATTTGGTGGTAACCATATTTTAGATCAATTTTTGAGAAGTATGATGCATTACCCAACAAGTCTAGAAGGTCTTTAATCCTTGGGATAGGAAATTTATATTTGATAGTGATCTTGTTAATGGATCTACTACTTGTGCATAATCTCCATTTACCATACTTTTTGGGAGCCAAAACTGAATGGACAACACATGGGCTAAGAATTTTTTGAATAAGTCCTTTATCCAATAATTTTGCAACATGTTTGGATATTTTAGCATTTTGAGCAGGGGTAAGTTTGTATGGGGTTTTTCTAGGCAAGGATGCTCTAGGGATGAAGTCTATTTGGTGGCTTATATCTTTAATGGGTAGCCTCTAATCTAGAGGTATTTGTTATTCTTCATCCAAAAAGATTTCTTCATCACTCCCTTCATCAAATTCTTTAGATTTCTTTGCTTTGGAAAGCTCTTCTCTAAGCCTCTTCAACTCATCTCTCATTTGCTGCATCTCAATTTTTCTACGTTCATCTCTATTCCTTTGTGCCTCTTCCTTTATCTTCTAATCCTTCAAATACTTCACTATATTTACATTGGTCATTTTGGATGGCAATCCATCATTTTCTTTGTCTAACATTTTGAAAAAGTCTTAGAAGCTCAAAGATCTAAATGGGCTCTGATACCACTTGCTATAGGTGGTTAGGGTACTAAAAAGGTAGGTTGGGAGAGAATAACCCATAAGAACATCTTCACAAGGTTAGAAAGCCAAACAAGGCTCAAGACCCCATACTTGCACCTTAATCACTAACATTTCCTAATAAATGAGACCTATTACAAACTTGAAAACATGAAACTAGACACTAGGGATGTTGTTCTTACTTAATCATGGTTATGGTGATTAGATTAAGAGACCCCAAAACAAGAGAAGGCATAAATCCTTTAGTACTTCCTTGGAAGGTTAGTAGCCCTAAGAAATCAAATTTTTGTTTAGAACTTGTAGACTTGGTTTGAAATAGAGAAACCAACCATCAAGATAGTTGACACTTCAAATATACTCCAAAACCCCAAGGTGCTGATACCATATGACCAAAGATGTTGATGTAATCCATGGGACAACAATTAGGCCAAAAGGGCTAATTAGGCCACCATTACAAAGAAACTACCCTTTTCACATGTGCTAAAATCATGAAACCAATTGGACATGTTGGGGAATGTCAAAAATGTGCTAAATGAAAAGTTATAGACCATAACATGAAGTTTTGGGGTCTTAAAATGTTGTTACAGAAGGACTGTGTGTTGATGCATACAAAGTATATGCATCTAGGGCATCATCTTTCTCCCTTCTCCCTGTATATTATCACCTAAAACCAAAATAATCTCTAAGTACATTAGGAATAAAAGGATTCCATTAAAGGCCATGAATTTCATATGGGGGAATCTAGAGTTATAAACCAATTTCCTTCAAAACCCTACAAACCCTCAAAATCTAGGTTGTTTGCACAAAAATAGGTATAACTTGAGTTTTACAAAGTCTCAAAAACTCAAACCAATTCCATTATAAAGGTAACTCAAGCATGCATCCAACCATGCTAGGCATATATCCCTAGGCATATGTACACATTCATAGGTTATTTAGAAAACTCACTAAAAATGCAAAAAATAGGGTTGTTTTTATTGATTTTTAATGCCAAAACATTAAATTCTACCTTCCACCTACCTAAAAGGGCTATATGAAGGTCTTCCCCAATTTATCCAACCAAATTTTAAAGGTTATGACCATTGGAGGAATGATTAAAAGCATTTTTGCTTAGTTATGCAAAAAGTTGCAAAGTTACATAGCAACTTTTTCACTTTTATTGCATTTTTTACATTTTAGAGCCTAAAAGGCATTTTAACTATTCAAATGAGTCCTAATTGATCCAATAAAACTACTAGACCCTAGATTACAAGTAAATGTATCTAGTTACATAGATTTGTGCCCTTGTGACCTCATTGAGAAACAAGTTCATAATACACCCAAATTGCTAATGGGCCACACAAAAGGGTTAATGTGAACCTAAGAGTCTGGAATAATTGTTTTATTGAAAGCATAGAAATTAAACTTGAAAAAGGTCATAAATAACTCAAACACCCTTATTTCATCATTCCAGGGAGAGTGCTCCTGTACCAGTTTACTATGAAATTGTTAGAGGATTTAAATTACCCTATTAGGAGTTACTTGTTATAGGTCTTATGAAACTTCATTATAGGAATGTCACCTTGTTAGATGATTTAAAAAATCAATGTTAAGTAAACTTTGTTAAGAGATTTCTTCACTACTGCAATTGTTAGAGAGTAATAATGATTGAACTGATTGATGAAGCAATAGAGTTTGCAGATTCAGATCACTATTCTAATTTATCCTCTAGATCTTCCCTGGTTAGAATATTCTTTGAGCTCCTTGGTGTTCTATCCTTAATTAGATATCCTTATTAATTCACATATTTTCTTATTCTCCAATTCCATGTTTCAATCCACAACTTGACCTTTCATATATATCAAACCCAATGTCTAGTTGACTTGAATACCCTTTCAAACAAACATTTATAATACACTGGTCATGTTGCATTAACAATTTAATTGACAAAAGTATTCTATTGTCTATCTAGTAAAATTTAAAATGAGTCACTTGGTTAACATTGAATTTCTTTGGTAACCATCTTGACTTGATTTACAATGAATTCCCTTCGTAATCAACCCAACTTGGTTTATACTAGCACCCATCAATGACTGACCTAGCTTAGTTTATACTGATTCTCTTTGATGACCAACTGAACTTGGTTCCTTTTGAATTTTTCTTGGTTGATACTATAGTCTTCTTTAGTGCCCAACTAAGCTTAGTTATCACTTGATAATATATAATTGAATAACTATTTTCAATAATCTTCCTCTTTGGCATTGATGAAAACAAAAGATGTCATAATGAAAAGAAAACTTGGAGCAACAAAGTGATTCACAAAAAATATAATATCCTTAGTTTCATTTTGATTCTTCGAAATCCCTCTGAGATTCTTCCTTTGACATCTTATCTTTAGACTCTGCCAGATTAAATTCTCCCTCTTATTCTTATAAATTTCTTCCTCTGATTCTTTGACATGACATCAATCATTAATCCCTCCATCTTTGACATAAAATTCCTGTAAGAAATGATAAGATAGAGAAAGGAACAAGAAACAATCCAAGTAAGTTAAGTGTGAAACAATGTTACCATGAGATAAGAAAAATTCAAGAGCATACACCAAGATAGTTCAACAATGGAGACAAGGATTTATAAGGGGGAAGAAAAGAAAACCCCTTTTGAGTATTATGAATGAAGGCAAATGCCTAGAGAAGAGAGAGAGAGTGTGTGTATTGGAGCAAAATAACTCAATACAATAACATCAAAGTGATGTGTAGGGAAGAAAGAAAGAGGAGCATCTCTTTTACAGAGATGAGAAAGGAGTTGCATGTGTTCGCATGTGTAACTCCAATTTCTATGAATGCCACATTCATAATAGGTGTGTGCAAAGTGTCAAGATCCTCTTAAGGAGGATAGACTAAATTCCTTAATAAAGGAATTATAAAAATGAGTTGTCCTCACATGTGGAATAAAGGACAAATAATGACATGTCCTCCACATGTGTAAAATAGGACAAACTACATTTAGGGATTGTTGGAATATCCCAATTAAATACATCCAAGGAAAGATTAACCTTTCTAACAATTCCAAAGACTTTATATAATGAATTTGCAATGTACTTGATGTATTGATTCATATGCAATGTGCTCTAAAATTCTTGCATCAACTTGACAGTTTTTTCAATGAAGCTCTTTTGATGTATCACTAATATATACTCTAGTGAGCAGTAGATAGGGGAGTGACCTCTAGCTTACCTCTTAGATACAAAAATGCATCCTTAGGTAATGGCTTGGTGAATATGTATGCAACTTGCTCCTTTGTATTCACGTGTTCCAATCTAACCTCTTTATCTTGAACTAATTCTCTCAAAAAATGATACTTGATTGCAATGTGTTTTGTCCTAGCGTAAATCACTAGATTTTTGGATATGTTGATTGTACTTGGGTTATCACAATAGATAACCACTAGGTCATTGATTTCTTCCTTCATTCCTGACAATAGTTACTTGATCCAAATTATTTTGGAATAATTAACTACTGCACTAATATATTTTTCCTCTACTATAGACTATGGGATACAATTTTTCTTCTTACTTTTCCATTATGCTAAGCTCTTTCCAAGAAATAATTCTCCTCTACTCGTGCTTTTTCTATCATCAATTCTTCTAGCCCAATTTTCATCAGTAAAGGATGTCAAATCAAAGTTTCCTCTTTTCTTATACCATATAATATAGTCCTGAGTGCCTTTTAGATATCTCATAATTCTTTAGATTGCCATCATACAATTTTCTCAAGGATTTGTAGAAAACCTTGCAACTATACCAACTACTAATACAATATCAGGCCTTGTGTGAATCACAAACTAAAGTTTAGCAATTATGGATCTATATGTAGTCTGATTTACCTCATTTGAATCATCAATCTTGGATAGTTTGTCTCCAATAGACATAGTTGTTCAAACTAGTTATTCATTCGAAAGGTCTTCAATATATCCTTGATCTACTTTGATTGAGTAATGTAGATGCCATCCTTCATTTGATGAAATTTAAACCAAAAAAAAATTTTATCTCTCCAAACATTGAAATTTCAAATTATTTCTTCATTTCTTCGGAGAACAATTTACATAACTCATCATGACCTGTGCATAAAATATTATGCCCAATTTTTTCTACTAACAATATCATATTATGTGGTTCCTCTTTAATTTACACACTACTATTATCATTTTTTCTTTGAAAATCAATCCTTAACAAATATCCATGTAGTCTTTCACACCATGCTCTAGGAGCTTATTTCAAACCATATAAAGCTTTGTGTGATTTGTGGATCGTGTCTCTTTTATTTGGATCAATGAAGCCTTCAAGATGATCAATGTAGACTTCTTCCTCTAGAATTCCATTTAAGAAAGTTGATTTTAAATCCATTTGATACACTTTGAATCCTTTATCTGAAGCATATGGAAGTAGTGTTCTGACTCCTTCAAGTCTAACAACAAGAGAAAATGTTTCTCTATAGTCTGTAGCTTCTTAGTGATCATATCCTTTCCACACTAGCCTTTCCTTATTCCTTGATACTTCACCATTTTCATTAAATATATTTCTAAAAACCCACCTTTTACCAATTACATATTTATCCTTGGGTCTAGGAACAAGAGTCCAAGTATTGGTCCTTTCTATTTTCTCAATATCTTTATTCATTACCTCTATCCAACTTTCATTATTCAAAGCATCATTTAAAATTCTAGGTTCAAATTCACTAAGAAAACATGTACCTTTTAGTTTTTTCCTTTTCATTATGCCTCTTGTTTGATCTCCAATTATTTGTTTAGGTGCATGATGCCTTCTGACATATCTAGAAAGTATAGGTTCCTTCCTTCTAGATTATGGACTTGGTTCACAACACTCAAAGGTTTTGTAAACTTTTGAACTCTTCTCAATTCCCACTATCTAAAAATCATTTCTCTCTATCTATGACTTGGGTTCCTCTATCCGAGACTCAATTTGAAACTAGCTACAACTTAGGTTACACTAAAAACTTGGGTGAATCGAGTTGTACAGTTTAATTTTCCCTTACCACATTTGGTTGTAACTTGGGTAAAGTTTTAGGCTCATAGTGAGAAAAGTTTATGTAGTCTTCAGGTTCCTTGCTACTTTATTCTTCACTCTATTCTCTAAATTCATCAAATCTTACATGTACACATTCTATAACCTTATGAGTAGCAAGATTCAAACATTTATTTTCTTTTCTCTTGTTGGAGTAGTCAAGGAATGCACCTTCATCACTTTTTGCATAAAAAATTACCTCCCTTGCCTCTTTCAAGATATAATATTTTCTTCTAGATACTTTGAAATAATAGACATTAGATTTATAGCCATACCATAATTCATAAGGTGTTTCATATGTACCTTTATTCAGTTGATCTCAATTTAGGGTATGAATTCTTGTGTTGATTACTTCTTTCTAGTGTTTGGTTGTCACATTTTTCTATTGATCTCATTTTAGTTTTCACAAGGTAGTGAGAAAAAACTTAGCCATACTCTAGCAAAAATACAGTGGAAGATGAGTGAGTAGTGCATGCCAAGTAATTAGTTGGAGCTAAGTGATCCAAGCTTTCTGACCATAAGTTGTAAGACAATACATGCTACGAAATATGACTAGTTAGTATTGAGAATCAGCTCGCATCAACCACTAGTAGGTGCCAAGTAGTCTTTGCATTCTAAGTCATTCAAAAGCCAAGAAAGTTAATATGTGCCAAGTGATTTAGGTGCCAAGAAAATAGTGGATGCCAATTTGTTTAGAAGCCTAGTTACAACATTAAGAATATAGTGAAGGTCAAACATCAGAGTCTTTGGATGTTGAGTAACTAGTCAAAGACATAGTTGTTTGTAAAGGAACAAACTACTATGTAAACCATTTTTGGGCCAACAAAAACATTATTTTTCAATTGTAGAAGATAAGGATTGATTCATATTGTGAATCCCTATGCATTACATTGAACTAGTCAAATTAAGGGATGAAAAAGGTGGCAACATGGATCAACCACAATAGTTGATTCTAACCTAGTCCATTCCACCTATGTTTATTTAAGGAGGCAATCCCTAAGGATTTTGATGAATGCGTGATATGCGAATGATAAGTGCAGAGAGAGAATTCATGGTGGCTATGGAGGCTATAATAGTGTTATGAATTACAAAATAAGTTAGAGGAGACATATTTGATGAGAAGGATCAAGGATTTATCAGTAAAGAGAAGATTTGACATTAATCACTTGAGTGATAAACAAATATTCATGGTGTTGTATCATTTTAACCATTGATATAGATCAAATATCCTAACAGAGTAGTTCTAAAAAACTTTTGTAAATCTCTTAACTAAGTGCTTACTTAATTGTGAGTTAAAATTCTCTAGCAAGGTGAGACCTACTCATTTTTGTAAACCTTTGAGAGGGACAACCCCTCACAAGGTAGATCATAGTTTATGATCAAACACTTTGTAACCATAATTGGTTACACTTTTCAATTGCAGTAGCAAAGATTTGAGGGTGTCATCCCTACCCTAGTTTTTCCTTCTCCTTGGTAGGTTTATAGGTAGCCAATTTATTGTGTTATGTGTTATTTACCTTATGTTATGAATGTGATGCATGGTTAAGTTATTTTAGTTTACATATAAAGTTATGAGATGGATGTTGGTGATATTTTTTAGAGGAAAAAGTTTGAAGTATTGATTTTTCCATCCCCCCCTCCCTGTTAGAACTTACTTTCACTTTTTTATTTCCAAAAATTCGTATCAAAGCTTTGGTTCTCTTGAAGGAAAGCCTAACAACTTGAGAGCAAAGATCTTGAAGATAGAAGTCTAAAAATTAGGAAAGACTATTGATAACGAGAAGATTCAAATACAACTTGTCCTACATCAACTCAGGGAGGCAAGAGATGAACCACAAAACTCATTGAAAAGAAGGAAAGAGATAGATACTCAACAAGATGACACTCAATATCAAGAAATTGGTACTACTAGAATATTTTAAAATGGGAACCCGAGAGAGTTTGATACAACCATGAAAAATCTAATGGAAAAGAATGGTGCCCTAAATGAAGAAGTTAGGCATCTCAAAAGGGAACAAGAAGTACAATCAAGACTATTGTGTGAGATAATTGAATTGAAAAAGATAGATGAAGAAGATAGAACCATGATTGAAGAAGAAAAAAAGACTTCTAGCTAACTGACTTAAAGAGAAGACATCAGATGTGCAAAAGCTTGCAAACATACAATTGAACACAATTCAAATCAATTGATGATTGTAAATCAAGACCTAAATAGAAAAGAAATTCAAATTACTACTTTGGAAACACATAATTACCTACTGAAAAATGAATTGAAGACTAAGAAGGAAAAACTTAACAAGCCTAGTTAAGCTATCAAATACTTTGAGAAATTGATGGAATCATCAAGATCAAGCAATGATACTATTGGATTTGGATACAATACTACCAAGGAAGTAGAATCATCTAAAAGTGGTGAACAAAGGAATAGTAAGGGAAAGAACATAAAGCCCACTTGTCATCACTATGGAAAATTGGGTCACACAAAAAATGTTGGAGGATCAAAAACGGAAATCAAAACCCTAAGCAAAAATTCAAGGGTCATTCTCACAAATGTAAGAAGCAAGGACATCAAGCACATGAATATAGGACCAAGACTACAAAAATTCAAAGATTTGAAGGCTATTGTTACAACTATCAAAAATATGGACACAAGGCATATGAATGCAAATCCAAATCCAAGTGGACATCAAACAAGAAAAATAGGTAAACAACAATGGAAATTCATATGATTGGGATTACAACACAAGGTATAGTTGTCGCTATTTCCAAGAGTATGGTAATATTCTTGAAAATTGTATTAGAACACATTTTAAAGGCAACTATAATAGATGGGTGAATGAGATTGTATGCATTAGTTGTTTGAAGATTGGTCATGTCAGTAGAAATTGTCCAACAAGGACACCACTTCCAAGAAATGAATTCAATAAAGGAAAAGAAGAGGTTGACGTTGAAAAGGTAAAGATGTAGATGAGAAAGACATGTAAGAAGAAGGAATATTGCAGTACATCAAGTGCTGATGAGATCACTTCATCCAATGGATTCAACAAGGCAATCAAGAGGTATTTGTGGAACTAATATTTGATAAGTTATATTATGCATCAGCTCCAAATAGTAAAATACATAAGATCTAAAAAGTATATATATGCATGATTAAGTTGCAATGAAAAATTTAGAAATATGAGTTATTTTATAGTTATGTTGTTGCTAACCATGGAAATTTTCATAGTTGTTATTGAGCATGAAAGAATTTTTAGTTATAGCCAAGTGATGGAGTTGTATTAGTATTGGATGGGCTCACTATGTTAGCAAAGTACATTAGAAATCATGTGTTATCCGAGTGAGTTTGAAATCCTATATTGGTCAAGCTTAAAACTATGTAAGCACTGAGAAATTAATGTTGAATATCAAAGGTTATATAGTCAATTTTCAATTCATTTGCATTCACCAAAGTTTAAAGAGAATGAAGAGCACAAAGGAGATTGGTGAGAAGAAATTTTGAGTCTTTGCAAACTAATTCAACTATGATTTGACATCATTCGATGGATTTGAGAGGTATTTCACTAGTGCCAAGTTAACTTGTCTTATTTTTGCAAACCTATGAAGTGAAAAATGCTAGCTAGTTCTTTGTCTACTATTAGAAAAGAGGAGAAGGAGGTTTTCAATATTTAGCTGATAACTAATAATGTTAGATAACCCCCATTTCACATCATCCCTCTGATTTCTTTCAAGGGAGACCCAACTGGTACTTTGTCGATGATACCACCAGAGGTCTTAAAAATTTAGGATGTGTATTGTTGTTATAGATGGAATGTAGGTGAAGTAGAAGACATGGAGATAAGGGACGTTTATAGAATTTTTTTTGATAATGGAATCTTGAGGGAAAAGAATACAATAATCGATCGAGAAGAAAGGATTGACACATGCCCTAGATTTCCTACAAGTGTTTAAGACTGAATGGATTAAAATCATACTCAGCAAGATACATGAAAATCAAATTTGGTTAGAAAATGGACTAATCAAAATCACTAGGAGGATTGTGAGCAGAGTATAAGGGTACCCTACCCTAGATAGACCTAAGAGCATGAAAAGTAATTCTAGGGAAGTCATTGAAAGGAATATAGGTTTTGTGTTGAACAAGAGAGGAATGTTGATAGACATTATGCCAGATCCCCTTGTATTTGTAGTCAAATTGATAGCTCACAAGTTCTTTTAGTCAAGCTAACTGAATAGTGCCCCCTATATGGCAGTAGATTTGGGTTAAAAGATTGTTAAGTACAAAGTTGTATCACCTTTGAAGTTAACTTATTAGAATGACTAAATTTGAGTATTTCTATCTAAAAATAATTTTTTTTCAAACATATGATCTAGATAAATTCATTCTAGTTAAGGTATATATGGTCTCACACTTTCTCAATTGGAAATGTTTATTAAATGCATGTTTCATACTAGTTTGTATCTGACTAGTAAAGAAATGAAAAAAGAAAAGAAAAGTGGTGTTTCAATAACTCTTACAATTTTTTATGATATTTCTTTAATAACATATAAACACCATTTTGTAAAAGCCTACAATGCAACAGTAACTTGCAAGCCTCTCATGTGGAAGGTCTTGGGTTCGAATCTACCTTTGCTTAACATTTAATAATAATTAATTCCAACAAATAATAATAATTAATCTAGGCTTTGACCATTTACAGATTTTTAAAAAAAAACATATGAACACCATTGTATAGAGCTCAAAGTCAAGAATATTATCATATAGAGTTTATAGTGTTTTAATTAAATATAGTATATTGTAATTAAAAAATTCTACTTACATATTTTAACACTAGAAAAGATGTCAGTTTTGAGAAAGAAAAAAAATATTAAATCATATCAAAGAAATTAATAATTATATGATGTACTAGAGGAGAGAGTCATCTTCTAGAATGTATAATTTTTCTAATGGTTAGAATAGATTTGTTTTGAAAAATGTGGTGGGAGATGAAAACTATCAATTTTAGGTGAGTTGAAATTTGAATCATTATAAAAGAGAAAATATAGGTCTAAAGTTGATATTAATTTTTGATTGTTCTAGCTATATATGTTATCTATAACATAGTCTGAGATCAAAGAGAAATAAGTTTATTTTTATATTTTTTTGCTAGGAACTAGAACCTTGATTTTTAGTATTTTTCAACAACTAAAAAATTGTATATAAAAATAAGGAAAATATATCAATTCTTATTCCAAATAATTATTAAAAATTATAATCCTAAACTTCATCCATTTCTACACATTTTATTAGTTTACTTCATTTTCAAACTAAAAATAATAATTTACCTATTTTATGTCAATGAAGGTGAATAGTTATACTTTTGTTAGCCTTTTTGTTTACAAAACACAGGTTTGCACTTTTACCTTAAGAATGATCATTCCTATGACCTTGCTAAGTTGCAAAGTCTATAGTATTTATTAGAAAACTTGGAGGCCGTTAGGAAAGCCAAAAGTGAATCATGCAATTTTGGGTTCTTAATTGTTTGCATATTCTTCTATGTGGAAAACACATTCCCAACTTTTGGTAAAGTGGTATGAAAGACAAATAGGCTAGTAAAACCAGAGATTGCAGAGCTTATTGAGCAGTGAGGAGATAACTTTGAGTCATTCAATGACTAGTTATTTTGAAGATTTTAAGAAATCCATAAAAAAAAGAATGAGGATTCCTATATCTCTAGTGGAACAACATCAAAATGATGTGTGTTTCTTAGTAGATGAAAATTATACATATGTGCAAGAAGAATCACCTAGGGTCAGATGGTTGAAACCCTTGCCATATGAAATCAATGTTGATGAGGCTTTTACAACAATTACTACACTACTTCTAGAAGAAATTGACAAGGATGCAACATCCTTTGGAAACTGTGAGGAAGCCAAATCTAGAACAACAATCAACTTGCAAAAGCTTTAGTGATTAGGAAGAAGAACAAACTAATGAAGAAGCTAAAGGAGAGATTTGGTGAAGGTGACGAAGAAGAAGAAGATAAAGAAGATGAACAAGAACAAGAACAAGGACAAGTCCCATTAGAACTTACTCAAGGCTTAGGTTAAGATAGACAAGAAGATGTTGAAGGTGTCGAGGGAGAAGAAGCCGAGGAAGCACCTCAAGGTTAGCCATCATTATAAGGCTAACACCATGAATGTCATGCTTAGTAGATTTTTGTTATTTATCTTTCTAGAACTTAATAATAGAAAGAAGATTTCCACAATGCATATAATGCTTAGAATTTTTTCTCGATTTGATTGTGTTACTATTTTTTGCATCAACATTTCAGATCACACTTTGTGATCCATCATCAGGATGAAGAAAGAGAACATGAATGATGAAACATAGCAAACTTAGCAATAAAAGGGTGGGGGAGTTGGGGGGTTGCAAGAAAAATTGGCATAAAAATTTTTTAAAAAAAATAAAAATTTAAACTCAAAAATTAAAATTAAAAATAAAAACAAAACCAAACAAAGAGACCAACCAACAACAACCCAAACTTAAAACAAAGAAGGAGAACTCTATAAAAGTAAAAAAAATTAAAAAAATTAAAAATTAAAATAAAATATAATAATAAAAATAAAATAAAATAAAATAATTAAAAATTAAAAATTAAAAATAAAATAAAACATTAATTAATTAATTAAAAAATAAACAAATAAATAATAATAATGAGGTCAACCTCTACAAGGAACCACAATATAATAAGAGATGTGCACTAGAACTACACACACACACACACACACACACACACACACACACACAAAGTAGACAAATAAGAGGAAAAATCAAACAATACATTAAAAAGAAAAAGAAAAATCCACCTATCTATGTATAAATATTCCTATATATGTCTGTGTATATACATATATGTGTATATGTATATGTGTATATATATTTCTATATATGTGCATATAGCTATATAAACATATATATATATATACCTATATACATATTTACATTTAAAAAATAATAATAATAAGAATAAGAAAATAAATAATCAAATAAATATTATATATATATATATATATATATATATATATATATATATATATAAACATATATATGTACCTATATACATATTTACATTTCAAAAAAAATTAATAATAATAATAAGAAAACAAATAATTAATTTAAAAAATTAAAAAAATAAGTAATTAAAACATTGAAAAAAGAACCAAGGCCTAAGGCAACAAAAAAGGAGGAAAAAATGAGAAGAAGAGGAGAAATTTGACAAAGGGAGAGGGACGGGAGAAAACAAGAAGGATGCACCAAGAAGACAACAAACACAAGCCAGACGGACAAGAGCCACAAGCAGAGCTAGCTATTGCTTTTGATATTGGTACACCAGAACCATGATTATCCCTTCTTTCATCATGATTAACCATCACCTTCGGTGCATCAGAAGCAAGCATATTTTCTTTAATGCAAGTTTTTCTCTCCTCGGGGTTGTCATCAAATCTACTAGGAGTGTCATTGATATTTTCAAATCTAGACTTTTGCCTCTTCACCTTGAATTAGCTTCTACTCTTCATTCAAATTAGTGAATTCAACTCAACATCTCTTCACACATGAGAGCTATGGGTCACTAGTTAGATAGCATTTCCAAATAGAAGAAAAAATACTTAAACTTGCAGCTTAAAGTTTTTGGCAAAAGAGGGTATACTCATTTTGAGCCACTGCTACCTATGAAGCCACCCTCTCACTTGATCCCCCCTGCTAGTATGTTATCTTCTCTCCCTTCCCATTTGCGCTCATTCCCTATCAGTGCAAGCAACAACAGTCCCTCTCAAGTTCTCATCTTCATCTACCCCTACACATTAGTGGTTACAATGGTGGATATGAGATGTGGGTCCATTAAGCTTGATCCCTCCCCATCGTTACCCTTTGTGATGTTGTTGATGCGTTCTCCCTCCTCATCAAGTCTTGTTTCTAGCTCTCACTCCTCCTCCCTTTGTGTCAACCCTCTCATAGTTGTCTCTCATCATTTTGAGTGCCTTCCTTCTACAACACAAGTGTTGGAGTGTTCTATCAACCACAATACCACCAATAGTGTTGATCAACAGCAAGACCATACCAAGGTTGGATCCCCACAACCTCTGCAACAACAATCATCATTCAATGGCTCCTTGGGATCATCTTTAGGTAGGATCTCATTTACTTCACCTTCATCCTCCCAATTGTTTCATGACATTGTTGTTATCCATAATTTCACGTCTCTTAATTCTTTGGCTACTCCTTCTGGCTTCTGGTAGCATCTGAGTACTTCCTCACCTAGCTACCATCTCTCTTCTTCTCTTACCTAGGCTAGTGTTATGGCTGACTTTCTGGCCTTAGGCCACCCTCCTCTTTTCCCAGGCTCCACCCCCTCGATCCCTTCAAGGCTTTTTTTTTCCTTGGGCTCCTGCATGTCTATGGGTTTCTCCCCACTCCTCTTCATTTTCATGAAGATGACATGGCTACCCAGGCTTCTCTAGTCTCTCTTGTTGTTGTGGATTGGGAGAGAAAATTTGTGGCCAACTTAACCAATATCGAGTTAGATCCTCCCTCCTTGAGATTCCTTAAGAGGGGTTTGTGCTTTTCCTTAGCCCCTCAATTTATCTCCCATCATGATTTTCTCATCGTGATTGAGAATTCCATTTTCTCCTTTCCTCCTCATATGGCTAAGGATGTCTACCAAGATTGTTCGATAGCCCTTAGACATGCTAAACCTCCTCGTTGCAATGTTTCTTAAGCATGAAATTGTGGCTTTCAACATGTTAGTTAGAAATAATGACTTAATTATTTCTCAAGGAAGATAAGGGGAATGTCATAGTCATCATGGACATGCATGATTATGCTTCTAAAATTTTTTCTCTCCTTTTAGACTCTAGTATTTATAGGATTCTTAATCACAATCCTTGCTCAAAAATCCTCAAGCTTGTCAAGTCGGCAATTGCTTCTTCATCCTTAAATGATGCTAGCAAAAAGTGATTGATCCCTTCCAAAGAAGTGACTCCTTGCATTTATGGTGTCCCTAAAATCTACAAACTAGGGATACCTTTGAGACCTATTCTTCATATCATAGGCTCCCCAACCTACAAGCTTGTCGCTCTCCTTACCAAGCTTATTTCCCCACTAGTGGAAAGATATTAGTTGTTCATTAAATAATCTTCACATTTTGTTCAATTTATTAAGGAGGATCACCTTGATAGCAATGACTTGTTAGTGAGCTTCTATGTGGTCTCTCTTTTCACCAAAACTCCCATTCTCGATACAGTTGAGATTTTGAGATGCAAGGTGAATTTAGAGGTTGCATCGTTGGTGGAGTTATGCCTAATTTCAACCTTTTTCACTTTCAAGGTGTCATTTATGAGCAAGTTGATGGAGTAGCTATGGGCTCCCTTCTTTCTCTTGTCATGACTAACCTCTTTATGGAAGATTTTGAAGAAAAAGGTCTCTTCTTTGCCTCGCTCAAGCCAAAGTGGTGGAAACAATATGTTGACAATACTAATGTTTTTCGGACACATGGTTGGGACAAACTCGATGAATTCTTGAGTCACCTCAGCAATGTTGCTCCATCCATCACCTTCACCATGAAGATTGAGGCCAATGGTCAACTCCCCTTCCTGGATGTTTTTCTTTTAAAAAAATTGGATGACTACCTTGGTTATCGGGTTGTTTGTAAAGCCACCCACATTGATCTTTACCTCCACTCACTTTCTCATCACCATCCTAGTCAAAGATTTGGGGTATTAAAAAAATCTTGCCTTAAGGGCCTACAAAATTTGTGATGAAGATAACAATAATCAAGAGCTTGATCATCCTTGCTAGATCTTTAGGCTGAATGGGTACTCTAGCAAGCATATCTCTAGGGCCCTCACTTAGGCCAAATCTCAGTTTTCTTTCCTATTCTGCTCCTCTCCATTCTGAAGCCCCCTCCCAGCACCACCCTGCCTAATGTTCAAGGTATCTCCCACAAACTAGCTAGAATCATTTCTAAGAAAGGCATTCATTGTGCCTTTAAACCTCTCTTTGTACTAAGGAATCATATTCTATCTCGCAAGAACCCTAGAGATAGTCTTTCTAAGTCGGGAGTGTACAAAATGGCTTACTCTTTTGGTATACCTTACATAGGTGAAACTGGTTGTTCTTTCAAAACAAGATTTAAAGAACATAATGCTGACATCAATCATGAGCAAGTCCTCAAATCAGCCTTTGCAAAACACTCCCTCATCACCAAACACCACATTTGTCTTGAGGAGGTACAAATTCTCTCTAAAGAGGAAAATTTCTTTCAGAAGAAAATGAAGGAAGCCATTGCAATCAATAACCACCCATCTAACCTCAATCATAATGAGGGGTGGAGCTTAAGCATTTCATGGCAACCTCTAATTACCAACATCAAAAGAAATAGCTAGCTCCCCTTGCGGCTATTGTCCATCTAGCTTGTGTTTCTGTGCATCCATCTTCCTTTCTCCTACCCCTCTCCCTTTTTCAAATTGCTCCTCTTCTTCTCATTTTTTCCTCCTTTTCCATTGTCTCAGGCCTTCGTTCTTTATTCAATGTTTTTAATTAATTATTTTAGTTATTTATTTATTAGTATTTGATTCTTATTGTGGCAAAAATATTTATTTATTTTATTATTATTATTTAAAATTTAAAAATGTATATAGATACATACATACATATATATACATATATACATATATATACATATATACATATATACATATATACATATACATATATACATATATACATATATATATATATATATATACATATAAATATATATACATATATATGTATATATATATACATGTATATATGTATATAGATATGTTTATACATTTTTATATATGGATATATATACATATATAGGCAGATATTTATTTTTCTTATTAACATATTGTTTGATTTGTGCTCTTATTTGTCAGCTTTGTGTGTGTGTGTGTGTGTGTGTGTGTGTGTGTGTGTGTGTGTGTGTGTGTGTAGTTCTAGCGCACATCTCTTATTATATTGTGGTTCCTTTTAGAGGTTGACCTCATTATTATTATTATTTATTTGTTTTTTTTAATTAATTGATTTTTATTTATTAATTAATTTTTAATTTTTTATAGAGTTCCCCTTCTTCAGGTTTTAAGTTTGGGTTGTTGTTGGCTAGTTTCTTTCTTTGGTTTTATTTTTATTTTTATTTTTATTGATTTTTTTTTTAATTTTAGTTTTTGAGTTTAATTTTTATTATTTTTATTTGTTATGGCAATTTTTCTTGCAACCCCTCCAACCCCCCTTTTATTGCTAAGTCTTTTATGGTTCATAATTCATGTTCTCTTTCTTTGTCCTAATGATGGATCCCATAGTGCGATCAAAAGTGTTGATGTAAAATAGTAACACAATCAAATCTAGAAAAAATTCTAAGCTTTCTAAAACTTATTTACAAAGTTTCTAGTATAAATTGTAATTGAAAAACTTTTTGAATAATTGTTTGGAAATTTTAATAGTAATGTCAACTATGAAGAATAACATGAAATATATAATATTGTATTGTCAAATATGATAGGTTTTGATGGTATTGAAAATATATATTGTTCTTAACATGATTTTTACTAATCTAATTTGGTGTTGGGTTTTTAGGCAAGAGTCTCAGTGTTGATGACAAATGCTCCTTTCACACTAGATCTAGATAGTGATATGCATGTTAATGACTATAGATTTGTACAACATGCTATGGGTTTTTTCCTTGAGTTTAAATTAGAGAAAGAATGTGGTTTTGTTCAGTTCCCTCAAGTGTTCAATGGAAGTGTCAAGGATGACCCCTTTGGAAACTAATTGAAAGTACTCGTAAAAGTAAGAAATAATTTACTATTTTTTCTAAATTGATTATTCAAGAGCTTTATAGCATTTTTGGCTGAGTTATTACATGATTATAGACATAAAAATGGAGATTTTGGGTGCATGTAGACTATTGGGAAGGGATCAACTATACTCCAAGGCCCTCTTTATGTAGGAACCAACAACTTTGATAGAAAGAAAAAGCATGTATGGGTTGTCACCTGATATTGATCGACACCATATGAAAGGAAGTGAGGGGCAAATATAAGGTAATGGAAAATATTTGACATTAAATTGGTTTAGAGATTGAAGTTTAGTATATGGCATGTGTTTTTACCAAATTCAAATATTTCACATGAAATAATGATATATATTACTAAATGTTGATATCTTAATGTTCATAATAGTATTGTATATTAATTGTAAATGTTCAATTTTTTTATATTTAGGTAAGTCTTTGCTGATTCTTCTTTTGTTATTGACTATTTGTTATGTACTGACAACATTGTAAAACTATGGGAGTCCTTTGGAAAACCCCCCCAGACCTAATTAAAAAATAATAAATGATAATTTCAATCCTATTTGAAGCAAGATTTCTAGAATTTTCTTTCATAGTTGTACACCACTTTTTTTTTTAGGTGCACAACAAATATAGTGTCTAGTAGATGTTTGAGACAATTATGATAAGGGATCCTTTTTACACTTTCTTTTATTTACTAAAATTGTATTGCACTTAATCCTATTTTAATTTATTGTATTTTAAGAAGCTTCATCTGATATTTCATTATTATCTTTTATTAAATAATTTTTTTATATAGAAAATGAAATGTGAGGAACAATCATGTTGACATGTGGTTGGAATAGTGATTCAGAAAAGGCTTATAATTTTTTTATAAACCCTTTAAATATTCAATCAATAACATATATAATGTTGCCTAAGCAGAGATTCTAGACTTTGCATCATCTTGTTTGTTTGAGGCATTGAGGAAATAATTTGGAGAATCACATACCCTAGTTGAAGTAGTTCAAGCTATAATAATTGGAATTCCATGCAATAGCCATACCCTTCCTTCCCTAGTTATAGAGGAAGCTTTGAAGGTTGATAGTTATAGCTATGAAACCAAAATTATTTGGGGCAAAGTGGTAGAAGATATATAACCTTGATTTTTTTTTTCAAAATAATTCCTACTGAAAGGTTTCCCATCATCTTATATTAATCTTATCAAATGTCCACTATCCATTTGAAATTTAAATTTATTTTTTTGGATTTGATTGTGTATTTTTTTAGCATTAATTTTTTTGGATTACACTTTGCAATCCATCATTGGGATAAGAGAAAGAAAGAATGGAAAAGTAAAATATGCATACCAATTCTCTTTTCCTTTTTATTTCCCTTTGGTTAGGTTTGGTTTGTATATTTCAACTTTCAATGCATTCTCTTATCTTGATGATTAATAATGAAGTGTAATCTGAAACATTGATGCTAGAAAAACATACACAAAAATTTACATATCACCTTATATATTATATATTTGATGCAACCTAAAAAAATTTTCCATAACATAAATGCTACCTCACTTTTGACTAGTTGCAAGTGGGATGGATGTATGGATCTACACTTGAGGATGTTATGAAAGGAATGAAAATTCATAGTCTAGGTTGGCATTCCATTAGTGTACAACCAGATGAACTAGTTTCCATGGGATGTGCAACACTATTCTAGATACCCTTGTAAAGAAGAAGTGATGGGTAACAAAATTACTTGAAATATTTGCAAGAAAAATTTGTCCTTTCAATGGACTCAGAAGAGGCATTAGCCTGAGGCAGAGGATGCTTTATGCTCATTTCTGCCTATGGGTTGTTTGGTTAGTACTAGTTATCTACTATGCCTTACTTCCTCCCATGAGTCTGCTATATCATAAATCATTCCTAGATAAGGTTAGTTATATTTAATTTTATATTAAAATATCACCTTATCTGTCTATATTGAAACACACTATTAACCTATTAGCCACTAGTCTCATCATATGGTTGTGGTGTGAACAATATATTCTATGTTTTGATTCAGATCATCTTTAGGAAAATATAAGTTTTGAAAAAGGATGTCAATTTTGAGAATTCAATAATTATACCTTAGTGTGTGATGTTTAAGCTACCCATTTTATTTGATGAATTGGTGCATCTTTAATCCTATTAGTAAATGAGTCTATGTGATTTCAAATGAACCACCCAACAAGTCAAATCATAGAACACGCTACTTAAATTATATCATAATGATGGGCAATGAAGTACTCAAACAAGCCAAATCTTAGAATGTGTTATTTAAACTATATAAAAAAGATGAACTCATTTTTATTTATAGATTTGTATACCCCAATTTTCATTTTTTAACACTAGCTTTACTATTAATGCAAATTATAGAGGTTTCTTTTCCAATTGCACTAGCACTCTTCCTTTCAATTTATGGATATCAGCTTGCGTAGTACATTTTTCTTGGGTATTCTATGAGAAAGTGGTGGAATAACCAATTCATGTGGATCATTGTGTGCACATCTTCATGGTTTGTTGCACTATTTGATGTTGCAGTGAAATTATTGGGATTGTCTATGATAGTATTTATTATGACTCCAAAGGGGTCAGAGGAAGAAGAGAATGGTAATGAGGGTGAGTTTACATTTGATTCCTCTACATTGTTCATCATACCAACTACAATATTATTATTAAAATTAGTAGGCCTTGTTTGGAAAATTTTTTCAATTATGGGCAGTGTCAGTGAGATAAAAGAGAGGTTGTTTGAAGAGAATTTGTGTAGTGTTTGAAGAGTCATAAATCTTTGAATGTTTATGAAAGGATTGGTTGGAAAGGGAAGTTATCATGAAATTTTGTGCTTTGGTTATTTTAATATATGCTACACTGGCTTAATTCGGTGAAGGGTGTTTTTCCTATCTCCCAATCTTACTTATTTAAATTGTATGAATGTTCATAGAAATATTCTTTTATCATGAAATTATTTATCTTTCATTCTTTCTAGTGAGGAACTCTTCTTCCATTAACAATATGGCTATAGTTTCATACCATTTTTAAATATACATTTATGGTCCCTTGAATTCTATGAATAAGAACAATTAGATAATGATAATCTTTATAACCCAAATTTTAGTTGGAGAGGTTCTAGGTACTTGATAAGTATGTTGTGCATGGAAATTACAATTAATTTGCATTTTCCACTTTGTGAACATTTCTATAATTCCTTTCTCAAGAGTAGACATGCAATATTGTTTTATGTGTTACTTGTGTAGATCTCTTGTAGGCATTTCTTGATATGCTTGACATGATTTTTCATTTTAAAATATAAATAGCTTTGATTTTTATTTTTTGTATCCATGCTAAAATATTTTTCTTCTTTCAATATATATAATGTCAATAGTTCAAAATGTAAATTTGAGATGATAAGTTATTTTCTTTTAGTATATTGTTAATTGTGAAGTAATATCATATAACAATTAAGGATTTTTTTATGACTAACTAACCATATTCATTTTTCTATTCGATTACAAGGAGGTGACTTCTCAAAGAGAGATGGTAAACACTTTCACTTTACTATTATTTGATTACTTAATAGCTGGTGTATCTCTTAAGTCTAATGTTAAAATATACTCCCTCTAAAGTACAATGCAATCTAAATACAAAAACTATACCCTTTCCTTATTCTAGATTGTGATGCTTTCAAGGATGTTGAATGTAACTTAGATAATACTCCTACAACTTCAAGGTTGAGTGCCATATTCTATGAAGTTCATGTACATGCGATAATTGTAGACACTTTACCTAGAGTTTTGTTACAAGTTTCTAATATCTCTATTGGGTATGACCCATGGAGCCTAATGCTTGTAAGTAGACCTTGTTTTATTAATTATTCTTGATGTATTACAAATACACTTGAACTCTTGAGATAACTACCTAATATACACTGTAGCTATCTTATTATTCTCGAGAATACTACAAGTGTTTAATCTATTGGGAATTCAGTGTCTAGTTAAAAGCTAAAACTATATGCATGGTTCTCTATAGGTGCATTGTATCCCTTAATACTATATTACTAATATTAATTATAAGTTTGGATCTACACTAAGATATATTTTTTTAGTTTCCTATAATATTATGATATTAATTCCTTTTACATCAACAACTTTGCATGAAACCTAGACAAACCAATGTATACACCAATCATGTTATTTAGGAATCATGTTTGAAAAAGATAGTGATAGAAAAACTACTGATAGAAAAAAGTAAAGAGGCATCATAGGGTATTAGGATCTAGTCCGCATCATAGTGAAGAACACATTGACTAAACTAGGTATGGTAGGATACTTGTTGTAGTTTTGTTCCTATGATTTAAATTTAATCATCCTCACATGCAGAAAGAAATTGTTAACATGCATTTGTTGTAATGACCTTTGTAGAATAACTTAAATTCTTCCCTCAATCTAAAATATCTAAAAGCATCTAAGGTTGTGAGAGACCAATAATTTCTAAAGGTTATATAAACTTATATAACTTGTTATAGAAATT
Source organism: Cupressus sempervirens (assembly GCA_028749045.1). Taxonomy (NCBI): domain Eukaryota; kingdom Viridiplantae; phylum Streptophyta; class Pinopsida; order Cupressales; family Cupressaceae; genus Cupressus; species Cupressus sempervirens. The sequence goes on from CM053791.1 coordinate 574,765,771, forward strand.
TTCTATTTCACCCTTGGCTTTATTCAAATTTGAACTCCTTTACACGAGAATTTATTAATGAATGCCTTATACATTGATAGAAGAGGGTAATAGATAATGTTATCCACATCCAAGTCCACATCCTTGATTTTATTCAAATTTGAACTCCTTTACACTAAAATTTATTAATGAACACTTTATACATTGATAGATGAGGGTCATAGTTAATATTATCCACACCCAAGTCTAATATGATTTAAGGTAATCTATTTTGAGCACTATTTTGATTTTGAGGGTTGACAAGAGTATGAAGTTATTGTTTTGGATATATTTTAATGTGTGTAAGATATTTCTTATCCAATTGTTGTTTTCTATTTAAATCTCTATATTTTGCAGTGACCTACTAATGATTTTCTTGATATAATATCACAGTTTTAGTGCATGCTTATTCTAGTCATAGATGGGTCATGTACACTCATCACTAAATGTGTGCTAGGTTATGAAGCCTTTATTATTTGAATTCTTCAAATATGTAATTGATAATTCTTGTCCAGTTTTCTAGCTTATATATATATGAATTCTTTGTCTTTACTCCTTAATATGTTTCAATGGACTTTTTATTGATAACATTAAGTAAACTAATGAATACGCGAGTAGCTATGTTTTGCACCCCTGCTACCTTGTACAAGTCACATTAGCTGAAGCACCAAAGGTGCAAACATTGTAACCCTCATTTGATAGAACATTGGTTGGTTCATATGAAATATTGGGTTTAACTTTATTGTTATATCTCTCGGGGTGGATGGCTTAAGTCACTTGGATGTTATGGTTAGGAATTGTGTAAGCATTGGCCACACTAATTCCATCACATGTTCAATGGATGTTGCAAAACACTACATTAACTTTTCTATATATTTATTCGATGCCCCACCTCACTCAAACCATCGAATAAGCATTGGAATTCATCATTTGACATTTCGTTTAACCATTGATGAGATTTATTTTGCATAGAGGCATCATAAAACTCAATCAATAGAATTTTTTTCTTCATTCAATGTTCATATACTGCTATAGTTACATTGATTAGGCTTCATGAGTTGGGATACACTATAGCGATCATAGTATGGTCAAAAGGGATTTTGGGTACTACATTGGTATAGAATATAGTGAACTCTTCTATTGCTATATAGAGAAGGCCTAATCTTAACATAATGATCAGAAATGAGGAAAGTATATCACTATGACATATAGTGGTCCCTTTTATTGCTATGCAAAGAAACTTCAAAACCAATATAGCGATGAGCGATAAAGGAGGTTTATCGATATAACTTATAGAAATCATTGGAAAATGAAAAAAAATATAGTCATTATAATGATGAGTGATAAAGATGTTGTATCACTATAAGTCATGGTGATGAGTGTTTTTAGTGAAAAAAGAGGAGGAGATATTGCTATAGAATATAGAAAACTCTCTTATCACTATATAGAGAAGGCCTAATCTTGACATAGCGATGAACAATGAGGAAAGTATATCACTCTAACATATAGCAATCCCTTTTATTGCTATGTGAAGAAATTGCAAACACAATATAGTGATGAACAATAAAGGAGGCTTATTGCTATAACATATATAGTGATCATCAAAAAACAAAAAACAAATATAATCATTATAGTGATGAGTGATAGAGATGTTGTATCACTATATGTCATGGCAATTAGTGTTTTCGGTGATTCAAAAGGAGGAGATGTCACTATAGAATATAGTGAGCTCTTCTATCACTATACAAATAAGGGCTAATCTTGACATAGTGATGAGTGATAAGGAAAGTATATTGCTATGATATAAAGTGACCCTTTTATCACTATGCAAAGAAAATGCAAAAATAATATTGTGATGCGCAATAAAGGAGGCTTATTGCTATAACATATATTGATCTTTGACAAATGGAAAACAAATATAATCATTACAACAATGAGTGATAGAGATGTTGTATCGTTATAAGTCACAATGATGAATGTTTTTGGTGATACAGAAGGAAGAGATATCACTATAAGTCATGGTAATCAGTGTTTTTGGTGATAAAAAAGGAGGAGATATCACTATAGAATATAGTGAATTCTTCTATAAAAAAGGAGGAGATATCTCTACAAGTAATGGTGATGATTGTTTTTGGTGAATAAAAAGGAAGAGATATTTCTATAGAATATAGAGAACTCTTCTATCAAAAAGGAGCAGATATTGCTATAAGTCATGGCAATGAGTGTTTTTAGTGATAAAAAAGGAGGAGATATCACTATGGAATATAGAAAACTCTTCTATTGAAAAGGAAGATATATCACTATAAGTCACGGTGATGAGTGTTTTTAATGAGCAATAAAGGAGGCTTATCACTATAACATATAGTGATCATCGGTAATTTAGTCAAAAATATGACCAAAGAAAAAATTGGTCGAAGTTTTGATGACAAAAATAGTGACAAAATAGTTTGTCAAAAATTTGACCAAGATGAGTGAAAAAATTGACCAATTTTTCTCAAAAGATGAGTCAAAATGTACTAGTGGAGGATAGAGAGATAGGAGATGGAGGGGGAGAGACAGGAGGTACCTCTCTCTCTCTCTCTCTCTCTCTCTCTCTCTCACACACACACACACACACACACACACACACACACACACACACACACACACACACACACACACACACACCTGCGCACGCATGCGCGTGCATACACACACACGCACATGCACACACACGCGCGCGTGCACATGCGTGCGCATGCACACACACACACACAGAGATACACACACACACACTTACTCCTCTCCCTCATCTCACTATTGTATACCTTCTATTTTTCTCTCTTATTGTTATTTAAACATGATTTGTAATATCTAATATATTAGATAAATAATGATTAATATTTAATTAGGATTAGAGTTAGGGTTATAATTAGTTTTAGATTTCAACTTAATTTATTATTAGAGTTAAGTTTCAATTATGTTGGGTAAGTTTTAATTTGTATTAAAATTTGAATAATAATTACCTATCTATCTATCTATATTTGTATGCACAAATAATTAATGAGATGAAATGATGAATTTAATTAATGTCAATATATATTGGTTATTTTATCAATTATAGTATTCAATTACTCAATTTAATATTTGAAGCTATGTATGGCATGTTTAATTTAACTTTATAATATTTCTATAAGATAGAAGTAATTTACTAACAATCAATATCTCTAGTATTTTAATAGTTATTTAGAAGAAACTTAGTAAATTTAATTTTACTTTTATATGTGAATTTAATCAATAAACATTCTAAATCATTAATTTAAAAGAGAAAGAGACTATTTCTATATATTTTCTACACACACACACACACACACACACACACACACACACACACATATATACATACATACATGCATGCATATATATATATATACATACATGTATATATATATATATATATATATGTATGTATGTATGTATGTATATATATGTATATATACACATATATGTATGTATATATATATATATGTATATATATATATATATATATATATATAGATATGTACACATATATCTATCTATATATGTATGTATGTATGTATGTATCAATATATGTGTGTGTGTGTGTGTGTGTGTGTGTGTGTGTGTGTGTGTGTGTGTGTGTGTGTGTGTATGTATATATATATGTATATATATATATATATATGTATGTATGTATGTATGTATGTATGTATGTATATATATATATATATATATATATATATATATATATATATATATATATATATATATATATATATATATATATATATATATGTAGATATATATATATATGTAGATATATATATATATGTAGATATATAGATATATATAGATATATATATGTACATACATATATATGTATGTATGTATGTATGTATGTATATAGATACACACACAGACACACACACATTAAAACATATCTATAATCTATAATTTTGTATTTGTCTACTAAAAAACTATTTTCTAAATTCTTGTAGATAATATATTGGTAAATTTATATATATTCCAAAAAGTAAATTTAGAATACAACTCTAAATAGAAATAGAACATATGTCAGAAGATTAATGACTACAAATATTCTATATATTTCTTTAATACTCAATCCTATTCAGTGGAGAATGGATAATATCCTTAGGTTTCAGGTTGGTTCTCTCCCTTTGACTTATATTGGCATTCCTATTGTTGTTTCTAGGTAGCCACAACTCTTATAGTAGAATTTTATTAACAAGATTTAGGAGAAGGTAAATAACTTGACCTAGAGATGGCTCTCTATTGCTACTTATGTTACCCTTCTTCAATCTATTTTTCAAGATCTTCATATTTATAGAAGCATGGTTTAGGCTACTCATGTTTACTTTCTCAAGGAATTTGATGCTCTTTCACGACAATTCCTTTGAAGTGGTAATTTGTGTACAACTCTAAATGGAGTTTGATTAGTTGGAAGACTAATTACAAGACTAAGAAGAAGGATGGTTGTGGCCTCTGATCTTCTATTTTGAGTAGCAAAGATTTGGCTAATAAGCTTTAATGATGATGGTGCTCTGGACAAAATCATCTTTGGGTTCATATAATTACTCATAAGTATTTTAGAGGCATTGATCCTTGGTCTATTTCTATGCTTCCTCTTGAAGTTTGTGGTTCTATGGTGTGGAATACTCTTAAGAGTAGTGTTCAATTGGTTAAGAGGGGCCTTTTATGGATATGTAAGGGAGACTCTAAGGATTTTTTTTTTGTGATGCTTGGGATGGAAACCTTCCCATCTTATCCATTTATCCTCATTTTCAGACTCTGTGTGATTTTTTTCTTGTTGCTAGATGAGATAAAGTGGTTCATTATAAGCCTCCTTATTAGCTAGGTGTTGTTTTCAGATATAGATGGAAGTGATCTTCAGATTGGCCTCTTTGGGGCTGAAAGGAAGACCTCTAGGATCTTTCTAGGAGTTTGGCTTCTAGGGAGTGTTTTTCACTACTGGGGCCAAATGTTTTGGCTTCGGGTGGTACCCTTTCTAGTAAATATTATATTTCTACTAGGTACTAGAAAATTACTAGACAACTGTCAGGGGATCTTGAGGTCCCTTGGTTGAAACAAGTTTGGAATAAGTTTTCTTGGTCCAAATGTAATTTCTTCCTATGGCTAGTGTCTCACAACCAGTGTCTCATGTGGGATAATCTTTGTAAACATGGGTTCTAGGGACCGCTTTTTGTTTTGGTGTTATGTGGTAATGGAGAGGATTCTATCTTTCATCTCTTCTTTCATTTTTCATTTTCTACCCCATTATAATATCTTTGGTGGAGTGCTTGGGGTTTCTATTGTCGGCATGCTTCCATGTTGCCCAAGTTTTGGGATCACTTGGGGAGTGTTGCCTCCAAGGCTTCACCTCTTTAGGCTACATGGATTGTTGGTTGTCCCTCTTTTATTCTTTGGCATATTTGGCTAGAGAGAAACCAACAAATCTTTCAGGATGTCTAGATTAGTGTCATGCATCTTTGGTGGAAATTCCTCATTCTCTTTAGGAAACTATTCAAGAAAAGTGTGAGTTAGATGGAGGTATGGATCCTAGTGATCTTGCTATTTGTAGACACCTTAATTTTTCATTATCAGGATGGGTTCTTAGGGGATACAAACTATTGGTATTATAAAGTTCCAAACCATTCTAGATGTCAAGGGAAGATACAAGTGAACAATGTGGGTCATTGGTTGCCTCCTCCACTCAGAGTTCTCAAAGTCAACATTGATGATTCTTCTTGAGGCAATCGAGGTTCTGCTGGCAGTGGGGGTGTAGTCTAATATAGATCTAGAGAAATTTAATTTCTTTTTAGAGTGCATAAGGGTTGTCATACTAATATTCTCATGGATAATCTAGCCATTTTACATGTTGTGGAGCAATTTTTTTTGAGGGGATGGTGCAAAGTTATCTTTGAATCTATCTCTCAAGTGGTGGTGAATTTTCTTATTTTATAGTTGCTGGAGGATTTCAGTTTGAAATTGGCTTCAATTGTTAATCAAACTCTTCTCTTTTTACTTCTCTAGAGTCTGTTAGTTTTAATTACACTCATTGAAAATGGAACTAATAGAGGAGTAATTATGGGTTATCATATTGTAATTATGAATTCTATAATTCCACATTTGTAGTAATAATAAGAAGCCCATATTTTGTTCTCATAAATAATATTGTTTCTTTGTTTCTATTATGCATTTATGGTATTAAGGGTAGCACCCTTCATTAGGAATAGAGTTTCTTATTACTTCGCTAAATGGACATCTACTCATGGTTAGGATTGGAATATTGTGGATAGGGGGGAACTTCTCTTAGATTCGTCACTTGAGTTAAATGACCTAATTTCCTAGGATAGAGCTCCTTGTTGAGCTTTCCTTTTTGTTTCTCATTTTTTCTTTATAAATTCTTACCTCTCTTTTAGTAAGAAAGAAATAGAATATATTTAACATGAAGATGAAATATGCTTACCACTCAATAACTCAATAGTCAGTAAAACATCAATTTAAAATGTCTTATTTACAAATAATAATCTTCATAATATGGCTCTAAAGAATGCCTCACAAAATATAGGGAGTGAAGAAAATTATGGTGTTTGAAATATGTAAGTATATTTAAAATTAGTTACTAATCAGTTTTGATAATTATGTGATCCATTCATAACATTTTTTGCGATTGTTCCTAATTGTTTTTAGTAGTTGTTTCTTTCTTTAAAAAAATGAAAATTTGAACTTCTAGTTTTAAAAATCACATTATATCCAACTTATGTTACAAGCTAGTTGTTTTCTTTATCATTTAATAGATTATATAATGAAGGTAAACATATTTAAAACAATATTTATATATTTAAAGTGATAATTAAAAGATCAAGTGTCTAAATAGTTTCTAGACTAAAATCAAGCCTAATTTATCTCAATTTTTAAATAAAATGTATTTATGTGTCTCACTTGAAAATCCATGCCCAAAGAAATAACATTAATCCTAGACCAAATAATAGATCAATTATCTCACTTTTATAAGATAGTAAAATATAGAAATAATGTCTATCTGAAAGGTTAATTAAGAATGCAAATGAAAAGTACAGTCAACAAGAAACATAAGCATAGAGTTTATTGTGATCCACCAAAAATCATGGCTATGCCCACATTGAGAGAAAATGAATTTTATTGAATGAAAAAATGAGTTTACAAATGGATATAAACAACATGTATAGATCACAAGCGATCATATGAAGATACATATTAATTGGAGGGAAAATCCTAGGAGACCATTGGTCTTCACACACTTAACAATCTCCCACCTAAAGACAATAGATGCTTTAGCTGATCAACCCTACTCTACATGCTGACCTACTTTTTTTTGTCAATGTGAAGAGAAGTATTGACACATTCAAACTTCTCCTTGGCAACAACCTTTGTCAACATGTCCATTGGATTGATCTTTGTATCAATTTTGGCAACATTTAATTTTCCTTCTTCTACCACATAGCAAACACAATGAGCATGCTTATCAATATGTTTGGAATGTCGATAACATGATTGTGAGCCAAAACAAATTGCACTATGACTATCAAAAAATAAAACATAGTCATCTTGTTGCCAGTGTAGATTGTTGAACAAGCTTTGCAACCAAATCATCTCTCTAGTACCTTTGTAAAGAGCCAAGTATTTGGCTTCAATAGAAGAAAGTGTAACACAATGAAGCCTTGAGGCCTAACTATTGGTAGCCCCATAAAATATACATCATAACTAGTAGTATACCTCTTATTTCTCTCAAAATTCGACAAGATCTGAATCACTAAATCCTTGTAGCTAAGCATGATTTCTATGAAAACATTATGCATAATCAGAATTGCCCTTGATATACCACAATATCCACTTAACTACTTCCCAATGAGGCTTTTTGGGATTACTCATGAGTCTATTAACTACCCCCACCACATGAGAAATTTATGGATGTGTAGAAACCATAGAATAAATTATGCTACCAATCATTGATTTATAAGAAATGTTGTTCATAAAGTCCTTCTCTTCTTGTTTTTTGGGACACAAATCTAAAGTTAGATAGAACTGAGGAGCAAGAGGAATATGAACATGTTTTTTCTTTAGCCATGCCAAACTACTCTACAACTTTTTCAATGTATGATTTTTGTGACAAAGTAAGCACCTTCTTTTGTCTATCTCTAGTGATAGTCATTTCAAGAATCTTTTTGGAAGCCCCTAAATCTTTCATGGTAAACTGAGGGGCTAACTCTAGCTTTAAATTGCTAATTATCTGAGGAGAATAACTAACAACTAATATGTCATCAACATAGAGTAGAATAATAACAAACTCACCACTAGGAAGCTTTTTATAGTATATGCATGGATCTAATTTGCATCAAGTGAAGTTATGTTCAGCCATGAATTGATCAAATTTAATGTACCACTTCCTTGGAGATTTCTTAAGCTTGTAAAAACTTTTCTTCAGCCAACAATAGAGATGCTCTTTTCCTCTTTGAACAAAGCCTTTCATTTATTCCATGTATAAAAAATTTCTTGACATCAAGTTGTTCTAGGTCAAGATCCCAAATGGCTAACAATCCCAAAACTACCTAGATTGTAGTCATCCACACAACTGGTTTGAAAACCTCTGCAAGTTCTAGACCCATTCTTTTAGCATACCCTTTGAGAACCAACCAAGCATGGTATCTCTTTCTTCTACCATATTCCTCTTTGACCTTATATACACAACAATTTTTAAGAGCTTTATGGTTGGGTGGAAGTGATACTAAATCCCAAGTTTTATTGGCTTTAAGAGAATTCATCTCTTGTTCCATAAAAATCATCCACTATTTTTTATTAGTATTTCTACAAGCATCTCTGAAATTAACCAATACCACTTGATTAGAGATTAAAATCTCAGGCTCTACCTCCTTAGATTAAATTAAATCATAATCTAAATATTTTGTAGGCATTATTCTTTGCCTTGTAGACTGCCTTAATTCCTTGAGATGTTTCTCATTCTTAGAATTGCTTCTTACCAATTCATAGTCAATACCCTTTGAAGATGTGCAAGTCCTCTATTAAATTTCATGGTCAATCAAGGTATCCATTAAAATACCCAAATTATTGTGTATGTCATTCACTAGTCCAACATCATGGAATCTAGAATGACTTAAATTGGAAGCCTCAACATTTTGTGCTACTCTCATACTATTTTTTGCACAATTCTTATCATGTGTTGGAGGAGTTGTTGCTAGTGTTTCACCTACTCTTCCAAACATATCACTACCATTGGAACTATGGAAACAAAACCAATGTTTTTTCACACTACCAATGTGGTCATCATGAACAGTAGGAGGAATAAAATCTATAGTAGGTTTAAAAGAAAAATAGATGCTTGTCAAATTTCATAAGGACCCCCAACTTTTTCACCATACTACTCATGCTTCTTTCTATATTCCAAACCATGAGTGTGAGACTGAGAATGATGTTTGACGATAACCAAATTCCCACCACTCCCAATTTCATTACTGAGACTTCACTCAAATAGCTTGCATGGAACATTCAACAGTGAAGGAGATGCATCACTATCTATCTTGAAAGCTTGTTGATCTTGATCAATAGAGTCAAAAATGTGATCCACCTACTGTGTGGAGTAATATTTTTAATGTCATGGAAGAACAGTCCCTAAAATTTCTATCATGAACCATATTATCTCTACTCTCTTCCGACAAGGGATCCAAGTCCAAATCAACTTGTGCTTTAATTATTTTAGAATGAGATCCTTCTAGTCTTCTACAACACATATTAGCATTAGGCAAAGTGTGAAAGGAAGGCTGGGCATTAATGATCCCATGTTTTTCTATTGAATTTTTCTCTCTGTGGAGAGAGAAATCATGACCATAACTTAAAGACTATAATATTTTTAAATTAATCATTATCTAAAGATATAGCAAGAAATGAAGCTGAAATTGAGGTAGGAGTAGAAACCATAGTTTGAGGCTTAGAATTTATTGAAGAAGCATTCTTATCAAACAAAGACATAGGCACAATGTCTTCTATAACTCCTTCCTATGGTACTGATTAAGGAGCTTGGGACTTTATCTCATTAAAGGCCTCATATCTACTCTGCACAATTTTCTTTATAATAGGATCCCATAATTGAAATCCAAACTGATCTTCACCATAGCCCATAAAGATACATTGTTGTCATTTTGAATCTAGCTTGCTTTTTTTTTCTTTAGGAACATGAAAAAATCCTTGACACTCAGACACTCAAAGATTTGAGTAGGAAATCCTTCTACCTAACCATTCCTCTTCTAGAATTCCAAAGTCTAAATGAGATGAAGGAATTTGATTAATCAAATACAATTTTGTATTGTAGGCCTCCACCTAGATTATTTGCCTAAACTAACATTGGATAACATACATCAATCTTTCTCAAGTATGGTTTAGTTTAGTCTTTTTGGTACCCCATTTTCTTGAGGGGTGAATGACACAACTTTCACCCATTGAATACCTTGTTCTACACAAAAGTTATCAAACTTCAGTTAACAAAATTCACCTCTATTATCTGATTTTAAACATTTGATGTTGTGCCCACTCTAAGTTTCAACAAGAGCATTAAAATATTTAAATTTTGAGAAAACTTTATATATGTTAGAGATCAAATAAACCCAAACCTGTCTAGTACAATCATCAAGATAGGAAACAAAACAATTTGTGCTTCGATAAGAGGTTACCTCTATGAAATCAAAGACATTTGAATGCACTAACTCAAATGGTGTTGTCTTCTTGTCATGGCCACTGTTCAAAAGGCTAACACATTTAATCTTCCCATGAAGCCAATTCTTACAAAATTCCAAATTTTTTGATTAGAGACCCAGAAGTTGATCACCATTAAGCATAACCTCTAGTTATTTTTGTGCATGTGGCCTAATCTTTGATGCTAAAATGTGTCATCACTGTTCACAATAGTCATCACATCTCCCACATCATCACTAGTTTCCACAACATATAGGCTTCCAACTTCATCCCCTTTGACGATATCCATGGAACCCTTGGTAATTTTCCATGTGTCCATGAGAAGTGTAAGAAAACCTTGATCATATAGTTGACTGATAGAAATCAAAATCCTTTTTAATTTGGGAACATGCCTAAAACCTTAAGAAATAATTGAGAACCTCCTTCTATTGATAACAAAATATCACCCTTTCTTGAAATTTCACAAGATTTGTTATCACCCAAATAGACATTCCCAAATTTACCTTCCTTATTGCTTGTGAAGGCTTCACTGCAAGAAGATGCATGAAATGGAGCCCCAAAATCAACTAGCCATGAATTTGAAGCTATGTCACTTGTCACAAGAACCAAAATATCATCATCCAAGTTATCATAAATGATGTTTTCTCTATTATCCAAAACCTTTGCTTGGGCCCTTTAATATTTTTTTTAGTCCTTTTTAATGTTTCCAACCTTTTCACAAAACCAACAACCATTTTTTCTACCCCAAGACTACGATCTTCTTGCTGAACATTAGTTGTTATTATTTCTACCTCTCTATTGAGTTCTTCCTCTATTTTTTGTGGTAACCATCATTAGAGAATCACTAGATGAAGACTCTTTGTTGGTTCTCCTCATGTCTTCACTAACCAAAGTAGAAACTACCTCATCATACACAAGCTTTTTTTTTTCTGATAATGGAAGTGTTGATCGATGTTACCACACCATCTTAGTTGTTAAGTAAGGAACATAATAAGATGACCACCTTATTATCATCATCTTGAGGAATATGAATGGAGTTTTCCTAACAAAAATGAGTATTCAACTCATTTATGTGATTCATCATCATTGTTCATCCATCATCTTCAACTTGTAAACCTTCATCATGATAAAAAAATCATTTGCAATAGATGTCATTTCATACATACTTTGAATCTTGTTTGATACCACCTTTGTTGTAATTTTATCATTCACATTGAATAAGACGTTTGGAGATAGTGAGAGAAAAATCTCTGCCATTTCCTTTTCATCAGTCTTATTCCAAGTCTCATCTATCATGAAGGTTGGATTTTTCTCTTGACCTCCATTTTCTATTGCAAAATCATTTTTGACTAATAATGATCATATTTGTACCTTCCATAGACTAAAATTCTTCCTCGAGAATTAATGCACTCTTGATTCCTCCATGACTTCAAAATTTGGTCACCGAAATCAATCATAGGCTTTGATACCAATTGAAAGGTTAATTAAAAAGGTAACTGGAAAGTGTAGAGTAGCAAGACACATAAACAAAAAGTTTATCATGGTTCAGCATAAATTGTGGCTACACCCACAATGAGAAGGAATATTATTGAATGAAAAATTGAGTTTACAAAAGGATACAACCAATATTTATAGATCACAAGCCATCAACTAGAGAAACATATTAATTGGAGGGAAAATACCAAGAGACCATTGGTCTTCACATACTTAACACTATCAACAAAAAAAACACATATAAATCATACCATTATCAATATTATATCAACCACAAAACAAAAGAATAAACATAATTCTAGTAGCAACCAATCTAATCAAGGTTGTTGCAACCTCAACATCCATTAAATATTTTATGGACTTACATTGCAAAATTTTAATTTTTTTTTCTCAACTTATATGAAAGGATGAAAGAATAGAATTTAAGGGAAATTAAATTATAGTCTTTTTCTCTATAACTTTTAAAAAGTTGAAATATAATGAAGTTAATAGACAAGTCAAATTTGGTATGTTTTTGAAAGGTGTCATCCTATATTACAACACTTTTTATGAAAATTTTACAAATGTATATAAATAAGAAAAAATACATATATTTTGAATCTACAGAAGCTTCAAAATGTTAACTATATTTTATTATTGGCAACTAGTTAGCACAAATTGGCAACAAATGCCCCATCAATGTTTTCCCCATAAACTATTTTAAAAATAGAGGTCATTGAAACATAAAGAAGTGTGAGCACAAATTTTCAAAATTTGAATCATTGATGCCACAGAAGATTTGAATTCTCATGCATCAAGATGAGTATATTATTTCAAGTTAAAGACTAGTCAACAACAATATTTTTGTGATTTAATTTATTTTTGTAACTTGTTCCAAGTATTATGCAGTTTGGATGTTGTCAAAGATTACATTATTGTTGCAATTTTGCGTGGATTGTACTTCTTATATAAAGTGGTCATAAATATTTTCAAAAAATCCATTATGTTCTTCTACCCAATTTCCATCTTTTTTATATAACATGAGCAATTTGACAAAGTTTTTAGCTAACGTCTACATTTTTGAAAATTAAAACAAATTATCAATTAAATTATAGGTGAAGCAAATAGAATGAGATTGTCATTTTCCATTTCCATTTCCATTCCCCATTCCCATTCTTATTTTCTATTCTAATTTCCTATTCCTATACTTATAACCAAAGGAAGAATAAAGGTAAAGGATCACTAATGTGAAGACCAACATATCATCACATCATTATCATAGCCTGTAGATGATCCCAACTTTTAATAGTAAGAATTACATTGTACTTAAATGTAGGAAAGATGAGCGGTCTAAATGGTATACAATGAGAATTGTCCTAGTTAAATTTTAACATTGTATCACACCCATCATAGTGTCCAATGGTCTAATTATGTCCCTATTTGGGAATATAATGAAATAGGTGTAAAAATTAAATTACAACCCTAAAAATGTTTCTTAGAGTGTTAGTTTTACTCGAAACCAATGGATGTCGAGTGACCAGCATTGGGTACCAAGTGAGCTCAACACAAGAAGAAGTTGAGTGAACTTGGCACATAAGAGAAACTTGGAAAGAGTGTATGTTGAGTGAGCTCGCTCAATGTTTTAAGGTGATGCTCAGCAAAAGAGGATTCCAAGTGAGCTCGGCAATAACAACTATCGAACCCGTCGAGGTAACAGGATGTACCTATCAGGGTAACGGGATATAGTTGTCAAGATAATAGGATGTACCTATTAGGGTAACAGATGTAGGTGTTAGGGTAATAGGATGCACCCATTGGGGTGACGAGATATACTTGTCAAGGTAACAAGATGTATGTGTCAAAGTAACAGGATGTACCTATTAGGGTAATGGGATGTATGTGTCAAGGTAATAGGATGTACCCATCAGGGTAATGAGATGTAGGTGTCAAGGTAACAGGATGTACCCATTAGGGTAATGAAATGTACTCATCAGGGTAATAGTATGTATGTGTCCAGGTAATAAGATGTACCCATTGAGGTAACGAGATGTACTCATCAGGGTAACATGATGTAATCGTAGGGTATTAGGAGGTATGTCGTAAGGCTAACATGTATTAGCATCGGGATGTATCCAGAAGGTTCTATTATTATAATCAACATGTTGTATTTGGCCGATGGATACTTTCGAGAAGGTTCCTTGGATAGTATTTATATCCTCCTTCAGGATCATTGTAATTATGATATCAGAAGCATAATGTAATATCTTGGCGTATGCAAATATAATAAGAAGTTCTACTATTCTTATCTACTATTATGTTCTATTATCTGTATGCATTATTTTCTTTACCCAATATGGTAAACATTTGGCACCGTTGCCCTATGAACCTGGAAGGTGGGAGGAATGAAGATTAATGCCAAATCAGCTTAACAAGGATTTAAATAAGGTCAAGGGAATAGATGGAATCCGTACTGTGCAAGAGAAATTAATTTTGGTATAGCTAGCTGAACGCCAACAGAGATTTCAGAAGATTGCCAACAAAAAATGAAGCGCCAAAGAATTGTTGGAGGAGACTCGACAGTGGGTGGAATTGGTGAAAGAAGCACAGGAGGAGTTTTTGAATTTGTGTTTACTGAGGGAAGAGAATCTAGATGGAAGAGCATCGACTCACATGGCTCGGAGTGCCAACAGAGCAAGAACATGGAGTGAACTCTTCATCTGGGATATACTTCCATAGGGGACAACTTCAAAACACCCTTCTTCACCAAGGTTTGCAGTTGTTGAGTTTGACGGTGTGGGAGAGCAGTCTACCGATGTGGGAGTGCAAACCATCAATGTGGGAGACTAGTTCGCCACTATGGGATTGTAGACTGTCGGTGTGGCAGACCAGTCCATCGATGTGGGAGTACAGACTGTCGGTGTCGGAGTGCAGACCACTGGTGTGGGAGTGAAGAGCACCAGTGTTGTAGGACTGAGCAACAACTATTTATAGAAACTAATTGTGATGGCAGGACCAAAAGAGAAACTACCGAAGTTTAATGGCAATGGTACAGCCGATCCCATTCAACATTGCAAAACATGTGAAATGATCTGGAAGGCAAATGGAATAACTGATGAAGACGACTGGATGAGGCAATTTTTGGCCACCCTATGAGGCATAGCAATTGATTGGTTCACTGATACAGATCAACAAAAGCTAAACAGTTGGGATAACATTAAAAAGGAGTTTCTGGTAGAATTTAAACTATTGCAGGATGATAATGAAATTGTAGCAGAGATCTTCAATACTAAGTAGGGGAAGAATGAAACTATCCGTGTTTATGCCAGGAAATTAAAAGACTTGATAAACAAAATGGAAAGTAAGCCAACAGATGGACTTCCAAAAAGATGGTTCGTAGAAGGCCTACACTTGAAGTTGCGGAGGAAAATAAAAATTGTGCCACCGTCGTCATACACGAAAGCTTATAACAGAGCATTGGACCTTGAAAGTGAGCAAAAAAAGAAGAAGAAGAAGAACACTAGCTCATTTGATTCTGATGACAATGAGCCTGCTGGAGAAGATAGCAGCGGTGATGAAGGTAGTAGAAAGAAGGTCCACGCTTTATAGAAGGACATGATTTTCATGATGAAGGAGTTTAAAAACATGCAGAAGGAGCCAAAAGGTAGTGAGCTATGGTGCACAGAGTGTAAGACTGATAGTCATACTAAAGGATTGTGTCCAAAGAACCAATTATGTGACATTTTTTAGATCATGGGCCATTCGACAAAGGAATGCCCCTTTAACATGAAAACCAGAGGATCTCCACAAGTGCTTCTTACACAAGCCGCTTCCATGTCAGGAGGGAATGAAGATGCAAAAATTTATGGTGCCACTCTAGGTGGGTATAGGAATAATAACAAAGGGAAAAATAACAACAACAATGTGAACAATAACAATAATAATGGCAATCAAAGTCAAATCTAGTATAATGCTAATAGATGGTCGATTGTTCAATGCCGAGCATGTAATTTGTGGGGTCATTTTGTGTGGGACTGTGCAATGGAAAACACACCAAAATTATTATGTAAATGGTGTGGACCCGACGACCATTAAGATGCCAAGTGCCCAAAGTCTAAAGTAAATTTGATCACTATCAGCATGGATGAATAGGAGGTTCTAACAATTACACGGAGGCAAGCAAAGGTGTACTCGGACCCAGTAGAAGAAAAGAGAAAATTGGGGGAAGCGCGGGCAGAAATTGAAAAGGCATCATCCGCAGAGACATCTTAGTTAAAAGACATTACCGACACCTTGGCAAGGAACTATCAAAACAAAACATCGTATGAAAAATCTTACAAACAGAGGTACTGGTCAAGATAAGTGACCTTCTTCTCACAATGCCCCAATTACGAACGGCCATTCTGAATCATACAACATTTTTGAAAGCAACAGAGGACACAAGAAGGGATAGTAGGGAAGTGATGACAAGAGACCCAATGCTACTGGCACTCACAACTGGAAGGCATCTTGCGGTTGTTGAGATGAGGATTTTGGGACATGTTCTAACAGACACAATTATCGACAGAGGATCTGGCATGAATGTGTTACCAGAGGATACTTGAAAGAAGTTGGGAAAGCTGACGTTGTGGCCACCTACATTCTAGTTGCTCATGGTAGACTAGCATGGGATCAAACCATTGGGAACCTTAAGGGTGCAACTAGTAACTATTGGAACACAACCATTTTTATTAGATTTCATGGTCATTCCATTGAAAAGAAAAGGATATGATGCTATTTTGGGATAGACTTGGTTGGTGCAAGCAAAAGTAAAACATGATTAGAAAAAAAATACCCTATCAATGGAGTGTAGAGGCAAAAGATTCATAATTGACCTACACACACAAATCGTAGGTGAGGAGGTAGCATCGTTAGATTCAAAAGGTGAAGGCAATAGTGATGATGAAAGAAATGACGATGAAGAAAAGAGGAGAATGGAACTAAATGATGGAGTATTGACACTAGAAGGAGGATCAAATGATGACAACCTAGACTCACTAAATGGCCTTTACCACTGGCAGATAGAAGACTATGAATTATTTTTGAGTTGTAATATGCTAAGGGTCGACGAAGGTGAGAAAAAAGAGAAAAATGAGTGTCTAAAGGAATACAAAGCAGTGAAAGAAGGAAAGGTGGTTACATCTAAAGCTGAGGGGAAGAACATACAACCCAATCATAGAAAAAAGAAAGATCCCACCATTCGGTACATAGTGAATAGATTGCATAGGAAGAAAATAAGGCATCGCACCATAAAATTACTTGAAGGGTACCGAAAAAAAGGAAATAAGCTAGATGCATGACAACCACAAGCACAATGGGTGACGAAGGTGACACATAATAGGCATAAGGCATGGGATGACAAACTCAACAGGTTTCAGCCGAGGTAGTTGGTACTCAAGTACGACAGTCAAAATGAAATCAAACAAGAAAGGTTTAAGGCAAGATGGGTTGAACCATATCAAATTCGAGAGGCCGACGATAATAAAGTGATAAAGTTGGGTACGTTGGACAAGCAAGAGGTACCTCACGCAGTCAACAAATCCTACCATGCCAAGAAGATGTTGTCGACATCACTGTTGCAGAATGATTAGATGATTCCCTTGTCATTATCATTGCAGAATGACAATGCCTCGAGGTAAAATTAAGGTGCTATAATTTTTTTGACTATCAAATATATATATATATATACAAAAAAATACAAAAAAATTTAAAATTTAAAATTTAAAAAAAAAAAAATTGTTCGGAATGAGTAGCAGATGATGTAAAAGGGAAGGGGAAGCATCCGTGGTTGCCAGAAAGAGTATCAAATCAAAAGAAAATGACAGAAATAGTGTGTTCCATGTAGTTTTGTGTGGGTGTTGCCCCTTGACCTAGCTAGGGGCATTGCCCTTGGATCCTCAGTCATTGCGGATATCAATCGTGAAGTGTGACCAGTTGAGAAGACTTGAAGATGCTATAGGCATGGAGTGTCTATGTACCAGAGGCACTGGGAGTAGGTATTGGCCGAGAGGCTATCTTGGTGGATGCGTAGAGAGTTCGGGAGGAGCTAATCATCCAATTGGAGGCAGTGCAGTGACACTTGGCTTAAGGTACTAAAGAGTTAAAAATAGAAAAAGTAGCATAGGTGGCTATCAAGATCAGCTTTATTGTGTTAGCAGAGGCTACAAGCACGGGATAAAGGTGATAGTGATGTGTTAGAAGAAAATTTATCTTGTTGTAATTAGTCTATTAATATATTTTGTCTCAGATATTTTTTAATTTTCGTCTGGAAATGACTTTTTCTTTTGGGGGGGATGATGTCGAACTCATCAAGGTAATAGGATGTACCTATCAGGGTAACGTGATGTAGGTTTCAGGGTAACATGATGTACCTATTAGGGTAATAGGATGTAGGTGTCAGGGTAACAGGATATACCTATCGAGGTAATAGGATGTATGTGTCAAAGTAATAGGATGTACCTATTGAGGTAATGGGATGTATGTGTCAAGGTAACAAGATGTACCCATCAAGGTAACAGGATATAGGTATCAGGGTAATAGGATGTACCTATCGGGGTAACGGGATGTACCCGTTGGGGTAACAGGATGTATGTGTCAAGGTAACATGATGTACCCGTTAGGGTAACGGGATGTACCTGTTAGGGTAACAGGATGTAATCGTAGGGTATCGGGAGGTATGCTATAAGGCTGACATGTATTTGCATCGGGATGTATCCAAAAGGTTCTATTATTGTAGTTGACATGTTGTATCTAGCCGACAGATACCTTCGAGAAGGTTCCTCGAATAGTATTTATATCCCCCTTCGGGATCATTGTAATTATGATATCAGAAGGATAATGTAATATCTTGGTGTATGCGAATATAATAAGAAGTTTTGCTATTCTTATCTACTATTCTGTTCTATTATCTATATGCATTGTTTTCTTTACCCAGTATGGTAAACCAAAACAAAGAGAGAGCTTAGTCAAAGACTAAATCGAGTGAGCTATAGATCAAACTTATAACTTGAATATTTCTACCCTTAAAATGTAGAGAGCCAAGGATGAATCTTTCAACTATGAACTTCTCAAATGCAAAATACTATGCAATGATGAATAGAAGTAGGGAACAACACATTTTGGTATGCTTTCTTACTTTCTTTCTATTCAAATAAGATAGAAACTATTACAAAATCTAGGAGCATTTTGCTTCAACAAAAAAATCCTAAAAACTTCAAACTAATAAAACTTAAAACTTCAAGCTTACAGCTCTAATGGCTACATACAAAAATGCCTGAAGAAATCACTGCTTCATAGGTTGAATCAATAAGAACTTATAGAATGACAAAAGATCCAACACATGCAACTAAAAACACGAGACTAAAACTTTCTTTTTTCTTTTGAACTCTCACTTGATCTTTTGATTGATTTCCTTTTCTACTTTGCAACTAATTCAATCCTTCTCTCTACTCTTTTGTAACTTCAACTGATCTGCTAATCGAATGAATCAAATTCATTCCTTTTTGTCTCTTGCCAAAAATCTTTTCCCTCTCATTTTGAATTTGAAGTCACCTACCATGCATTAATGTTTTCAACTATTTTGTAGGCTGTTAGGGTGGTAGATGGGTGTTTGGCTCTAGGGGCAAACCTACTACATTAAATATTTCAACACTTCTCCTTTGTCCCAAGCCAAACAAACAAACATCACTCCTGATCCAAATCAACTACACCAAGACTCTCTCTTAGATGCACAAAAGTTTCAATGCCTAAAGGATTAGTGAATATATCTACTAGCTGCTACTTAGACTTACAAAATTCTATTTTTATATCCCCATTTTCCACCAACTCTCTAATGAAGTGATATCTAATCTCTATGTGCTTGCTTCTCCTATGGAAGACTGGATTCTTAGATTATGCAATTGAAGAGATATTATCACAATAAATTGTGGTTCCATCCTCTTGCCTTTCACTCAAATCTATCAAGATCCTCCTTAACCAAATAGCTTGACATGTTGTTGCAGTCACTACAATGTATTCAGCCTCTGTTGTAGATTAAGAAATAATAGGTTGCTTCTTGGATGCCCATGAAATTTCACCCAATCTCATATGGAACATGTATCCAGAAGTTCTCTTCCTATCATCTAAGATTCCACCCCAATCACTATCCATCTAACCAACCAACTTGAAATCATTATCTATAGTATACAAAATCCCAAATCCCTTGGTACCATTCACATACCTTGGGATCCTTTTTTTTCTGGCCAATGGGAGTCCTTCGATGTTTCAATAAATTTATAAATCAAACTTACTGCATGCATTATGTCTGGTAGAGTTGCAATACATCAAACTTCCAACCATACCCTTGTATAGTGTTGGATTCACACTTTTGCTGCAATCTTCCTTGCTCAAATTTAGACCTACTACTATTGGTGTTGGGGGTTCTTTTTTTTTTTTCATTTTGAATCTCTCTAAATTTTGCCTTGCATATTTCTCTTGAGAGATGAAGATTCCATCATGCATTGGTCTTACTTCTATTCCTAGAAAGTATTTAAGAGACCTAGATCTTTCATCTCAAATTCATTCTTCATGGCCTCTTTGAACTCACCAATTAGGAAATTATCATTTTCAGTTAAGATTAAATCATCTACATACAAGACAACAATCAACACTTTACCATTTTCTACCTTGATATAGAGAGTGGGATCACCATCACTTTTGCTAAAGCCATTGCTCGTCAAATATGAGTCAATCCTACTATACCATGCCCTTGGAGCTTTCTTGAGCCCATATAGAGCTCTCTTCAATCTATACACCTTGTGATCTTCACCTGCAATTTCATAACCAGGTGGCTGGTCCACATATACTTCTTCTTTCAATACACCATCCACGAAGGTAGATTTTACATCTATTTGATACACCTTCCATTTGTGTTGGGCTGCAATTGCTATGATAGCATGCATAGTTTCCATTCTTGCTACTAGGGCATATGTCTCATCATAATCTCTACCATACGGCTGCTTGTATCCCTTGACCACTAATTGTTTCTTATGCCTATCTATTTTTCCTTTAACATTGCACTTGGTCTTGTAAACACATTTCACTCCAATTACTTGTTTCTTGGGAGACAAAGTAGTTAACTCCCATGTCTCATTTCTTTCAATGGCATCTATTTCCTCAACCATGGCATTACACAATTTTTCTTCATTCACAACTTCCTCAAAATAAATTGTATCACTGTGAGAAAATAATGAAAAATTTATACTCTCATCATAATCTTCTTCATATCTTTCATCTTGGTATATCTCCCTTAGACTCTTAGTCTTTTGTGGCAATAGTGAGGCAAGAGTAGGATCTAAATTTTTAGCATTTCTACTACTACTATTTTGCACACTAGCTTGGGGTTGTCTTGATGTGCTTAGAGTTGTTGCTCTTCATGTTAAGGGTTGCTTCCCTTTTTTCCTTTGTCTACAATTTATATTTCCTACTCCATCTTCTTGTTGATCACCAATTTCATCTTCTTCCTCTTCAATAGTAGGCACTTTACTTGAAGTGCTTAAGGATTCATCTACTAGGCCATCCCATGATTGATTTTCAAGAAATTTCACATCTCTTGAAATGATGATCTTCTTGGCGATTGGATCATATAGCCTATAAGCCTTTGATTTTGATTTATACCCTATGAAGATGCACTTCACACCTTTGTCATCTAGCTTTTTCCTTTTTTTTTTAGGCACATGTGCATATGCTACACATCTAAACACTCTCAAGTGTTCAGCTATCCATCTATTCCTTGACCACACCTCAAGAGGAGTCTTGTCATGAACTAACTTTGTAGGAAACCTATTGATCAAATATACTGCTATTGCTATAGCTTCTCCCCAATATTCAGTTGGGAGCCCTTTTTCTTTCATCATGCTTCTAGGCATTTTTAACAATGGTCCTATTCTTTCTCTCAACCACTCCATTTTACTGTGAAGTATAACTGGTTGTAAGCTCTTTTCTTATATCATTTTTCCTACAAAAATTTACAAACATATTGAAAGTATTATCCCCTCCTCTATCTGAACTAAGGACCTTAACATAGTGTCCACATTCTTTTTCAACCAAGGCTTTGAATTCACCAAATTTTTCAAATGCCTTAGATATATTCTTCAAAAAATACACCCATGCCCTGCAACTAAAATCATCTATGAATATCATAAAATAAGTACTCCCCCCAATAGAAGTAGTTTGGATAGGGCCTACCAAATCATATTGCACCAATTCTAATGGTGCTCTAGCTCTTCTAGAATTTCTAGAATTAAAGGGAAGCCTATGTTGCTTACCCAACATACAAGCCTCACACTTGTCATAGGAATCTACTATGCTTGGCAAACCATCTACCATTCTTTTCTTGGACAGCAAGTTTAAACCAGCAAAGCCAAGATGTCCATACCTGAGATGCCAAAGCTTGGAGAGGTCTTCAATCATGCTCCTAAGAGCTGATTGTTGATGTGTTGCTCTACATGCATGTTTGGGAGGTGCAACAATGACTTGAGAAGAGAAACATGTCTCTTTCCTCAATGAGAACATTTGGTACTTTGTCATTTGGACCACTGCAAGTAATCTATTACTCCCATCCTTCTCATGAATGACACACTTGTCATTTTCCATCAGCATGTTGTATTGATTTTGAATGTGTTATCCAACACTCATCAAGTTGTGCCTCATACCAAGGGAAAAATACACATTTTGTATCTCCTTCTTTTCACCTTCCTTGGTTCAGACCATAATAGATCATTTGCCCACTATGGGAATGGTTCCATTATTTCCCATCTTAATTTCAGACTTAAAGGTCTTATCAATGAAGGAAAATAAACTTTCATTACTGATCATGTGGTTGCTACAACTGTTGTCTAGGTACCATACCTCAAGGCTTCCTTATTCACCAATGTTACACTATGAACCTGTTAATGTGAATGGAATGATCAAACACATATGATTGCAACTTTATGACAAGATAGTATTAGATTATAATGCAATGTGAAATGCTAAATTGATTATGATGATTTATGATATGTAGACAAATGTTTAATTGATTTTGATTATTTATGATAAGTAGATGGGTGTTAAATTGATTATGATGATTTATGATATGCAAATAAATGTTTAATTGATTTTGATAATTTATGATATGTAGATGGATGTTAAATTAATTTTGATAGTTTATGATATGTAGAATTGATATTCTACCATCTTGAATGATTTATTGGAACTAATTAAGAAAGGAAATTTAATTTGAATTATGATTTTTTGTCATGTGCAATTATGATATATATATATATATATATATATATATATATATATATATATATATATATATATATATATATATATATATATATATATATATATATATATATAAGATGACCTCCTTCGACTAATTATATATATATATATATATTAGATGACCTCCTTCGACTACTAATGTTCACGCTTAATGTGCAAGAAGTGGAACCATAAAAATTCTTGGGGGAAACAAGTTCCAAACCTTTATGAACACAATTTAACCAAGGGGAATCTTTGGAAGACTCAAAAAGCCTCATTGTGAAATTATTCTTCTTCATAAATGTAAGTTTACTTTCATTTGGAAATGTTTAGTCATTGAGGTGCATTAGGGGCATGTCGTGGTGATGCAAAATGTGCTTTAATGTGTCACTTGACACTTGTGGACTTTTTGTGTAATTGACATGTCATTTAGGGTTTTGATCATGGTGGAAATTTACCCTAAAATTAATTACCCTATTAATGAGTAAGTAAACCCACTTGACAAGGGGTAGGATGGGTCACAATCAAAGGAAATTCGAATTTGGACTTGGCTAGGGTTTTGAGGGGTCATTAGGTGGTCCCAAGGTGTCTTTTATGTTAAAATAAGTTATCCATATGATAGTATATCAAGTTAGGGACCTAATTTTAACCATATGGGTGCCTAGACAACCTAGGGGGGCCCTTTACCCATGAATTTTTCTATCAATTCGAATTTGGAGTTGTCACATGTGTTTTCTCCCATGTCCCCACTAAGTCAAATATAGAAAATTTAGAGGAGACAAGTTTGTAAGAGGAAGTGGCTAGGTGTCTTTGATAAAATAGTTAGTGAGAAGGCCTTGTTAGAGAGTCTTGGACAAACTAGTGGGGTGTTTAGCCACTCTCTAAGTTTAGAGATAGTTAGGGTTTTGGAGCGAGATTAAGGTAGCTCTACTACAACTATCATTGCCTTTAGCTTGGACCAAGGTTGGTGAATCAAACCATATTATTTTATTCCTTTTAGTATTTCAAAAAATATCTGCAAGAAAGGAGTGTGTGTCATGGAATCATGCATTATGTGTTGAATCTTTGTTTTCTAGATTTTGGCATTGTGTGGTAAAAATGTGAATGTGTATTGTGTTCATGTAAATTTAACAGTTTTCTTTCTTGATTTTCTTGTCTTGATTTGTTTTTGAATGTGATTATAGGTGTGAAGCCTTCACTCACCCTTGGGAGGGAAGAGAAGCCTTGGTTGAAGGGATTAGTTGGGCTCAACAATGTAGTAGAGAGCCTCTTCTCATGGAGAGAAGGGGTAAGATTTCATGGAGTAAAAACTTCATTGAAGCCAATGTCTTGATATTATGACTGGGGGTGATAAGTAGAAATATGAACTTAGGGGTGATAAGTGGAAGAATGTGAAGAAAAGCATGTATGATGCAAGCCTTGTAGAGGCATATATGTGTGAGTTGTATTGACATGGAAAATCTCCTCTTGAAGAGCCCACCTTCACCCAATGTCCTTATGATTCCAATGGTGAGTCAATGTGTAAACATTAGAAGGGAGTATTATGTGGTGTATTATAAGTTTCTCATGCATTATCATATGTTGTATGTGTGTGTATCCCATTTGGATCTTGTTTCCCTTGCTCGGTGGGTGGCTTCATAGAAGCCTAGGATGGGAGGTGAGCCTCCATGGTTCCAAGTTTTATGTTGTATTGTAGGTTTTGTGAAGATAGATTCTTGGAGGTATTAGGGTTTAGTATTGGAAATTTTGGAAACCAAGTGTGTGAGGAGATACAAATCCTTCATGTCATTGTAAATGTGTCAGGATGTTGAGCCCCCATGTTCCTTTCATTGTGATGTAAAAATAGATATTCTTATTATTGTATCTTGTTGAAAATGTGTAAGGAAAGATTGAAAAATATTTATATAGTTTACTTGTAAGAAAACATTCATTATAAGTTTTCACATTATGTAAATTGATGCAAAATGGAGAGTCATGTAAATGAATCATTTCTTACTACAAATCAATTAGTGTAAATATTTCATAGTGGTTATATAATTTTGATATTGTTGATTAAATTTAATGCAAAATGGTTGTATTGTAAATATATATGTTATGCATACAATATGATGGAAGAAAGTTAATATATATTGATAGTTCATTCATGTGTATGAAGAATTGGGTCACTTGGATTTCATGTATAAATAAATTTTAGGTGACACCACCATACCATCAAACATGTGTACTAAAATTCCATGGTTGCAATAAAAGAAATTATCTTGAGAAAAGAATACATAGACCAAATGCATAAGGAAATAGTTCTGTAGGTTCTTATTACGTCTCTAGAAAATATATGGAACATCATGTTAGAAAACAACATAATTATATATAGTTAAAATAAGACTAAGAATATTAGAAAGATTGGACACCTACCCTTTCAAATCTAGGATGTACCTAATGAGATATCCCCACAAACTATTAAATAAATTCCAAATAATTACAAAAAAATAAAATAGTAGTATAAATTTAAACCACCTAGTGCCTACCTTGCTTTTAGAAAGGCTTAGCACATGTGACAAGGTGAGGGAACAAATCTGACATGAAGTCAAGCCCCTTTCCCAAACACATCCAACTTGGCCATGGGAAGTGTGCCCATCTAAGATCCTAGGTGCCAAACTAGAAGAAGGACCAAATAAGGATAAAAGAAACTATGCTATGTTTTAAAAAACAACTTTTCCCCAACCCCAGCTCACCTAGGAAGGAGGAGATGAATGCATGGGGAAGTGGGAGGATTAGCATTGGAGTTGGGAAGTGGTACATGGAAGATATTTGACTTGGAAACAATGTTTTAAAGACCTTGCAAAAAAAAAGGTGTTTTAGGGGGGAGATTAAACTATCATTGCCTAACCTTTTTGAAGAGTAAAGACAAGGGACACGTGACCCTAGGATTAGGGAAGAATTCACTTGGGGAAAATTGTAGGGGGTTTAAATAATAATTAAGTTGATTTGGCATGTGTAGCTTAAGTTAGATAAAAGTAATGTTGTGATTATAATTTTCTTCTAAAATGATGTATGGGTTTAGTAAAGGATGGTTAGAAGTAAGGTGAAAATTAGATAGACATAGGTAAGGGAAATTTGGGGTAGGTTAATATATTTATTAATGATGTTAGTAGTAGTGCCCTTAATTAAACATATTGATAAAAATTTAGTAGTAACCATCATGGTTAGTGTGAAGGGGGATGTACCTAGTAAGTAAATTGTTAGGGAAAGGAATCCTTAGGTGATTTAACATGAAGTTAAGATGATAGTTAAAACAAAATAAAAATATAATAATAATAATAATATAACCAAATTTGTAGTTAAAATTAACATGGTATGGACAATTATGATGATCTCTTTTACAATTATATTGTTAAATGAAAGATTTGAAAATGGGATTAATAAGGATCATGTCATATGAAAATGAAGTGTATAATCAATGATAGAATTAATAAAATAATAATAATAAAATAAGTAATGGAAAATATAAAGTAAAACAATATGATAAAAATAATGATAGAAAAATAGAGTAGGAATATTAGCTTTGGATAGATGAGTTACAATAAGGTATCATATGTACAAATGTGGAGGATAAGAAATCAAGAGTTGGTAAACAAAAGTATAAAATGTAAGCATCCTATTTAAATATCACTAACTATACCCTAACAATAATAAACATAGAAGGACCTTAAAGTGAGTTATTTTATTGTCTTGTTCCATGTTTGTGTAAGGGAAGAGAATGTGTCCCTCTTATATAATAGGTTTTCTTTCATTAAAATGTTTAATAGTTAGATTTTGATTGGATCATATGTAGTGGTTAGGTTTATAGTTGAGTTAGTATATCGTGTATGAAAGGATTTGAGTTAAATCACTTTTAAGATTATTAAACCATGTTTAAATCATTACATTATAATTAAGCTATTGAATTATATCTAAGTTATTAAACTATGTAATAAAGTAATGGTGTGTGTTAAAGGGGAAATATAATTGAATAAAGGGTTAAAAGCTTATTGGAGGCATTTCTTTATGTTTAATTAACCAACACTTAATTATAGTAAAATAGTAAAGTATGATGAAAGGAATAAATTAGAAAAGAGGTGTGTAACAATTGTTGGAGCTTTCATGTTATTTTAAAATTATTTAATCCTAACTTTGGAAAGGATATGATCCTTAGACAAAATATAAATTAAAATGAAATTTAACAATACAACATAATGAATTATGATTATGAATGCACACATCGTAAACCTATTCTCATTTTTACGTGAAAGGCACTAATTTTCAAGGTTAGGGTATGGAGTTTGTAAGGACAAATCACCATAGACCTCTTAGGTTTACAGAGAATGTTAGGTATTAATTGTTTCCCCTTGGAAACTTGAGATATAGTATATTGGATTGAACTAAATGCTTCCATGACAACCAATAATAATGACCCATTAAGGTAACCATCCAATGTCCTCAAGTGGTACGAGATGATTATTCTAAACATTGATAGAACATTTATAGTTTAGTGTAGGTCTTCATGTTCTATTTTTAAGTTCATTTTTATTAAAAAAATAAAAAATTGAGTTGAGTTTTATCTCGTAAATCTAGGGCATGACATTGAATCAGTTGTAGAGAAAAAAAAGGAAATTGATCAATAAATCAAGTCAGAGTTCAAAAGAGAGAAGGAAGTTTTAGTCTCGTATTTGTTGTTGTACCTTTTTTCATTCCATAAGTTCTTATTGATTTGACTTGTGAAGCAATGATTGCTCTAGGAATTGTTTTATGCAACCATTAGAGTTGTAAGTTTAAAGTTTAAAGTTTTATCAGTTTGAAATTTTAGAGTTTTTTGGTTGAAGCCGAATACTCCTAGATTTTTTAATAGTTTTTATCTTATTTGAATAGATGTGTTGTTACCTACTTCTATTCATCATTGTAGAGTATTTTGTATTTGAGATGTTCATAGTTCAAATCTTCATCCTTGGCTCTCTACATTTTAATGGTAGAAATATTCAAGTTATAAGTTTGATCTATATCTCACTCAGTTTAGTCTTTGACCAAGCTCTATCTTTGATGTTATTGCTGAGTTCACTTGGCATCCTCTTTGGTCGAGCATCACCTTGCAACATTGACCAAGCTCACACAACATCTTCACTGTTGAGCTCACTAGACATACATTATTGCTGAGTTGCCCTTGAGTGTTGAGTTCAATTGGATTCTTCTTGTGTTGAGATCACTCAACACCAACTACTTGTCACTCAATATCTTTGGTGCTGAGTAAAACTAGCACTCGACACCTTCTTGTGCTGAGATATTTTTTTAGGGTTGTGGTTTATTTTTCACATGGTATCAAAGCTTTGAGGCCCCACATCCATAAGTTAGGGCATTTGTGGTGAGTCTATATGATGGATGTAAAATCAACTTTCTTGAATGGTTATATTGATGAAGAGGTCTATGTGGATCATCCTATTGCTTATGGAATTTTAGGAAAAGAACACTTGGTTTACAAGCTTAAGAAAACACTCTATGTGTTGAAGCAATAACCACATGCTTGGTATGCATCAATTTATAGTTATTTCTTGAAAAATGGATTCAATCGAAGTCATTTAGAGCCAACCCTCTATATCCAACATGTTGGAAATGATATGCTAATTGTTTACTTTTTTACAAGTAATAGCCCATTTCTCATGGAGAAATTCAAAGAAAAAATGAAATACGCATTTGAGATTTCAGATCTAGGACTTATGCATTATTTTCTTGGTGTAGAGGTGCAACAAAAACTTGATGGTATATCCATAATTTCTCAAACCAAGAATGTTGTTGATTTATTGAAGTGGTTTAGAATGATGTTATGCACAATAGTTGCTACCTCTATACTCCTTGATGAAAAGTTAACCAAATATGATCCAAGTCCTCTTGTTGATCCTACATTATATAAAAGTTTGGTCGGGAACCTAATGTACCTAACTACAATGAGACTTGATATTATTTATGTCTTGAGTCTCATATCTTGGTTCATGCAAGATCCACATGAGTCTCATTGGTGATTTGCAAAAGAATCTTAAGGTATATGAGTGGTAAACACAATGTTAGTTTATATTATTCTCCCAATGATAAGTTTGAGTTTATTGGTGACATAGATTTTGATTGGACCAGCTCAATGGATGATCAAAAATCAACATTTGGTTATGTTTCCTTACTTTGTTCTAGAGTTGTTTCATGGAGTAGTAAGAAGCTAGCAACCATGGCTCTCTCTTCAAAACAAGTAGAGTATATTGCAGCAACAACCACTAGTTGTCAAGCAATATGGATTTAAAGAAATTTGAAAGAATTGCATTTGTTTCAAGAACATTACAACCATTTTTTGTGATCATAGTAGCACAATTGCAATGAACAAAAAATCCAATGTTTCATGCTAGAACAAAGAACATTGAAATTTTCCATCACTCGATTTGAGATTTGGTTCAAAATGGTATAGTGGAGTTATAGTTTTTCCCAACCTTTGAGCAAGTTGTTGATATCTTCACCAAAGCTCTCACTACTACTAGTTTTACTATCTTGAGGAATCAACTCAGTCTCATTCCCATTGTTCTTGTAGGGGAAGACTGAAGGCATGCATCAGTACCTTCATTGCATCACTTTGCACTTTTCACTTGTAAAGGCATGCATTGGTCATGCATTGAATGTATTCTCAATGGAGCTCTAGTTCCACTACATCGTTCCCATCATTTTTTATTTAGATTCTTTTATTTATTTCATGCTTAATAAAACTACATGTTGCAGTTAGCCTCTCATAGGCATCAATTTTAATTATTTTTTAATTAGTTTGCATAATATGCCAAACTCTATTATTATCATACAATATCTTTGCATGTTATTGTTTAGGATTTTTTATTCTAGTTAACTATGGTTTTTATTCTGATTTCTATTTTTTGTTATTTATGCTCTATTTCTTATTTATAGCTTAAGAGATTCTATTTTAGATCTTCAATCAAATTTCCATCACCAGGCATATAGTTTATTTTGTTACTGTTGCATTTTTTCTTTTTTTTTTTCAGCCAAGTGGTAGTATTTTGGTGATTACTTCAGAGTACAATAAAATAAGGGCTAGGCATTTTGCTCGATCAAAATTAAAATTGTTAATTCTAACAGTTTCAAAGGCAATTGAAGTCCACTACAGGCGAGCAACTTGTGTTGTACTAATGACTGAATGTGGATGACCTGCTTTGGTGGGAAAAATCCTCACTCTGATAAAGAAAACCTGGGAAGATTGGAAAAAAATTGGTATGGTGAATCTGAAAAAAAATTCAATGGTGTGGAAGGCATGTTTTGGTGTTCACACATTCAATTTCTAGTTTCTTTTCGACTTTTTTGCAATGTAATGTATGCTTGAACCCATATTCAATTTAACATAACTAATTTGTAAAACAATTTGTGTAGAGCTTATACGCATTATGCATTTGCTTTTGTGATTTATGGTTATTGCTAGCTTGAGAGATCTGTGGTTGAAGATAAACTTTCATTTTTATTATATTGATCATGGACTTTCTCTGTTACAAATTCTATTTTTTTACTAGAGTTGTACTTTCTGTGAACTTTTGTTAAAAAAATCGATGTGGTTTTTTACATTGTGTGAATTGGGTCTCTCAATCAACACTGTCGGGAAATTTAGCTTAAAAAATGAAGAATAGTGTCCAACATAGTAGTAAATTTTAAACTACTTGTGGGAAAGGATAGGATTGATGACTTAGTACCATTTCTTGTTTTATATAAAGTTTTTGTGTCCTTGTATTCAACACACTTTATGTAGAAATCTTCATCCTTGAAATTTTGTTGAGGAAACATAGGAGTAGGCATCTTATACCCTTCTCTACGATGTTATTATAATTGTATAGGACAAGTCCTGTTATAAGGTGCACAACAACGAGACTCTCAAGTCTTTTTCTCATTTATAGGAGTAATGAAATTCTCTATGTAATCAATTGGAGCCTTTGGTCATTGTTTGTATTACTTGCTAGAGGATATCGATGTAGCCATGCTTTGGTGTTTCAGCTTCCATCTTGTCATCTAAACTCAAATTATAAATGAAGTTTGCATAAGTAGTGTATGGAGAGATTCCTTACTTATAGATGAATGATTTGTTGACAGCCAGTATCACACCCACACTGATATTCTAGTATCACATTCACACTAATATTCTTGTTACAATTATACTTTTTGAGAATGATACTATTATGAATTTTAATATCTATTTGATTAGCTTCAAGTTTTTTTAGATTGAATCTTTTAAGAAACTATAAGTTTAGAATACAAAATGCATTCTTTTTGCCATTTAGAATAGGGTTTATTTATCAATATGTTTAAGAGTTGTTTGTCTAAATCACATTTTCTAGGAATTTTGTCTCTTGTAAGATGTTGCTTTTGACAATTGAGTTTATAATTACATGCTCTTGAATTTTGTTTCATTCAAGTAGGACATTCATTTTTATGTTTATATTAATCAAACTACATGTTTTAGTTTTCTAATATTGCAATTGTTAAAAATTGTATGTACTTTCAATGGATCCTTAGTGTACTGGTGAAGTTGAACATCTCACAAAGATACCACTAAGGATCAAGTGTTGTTGAGTACAAGGCTCTAACATAATAAGGGATTAACATCATAAGGGATGAGATTGGGACCGTGCCTCGGATGATTTTGACTGCATCAATGCCCTTCACAAGCTTTATTGCAAGTCTCTCTTTTAATCCTCATAAATTTTGAAAACATGAATTCATCAGCACCATGTGATGGATACTATATGTCAATAAAATTTGATAGATAAATAAATTACAACCTTTCAATGACTTCACTAATAGTGTCATAATCCTTATTAGACTTGCAAATTGCCTCCATATCAAATATCAAATGCATTGAATGCCTCCTATCAAATATCAAATGCATTGAATGCCTCCTATAGTTATTAATCTGTATTCTTCAACATTATCAACAATTTCTAAACAAAATTATAGATTCACTAATTACTGACTATAATCATAAATTTTAATTAAAATATATATACAAAATGTAAATATCAATTTAATGAAGCATTCTTAAACATCAATTTCAAAAACATAATTAGTGCAGTCAATGACATCAAATTAAAAAATATATCCAAAATTTAAACATTGATTTCTAGCAGTTAAACTTCAGATAGATTCTACCCCAAAATCCCAAATGTAAAAAGGCAAGTAATGAAGTTCTTTTGAAGAATTTTCAGAATCAAAAAGTCCATTGCAGATCTTAGTAATTAAAAATTATAATGCAAACCAATTTTTTCTGTACCGGACTTAAAAATTATCCACTACAAAATAATTAGAATTATCTACTACAAAATAATTATAGTTTAATTTATTTCATCTAAAATTATTTATATTTTCTTTATCTCTATTTATTTATTTATTTTGCTAACTTAAGCATTTTATTTTAATTTCTAAACAAATGGATGATTTATATATATATATTTATATATCTAAATATCCAAATATTATAATTTGAACAAATATTTTATGTGGTGTTTATTAAATTGTTTTTAAAAGTATATTCTATTTATAGTAAGATTTTAAATTTTGATATGTAGTTGGTTGTCAAATTTAATCTACAAGAATAAAAGTTAGTGTTGCATGTTCAAACCAAAGTGAAATGTGTTTGAATATTTTGAAGACATCCATCCTGCATGTGTGCTGTAAATAATGTTAAACCAGTAAAAAATATATATATTTAACAATCAATAATGAGCAATATTGAGAATGGGTAATTGAAAATAAAGAAGAGATGGTGTGCTTTGTATATACTTCGACTAGTACATGGTGATAATAATAATAAGCTGAAAAAAATCAATGTTTGAAAAGTTCATCTCCTTTTTGCTTGGATTTAGATTTAAACAGTTGTAATTGAATATGATGTTGTACAATTACATATTTTTCATTTTTCTACTAAGATATATATTTTTTACTTGAAATATATTAGAAATAAATAAATAAATATTGATGAATTAGACTAAAGTGGAATATCACTATATTTATACAAAGATAATTTTCAATGATAATTTGGTGTTCGGCGAAATTTAGAATAAAAATTCCAAGCCATAATAATATGATTTTGAATGTCCAGTGTAATAATCGCCAAAAGCCCAACGCTCACCCCCTCACGCCTCTAAAATGTATTCCCTCAACACAATTATTTTTCTTCCTCCAAGATCAAATCTTTGTCATAATCAACTTCCCAGTTCATGATGGTAATAATTTTTGTGTCACATTAATTGTCCTCCTTATGAAGAATGGGGCATGAAAAGAAAGGAGAATGCAGTGAGACCACAAAATGTGTAATTTAGAGTTAATGTTATACGTGAAACATGGTTGTCAATTCCACAATATGTTCCACCAAAAAATATCTGATTACACAATTAGAATTCAACTCCATTAATTATTATGACAAACAGAAGAAAGAGAATACATATTTACTGAAAACCTATTGAAAAGATAAACTACTAAAATTTGTACACATAACACTAGGGCGGTTAACACTAATCTAGATTTAGGTGGAAGCTAGAGGCAAGATTTCAAAAGAAACGGATCGATGTTTGCAATTTGTCTTAAGGATAAACTCTTGTAGACCATGTCACAACGAAATACCATGTATTAAGACTAGCTTATATATACTTCTATATATATTACGCCAAGAGTAATATTCTCGAGGCGCCTATTATATATATAGAGGTATATATAAGCTAGTGGCAATCACGACGCACAAGAAAAGTATTTTTTTAATTTTTTCTTTTTTTTTAAGGTTAGTACTAAATTATTTATTTCTTTTTAAATACAATTGTATAAACTTACTATAAAAATTTAATAGTGTAAACTTACTATATTCTTGAAAATTTTATTTTTTAATTCTATATATGGTGTTTATTTGTATCACTTTAATTTAGTTTTATTTTAAGCATATTGTTATGTAAAATGTTATATTGAAGAGTAGAGTGATAGTTAGGGTTACGGTTGGGGCTATTGTTAGGGTTTGAGTTATGGATAGGGTTAGAGTTACAGTTAGGAATAGAGTTACAATTAGAGTGAGGATTAGCATTAGGGTTAGGGCTAGGGTTATTTTTAGGATTATGAATCTTGTTAGGGTTATAGTCAGGGTTAGGGTTACAAATATAGTTAGGGTTAGAATTAGAGTTAGGGTTAGGGCTAAGGTAAGGGCGAGGGTAAGAATAAGGGTTTAGGTTAAAAATATAGTTAGGGTTAGGATTAGAATTAGAGTTAGGGTTTGAGTTAGAGGTAGAGTTAGTATTGGAGCTCAAATAAGGGCTAGAGTTAGAGTTTAAATTAGGGTTATAATTAGGGTTAAAATTAGGATTAGGGTTAGGGTTAAAATTAGATTTATGGTTAGAGTTAGAGAAAGGGGTAGAGAAAGGGTTAGTTTTAGTGTGATGGTTAAG
Source organism: Cupressus sempervirens (assembly GCA_028749045.1). NCBI lineage: Eukaryota > Viridiplantae > Streptophyta > Pinopsida > Cupressales > Cupressaceae > Cupressus > Cupressus sempervirens. Next base: position 574,800,828 of record CM053791.1, read on the forward strand.
GTTAGGTTTATATTTAGAGTTAGGGTTGTATATAGAGTTACATTAGGGTTAAGGTTAGGGTAAGGGTTTGAGGCGGGGTTAAGGTTAGGGTTAGGGTTAGGGTTAGGGCTATGGTTTTTGTCTAGATTAAAGTAATGGTTAAGGTTAGAGTTAGAGTTTTGAGTCAAGGTTACGATTAGAGTTAGGGTCAGGTTACGATTTTAGTGAAGGTTAAACTAAGGATTAGGGTTAGGATTAGAGTCTAATTATGGTAGAGTTGGATTTACTGTAAGGGTTATATTTAGGGTTAGAGTTAGGAGTAGGATTATGGTTAAAAAAAAGTAATTTTCTTTTTGGCATATTGTAATGTAAAATGTTATAGTTAAACATAGATATATGGTTAGGGACAAAGTTACCATTATTGTTAATGTTAACCTTAGGGATAGAATAAGGGTTAGGGTTAGCATTAAGGTTAGGGTTGGAGTTAGAGTTAGGGTTTGAGTTATGGTTAAGGTTAGGGTTAGAGTTACGGTTATGGTTATTGTTAGAGTTATGGTTAAGATTTGGGTTAGAGTTATGTTTATTGTTAAGGTTAGGGTTAGAGTTATGGTTATGGTTAAGGTTTGGATTAGAGTTATGTTTATGGTTAAGGTTAGGGTTAGAGTTATGGTCATAGTTAAGATTAGGGTTAGAGTTATGGTTATCGTTAGGGTTAGTGTTTTAGTAAGGCTAGGGTTAGGGTTTGAGTCAGGGTTAAGGTTAGAGTCAAGGTTAGGGTTTGAGTCAAGATTAAAGTATGGGTTAGGGTTAGGGTAAGAGTCCAATTATGGTACAGTTAGATTTAGGGTTAGAGTTAAAGGTTAGAGTTATGCTCATGGTTAAGGTTAGGGTTAGAGTTATGGTTATGGTTATGGTTAGGTTTAGGGTTATTATAGGACTTGAGTTAGGGTTATTGTAGGGATAGGGTTAGGGTTTGAGTCAGGGTTAAGGTTATATTTAGGATTAGGGTTAGGGTTTTAGTTAGGATTAGGGTTAGAGTCTAGTTATGGTAGAGTTAGATTTAGGGATAGTGTTAGGGATAGAGTTATGTTTATGGTTGAGTTTAGGGTTAGAGTTATGCTCATGGTTAAGGTTAGGGTTAGACTTAGGGTTAAGGTTAGGGTTAGGGTTAGGGCTTCAGTAAGGGTTAAGGTTCTAGAGTTATGGTTAGGGAAAAGTTTTGAGCCAAGATTAAAGTTAGGGTTAGGGTTATGGTTAAAGTCCAATTATGGTAGACTTAGATTTAGGGTTAGAGTTAGGGACAAATTATTTTTTATGGATAAGGTTAGTGTTAAGGTTACAGTTAGGGTTAGAGTTAGAGTTAAGGTTAGTTAAGGTTAGAATTAAGGTTAGGGTTAGTGTTAAGGTTAGGGTTAGGGTTAGAGTTAGAGTTAGGGTTAGCATTAGGATGAAAATTAGGGTAAGGGATAGGGTTTGAATTAGAGTTAGGGTTAGGTTTACAATTATAGCGAGAGTTAGGGTCAAGGTTAGAGTTATAGTCAGGGTTAGAGTTAGAGTTAGGGTTAGGGTTAGGTTTAAAATTAGAGTTAGAGGTGGGATTAGGGTTAAGGTTAGAGATAGAGTTAGGGTTAGGGTAAGGGTAAGATTTAGCGTGAGGGTTAGATTTAGGGTTACAAATATAGTAAGGGTTAGTGTTAGGGTTAGAATAAGAGTTAGGGTTAGGGTTAGAGAAAGAGTTAGAATAAGGGTTGGAGTTAAAGTTAGAGTTAGAGTTAGGGTTATATTTAGGGTTAGAATTAAAGTTAGGATTAGAATTAGTGTTAGAGTTAGGGTTATGGTTAGTGTTAGGGTTATGGTTAGGGTTAGCATTATAGTTAGGGTTAGGGTTAGTGTTAGGGTTATGGTTAGGATTAGCATTAGGGTTAGGGTTACAATTAGAGTAAGAGTTAAAATTAGAGGTAGTGTTAGTGTTAGTGTTAGTATAAGAGTTAGAGTTAGAATTAGAGTTAGAGTTAGGGTTCAAGTTAGAGTTAGAGATAAAGTTAGAGATAGAGTTGTGATCAGGGTTGGATTAGGGTTAGGATTAAAGTTACCTGATTAGATTTAGGGTTAGGGTAAGAGTTAGGGCTAGGATTAGGATTAGAATTAGGGTTAGTTTTAGAGTTACAGTTATATATAGTGTTAGGGTTAGGATTAGGGGTAGGTTTATAGTCAAAGTTAGGGTTAGGGTTAATATTGGGGTTAGGGTTACAAAAAGAGTCAGAGTTAGAGTTAGGGTTAGTATTAGGAATAGAGTTAGAGTTACAAACATAGTTATAGTTAGGGTTAGAATTAGGTTAGGGTTAGAGCTAGAATTGGGGTTAGGGTTAGAATTAGGGTTAGAGTTAGGGTTATATAGGTTCGGATTAGGATTAGGGGTAGAATTAGAAATATAATTAGAGTTAGAGTTAGAATTAGGGTTAGGGTTAGAATTAAGGTTACAAATATAATTAGGGTTACAGATTGAGTTAGAGCTAGAGTTAGGTAAGGGTAAAAATTAGGGTTAGGGCTAGTAAGGTTACAAATAAAGTTAGAGTTAGAATTAGGGTTAGGGTTAGGGTTAGATTTAGAGGTAGGATTTGAGCTAGAGTTAGAGTTAGAATTAGAATTAGAACAAGAGTTGGAGTTAGAGGTAGGGTTAGAATTAGGGCTATGATTATGGTTAGCATAAGGGTTATGGTTAGAGTTAGGGTTAGCATTAGGGTTAGGGTTATAATTAGTGTTAGTTTTAGTGTTGGTGTTAGTATTGGTGTTAGGGTTAGAATTGGGGCTAGAATTGAGGCTAGGATTAGGGTTATGGTTACGGTTAGAATTAGAGTTAGAGTTAGGGATCAAGTTAGAGTTAAAGTTGGAGATAGAGTTGGGGTTAGGGGTATATTTATGGTTAGGGCTAGAGTTAGGGTTAGATTTAGGGTTGGATTTAGGTTTAGAGTTAGAGTTAGGATGAGAATTAGGATTGGGTTTATGATTAGAATTAGGGTTAGGATTAGAGTTAGAGTTAAATATAGTGTTAGGGTTAAGATTAGCATTATATATAGTGTTAGGATTAGGATTATAGGTAGGATTAGGGTTAGAGTTAGTGTTAGAGTTAGGGTTAGTGTTAGGGTTACAATTAGAGTAAGAGTTATAATTATAGTGAGGGTTAGAGTTAGAGTTAGAGTTAGAGTTAGGGTTAGAATTAGGGGTAGGGGTAGGGTTAGGGTTAGAGATAGAGTTGGAGTTAGAGTTAGCATGAGAGTTAGAATATGGGTTAAAATTAGGGTCAGATTTAGGGTTAGAATTAGAATTAGAGTTAGGATTAGAGTTATAGTAAGGCTTACGGTTGGGGCTAGAATTAGGGCTAGGGTTAGAATTAGCATTAGATTTAGGATTATAAAGGGTTAGGGGGAGAATTAAAGTTAGAGATAGAGTTAAAGTTAGAGTTAGGGTTAGGGTTAGGGTTAAAATTAGAATTATCTAGTTAGAGTTAGAGTTAGAGTTAGGTTTTGTGTTATTATTGCGGTTAAGATAATTTTTGGGTTACTAATCATATTATAGCTAATGTTAGTGTTATTATTACACTTTACCTTGGTGCTAGGATAATTGACAGGTTAAATTTTAATGTGGGTTAGTTCTATTATAGTGCCAATGATTAGTGCTATTGTGATACAAGTTATTAACCTTTTTAATAATGTAATCCCTCCCTCCTCTCTCTCCCCTCTCTCTCTCCCTCTCTCTCTCTAACTACACCCATTAATATATCCCCCTACTATCTAAATATACCCTCTCTCTCTGTAGCCTCTAGTAATGCCCCTCTAATCTGTCTCTCTAATCTCTAGATACACCCACTTATCTCTCCCATCCTACTTTCTAGATACTCCTCCTAATCTCTCTCTCCCTTTATACAAATGACTCAAATAGTGGAAAAATTAATTCATGAAAGGGAAGTTATAAGTTCCAACACAACAATTCAAATGATGTTAAAAGTGTGAAAGAATATATAAGAGTCAATTTTATGAAAATTATTTCTCCATGATGATGTGAGAACATTAAATATTGTTGAATTTTTAATAATTTTAATTCAATTTTTATTGCAATGATTAAGAATTGTAATCAATAAATCTCCCTATCATTAAGGAATCTATTTAGACTTATGATTTTCTTTCTTAATTAATATATTTAGTAGCCACATCCATTGAAGAAATTTTTTCGTACAATAATAAATTTATTTTGTCTTGTTCTAGGAAATAAAATTGCCAATACAACTAATTAGAAGTAAAAATTTGAAATCGGAGACAAGAATGAACTATATACAAAAAATATATCTATGATGGTGTAAATACATATCACATTCTTCAATGATTAGGATTCTTTTGTGACCTTTATTTGAACAATGATTGTGAAATACTTCTTTCATCATTGAGGGAAACCCATCCACTTTTGTAGATGTGTCACACATAAATTTTTATGCATCTTCCATATGCATTTCTTCCATTTCCTCAACATAGTCAATTGGAAATATTGCTTCTCTACAACTTTAATTATAGTTGTGTTCTCTTTAATTATTTGTAGGCATTTGTCAAACCCATTCTCGAAGAAATCATTTGAGATCATTGAAGTAGTTAGGCTTTAGTATCCAATAATGTTTGATTCTCTATTCGAGGTATCCATAACTCAAATAGTAACCTACAAACTTATAAACAAAAATCAACATATGGAAATAATCATAATGAAAAAGTATTAATAATTAACATAAATTCTTTCAAATGAATAATGTTCAAAATTACATAAATAAAAATCAAAACTATTTCAAATGAAATAGTTAGATTGTAATGTTTGAAATACAGTGGCATTGTCTTCCACTTTTCAAACATTACAAACATAAATATTAATAAAAATCTATATATAGTATGAGAAATATTTAAATAAAACACATATATAATTTAATTAAATAATGACAATATAAACTAAATATATGATTCGTTTATTTTAAATTAATCACTAACTTTAATAAAATACAAATTTTATTGATAAGGTGACCTTCTTGTCCACATCAACAATTAAATTTAATTATAAAACATTAAAAATATAAATATTTTGAAACATTCAAATATAAAACTATTATGAAACATACAAATCTAAAACATGGAAACCAAAAGTATTTTGAAATATGAAAATCTAAAATTAATGTAAAACTAAATTGAAACATGCACATTACAAATTTGCAAAAGAAATATATTATCAAATATCTAAATCAAATAGTTTTTGAATCCTAAAGCTAAATCAAACATACAAGGCTAAACTATATGAAACTTTAATCTACTCCTATTCAACAACTCTAATTGCTCCAATAATCTCCATCTCTTCCTCTCTGCAAAAACACAAAATGAAAATGAAATGAGGAGCATTTGTTTTATAATTTATGAGAGAACCCTCATATCCCTCAATAGATGTCTTTTGACATTCCATGAATTTGTTTCAAATTCCCCCACTCCTCACAAAAAGAAGAAGCATGAATGTGCATGCAAAAATATATTTAACAAAAAGAAAATGTTTTATATTTAAAATTTTAATTAAGTTATTTCAGCCCTATTTTCTTGGGTTCTATTTTTTTGGCCTTATTTTTTCAGGTCCTATTATTTCAGCATCCATTTGGCTTAATATTATTTTGGCTAGCTATTATTTCGAGAATTTTATTTTATTTTATAATTCAATAATGATAAAATATATACTAAATATATGATTTATCTACTTTAAATAAATCATTAACTTTAATAAAATATAAATTGTATTGATATGGTGGAATTCTCATCTAGATTAAAGATAAAATTATGCTTTGAAACATGAAAATATAAATACTTAGAAACATGCAAATGTAAAATTATTGTGAAACATTTAAATCTAAAACATGCAAACCAAAACTATTTTGAAATATGAAAATCTAAAACTAATATGAAACATGCAAATATAAAACTAATTTGAAACATGCACTTTTAAAATATGTAAATGAAAAGTATTATAAAATATATAAATCAAATAGATTTTGAATAGAAATCTAAATCTAAATCAAACATGCAAGACTAAACTATTAAATGTAAGCCTAAATAGTTATGAGAAGAATTCTAAATCTAAATGAAATTAATTAAAATTGAAATCTAAATTAAAGTAGAATATTATAACTAATTTTGAATTTCAATTTACATCTACATCTAAATCTAAATGAAAATGTATATAAAAAATAGAAATCTCACCTGCAAAAATGTTACACCAAAACTTCAATCTACTCTTATTCAAAAACTCCAATCTAATCCTCCAATAACCTCCACCTCTTCCTTTCTGCAAAAACATAAAACAAAAATGAAATGAGGAGCCTTTGTTTTATAACTTTTGAGAGGCTCCTCATATCCCCCAACAAACATCTCTTCACATTCCACGAATTTGTTTCAAATTCCCTCACTCCCCACAAAAAATAAGCATGAATGTGCATGCAAAATTATATTTAACAAAAAAAAAATCATATTGAAATTATTTTTCCCCTATTTTTTCGGGCCCTATTTTTTGGTCCCTACTTTTTCAGGCCTTACTTTTTCAGGCCCTATTATTTTAGCTAGCTATTATTTTGAGAATTCTTTTGTAATATTTAATTTGGAAGTTTGTAACTACTCCCAATTCTTTTTTATTGACGGAGAATCTTTTTTGGCATATTCTCATGCTGGGTATTTGTGCTCTGATTGTATAGAACATCTCTCGACATAATAAGATTATACCATTGCGGTAATTATCATTTTAAAAAATAGTTAATTCAATTGTTTTGTAATGAAAATGTAGAATTAACCCACATGCAATTTATTTGTAAAGATATTTGGTGATAGTTTCAAACTTAAAATTTCTCTATAACTATACCAAGAACGACTTTATCTGGGAGTTCTGGATATCAAAGAGTGTTTCAATGATTATTTAAAACATTCCTCCTTTTCAAGCAATGTTTGGTAATTTACTTTATGAATTAAAACTAATTAGAATCAATTAGACCATATCCGGTCGACACTAGAGATCAGTATTAGAAAACATCAATCCAATGTCACCATAAACCACAGATGGTTGCATAATCAATGTGAAAATGATGAAATATCTCAGGTTTCTACAGTCCATGAATGTTTTTTCTATTGTTGGTTTCATAGGCTAAATATCTGACATTTGTATATCAGATCACACATACTAGTAAAAAGACTCTGCTTTGAAAGTTCCATTTCTTTAATCTTTTGCAGCAATCTCAATGCACCTCATAACAAAATTAACCAAACAAATTCCTCACCTCTAGAGCAATGTGATGTCTGGTGTTTTTTATTACAAAAGTAGACAAATGGTTAAGATTTGATGTCATTTTATAATAGAAATTGGTTACAATTTCGTTATATGAGATTCGTTAGTTACCATTCAACAAATTCTAGAGTATTCTATTTTGGGATTAGTTGTGAAAATAAAAAATAAATCTAAATTTTTTAAAACATCCCTGAGTTTCATGGTTTTCCAGAGTTCCACTGATTTTTGGTCCTTCACAGATTTGACATTCTTTATGTGACTGAAGAGCCTCTCGGCTAATTATATTGAACCTAGAAATAGACATGTATACAAAAGCCATTTCATTCCCCTTAAGAAATAATCCATCCCATGAACAAATATTTATAAATTTGAACTTATCCAAAGACGTTTACTATGAAATCAGATTCTACTCTTTATTATACCAAGGATAATAAATCATTGAATTACAATTGATTGTTTCCAAGGATATTGATAATAAAAGAACTATTGAGATGTCAATATATTGGTAAGAATTAATGTTAAGAAATTAATTATAGAATAGAAAACCATAACATAAATAGAATAGAGAAAATAAGATTAATTTAATTCATTCATAATCTCTTGATTACAATTACAACATCTATGGTTATGTCTCTAATTTATAGAAGACATGACTAACTTCCAACATGGAGATGTGAGAAAATTTCATCCAACACTCTCTTAATTTTTACAACTAATGTATCTTTATGTAAAAAGGTATTAGAACAAAAAATTCAAATAACTACCTTCCTATAATTCAAATATGATGGGTCGCACATTAAGTCTTGTTAGGTACCTATTTACAACATTTTAGTTTTGATTCTCCTTATCATTATATCTTTGAAAAAAATTGATCCACTTTCATTATGCTTTGGGTTATTAACCTACTCACCCATGAGCATTTAGGATTTCCCCTAATTAATACAATAGCTTTTTCTTTACATGTTTCACTTAAGTAAGTAGTTTTATCTTACCACAAACCCTTCAAATACTTGACACAAAATCATCCCAAAGATGGGGAAACAATCTTGAGCTTTTAAGAAATTTCACTTTTCATGGATGTCTTGATTCAATTCACGCAAACCATTTGTAATCTTTCTTCATAGATTCTTATTATTCCTCACACTCGAACATTTGTACTCAAATAAGTCTTTGATCACGCATGCAATCTTCAATTATTTTTTTTTAACATTCTAATCATAGTGATTGCATGAATGTTCCAACACTTTTCTTTTGTGTCATTTCTTATTACAATTTGAACATTTCCTATATTGTTTACATTGAATAATATTCATTGAACCAATGTCATAATTTTGTTTATGTATCATATATCCCAACCCTTCATACTTTGGTCTCATTTTTGGTTCAATAAATTCTCTAATTCCTTGTTCATCTTATCCTAATCATTTACCTTTGAAACTCATTTTCTTCATAATATTCCAACCAACATTCTATCATTTGTAAACACATTGTCCTTTCTTCTTTACATTCTTGACCATCTTTAGAAAAATTAGACTTATCAAGTGATGATTCACCTCTTTTAGTCTCTTCATTTTCTCTTGTAATTCATCATTTCTTTTCTTAACATCATCAAACCACTTAAATATATGTTCTAACTTATCATTGCATCTATATAAACAATAATCTCATTAAAAAAAATTGGCCTTTCTACTCCCATATCATTTCTTAACTTTGTCAAGTCTTCTTTGAAAGGATTCATTTCACACAGTAAACTTATATTATCTTTCTTGGCCTTATGTAATTCTTCTCCTAAAGTCTCTATTTCACAAATTAAATTTGTATTTTCTTTTAACACTCTTTTGTCTTGTTTCCCATTGCAATAGACAATTAAACTTTCTTTATTCCTTTTAATCCACACACAACACTTTCTTCTTTTCTTTCTTCATTCTATTAGCTTTTCCCATTGAAATTAAATCATTTTGTCTTGTACATTTTTTTAATCTATTATCTTCTTTCTTCATCACACTAACTTAAATGAATATCCAACCCCAACATAGTTACTAATCAATACATTTGAAGAATACCAGAAAACTTAAATCTTGATAGAATCTTTCGAAACACCAAAATAGAATAAGATCAGCTCAGTCCGTCAGTCCTTGTATAAATCATATTTTAAATCTTCTACTCGTCTAACAACAACCTTGCTCAAAAACTTAAACATTTCATAATCTTTCAGATTAGAGCCTCCGTGTAATTTTTAAACTTCTATGTATCCGATTGATTTTTTCAAACTCTGTACAAGAATACTGCCAAACTTTAAAAACTCATTTTTATATTATGCATATCATTCCCAACAATCTAAAACCAAGGATCCTAAAAATTATGCTTTGTATAGATTATTGCTTTGACTGAATATCTTTGTACTAACCTAGCTACACAGTTTGACATGTTATCGTGCCTCTTTTCCTGTGGCCAAGATAGTGGCTAAACTTCAGTGACAAACATGGTTTCAGCGGCTCTAGTAAATTTCCAATAGCCAATGGTTTGCTCTCCACGAACTGGTGTCTTAAAAAAAAAAAAAAACTCTTCTTTCTTTAGAAATAGAAGAATAGGAATATAGAAAGAAGAGAATCTTTCAACCTGCAAATAGATCAGAGTTTTATACATCCACAGAACTATATTACGGCCCATGAATCCAAATGTGCTCTGATTCCATGCTAAGAAATTAAATATAGAATAGCACACTGAATGTTTAAGAATTAATCTATAAGCGAATGCTTCCCCCCAGCACTAACATTACCACACCATAACAACTTCATGGTGATTGAACATCCAGGCTGAAGAAAAGTAGATAGAATATGAAAAACGTTTTTCTGGCAGATTTGAAATCCCTGCTAATGATAGATACTTTTTATTCCATTTATTCAACTTGAAGTACACGTTCATCTTCATCCATTCCTACATGCTTTTTAGAATATTTAAGAATTTTGCAAAAAGAGGGGTAAAAATTTATTAAGACAGAAAGGAATACAAGAAGGAGAGCTCAACAAGGAGCTCGATCCTGAGCAACAAGATCATCAAATTCTTGCACCATCTCAAAGGACAGTTGCCCCCTATCCCTAATATTCCAACCCGGATCATGACTAGAAGCCCATTTGGCTAAACAATCAGCAGGTCTATTCCATTCTCGCGGAATATACTTGAACCTAATGAACTGAAAAGAGGAAGAAAAGAAAAGAATCTGCTTAACAACAGTGGCCAGCTGCCAACTAACATCCTCAAGCTCTTGTGAAGAAAGCATGTTCACCACCACCTGAGAATCAGACTCACAAATAATCTTACTCCATCCCCACAAGTAACACTGTTCCACAGCATATAAAATAGCTTGAGCTTCCATGAGATTGTTAGTATAATCACCCTTATGAATTGAGAAGAAAAATTTAACATTCCTAAAACTACAACGAGCCACTCCGCCAATACCAGCCGGACCAGGATTCCCACGAGAAGAACCATCAGTGTTAATTTTTAGAACTCCACAGGGAGGAGGAGTCTAGTGCCCATCCCGGTTAACTCGACCCTTCCTCTGATGGTGAAGCTGCTTGGACATAGAAGGAAATCTATGAGCCGCAACCCCATCCTGCAGATGAAAATTGAGGCGATTACAGATAGCAAGATCAACCGGATCCATACCCCCATCAAGCTCACACTTCACAAGAATAGTTTCCTGGAGAGAATGTGATATTTTCCACCAAAGATGCAAAACACCAAGCCGAACATCTTGGAATATGTGACGATTCCTCTCCAACCAGATATGCCAAAGCATGAAAGATGGGCCAGCAATCCAAGCAGCATGGAGAGAAGAAGACTTGGAGGGAGCACTACCCAAGCGAGCCCAGAACTCAGGCAAAGAGGAAGCATGCCGACAAGAGCAACCCCAAGCGCTCCACCAAAGGTGCCATATCTGAGTAGAATAGGAGCAATGGAAGAACAGATGGGAGACAGACTCCTCTCCATTACCACACAAAACACAATAAGAGGGGCCCTGAAATCTACGTTTACAAAGATTATCCCAGGTAAGACAACGGTTGTGAGCCACTAGCCACATGAAAAAATTGCACTTGGACCAAGAAAATTTATTCTAGACTTGCTTCCACCAAGGGACCTCAGCATCCCCAAATAATTGTCTAGTTATCTCCTGATACCCAGCAGAGACATGATATTTACCAGACAAGGTACTGCCCCAAGCCAATACATCTAGACCAAGCAAAGAGGAACACTCTCTAGAGGCCAGAATTTGAGAAAGCTCCTGATGATCCATGTATGTACCTCTAGGAGGCGAATCAGAGGAATGCTTCCATCTATAACCAACAATAGGTCCCAATTGACAAGGAGTCTTGTAATGAGCGACTTTATCCCATCTAGTGGCAAGAAAAGAGTCACAAAGAGGCTGAAGATGAGGGCATATGGATAAAATGGAAGGGAATCCATCCCAAGCATCAGACCAAAACAAAGCCTGAGAACCTCCTTTACATATCCAGAACAGACCCCTCTTCACCAACATCGCACCTGTCTTCAAAGTATGCCAAACCATTGAGCCACGACCTTCAAGAGGAAGTGCAAAAACAGAGCAAGAATCAGCACCATGAAAATATTTATGAGTGATAATACGAGCCTAAAGTTGATGCTGTCCAGAGCACCATTGCCAATAAAGTTTAGCAGCCAAAGCTTGTCTACTCAATAGAGCAGAATGAAGACCAAGACCACCCTCCTTTTTAGGCCTACAAATAATTGCCCAATTAACCAAACTCCATTTAGTACTACGCAAATTACCACTCCAAAGGAATTATCGAGAAAGAGCATCAAACTCCTTGAGAAAGTAAATAGGTGCAGCATGAACCATGCTTCTATAAGTAGGAAGAGCTTGGATAACAGCTTGAAGAAGAGTAACCTGGGCAGCAGTAGAAAGCCATCTATGAGTCCAATGATTTACTTTATCCTGAAGCTTGGTAATCAAATTTTGCCAGAAGAGACGTGGCTGCCTGGAAATAGCAATAGGAATGCCAAGATAAGTCAAAGGAAGTGAACCTATCTGAAACCGTAGGATACCAACAATCCTGTGCCGAATAGAATCAGGAGTGTTAAAAAAGTAAATGAAAGATTTGTGCTCATTAACTTTCTAGCCTAAAGCTGCCAAATAAACGTCCAAAGCATGTCGAAAGGCTTCAGCTTCCTTGATCCTAGCAAGACCAGCAAGAGCAGAATCATCAACAAATTGAAGATGGGAAAGAGAAGGTAAGCCATTACCCCACCGTCAGCCTTGAATAGAATTCTGGGACACCTGATGCTTAATGAATCTGCCCAAGCCTTCAACCATGATGATGAATAGATATGGGGAGAGAGGGTCACCCTGGCGGAGGCCTCTAGAAGCACCAAATAGTTGTGAAGGTTGACCATTAATAAGAATAGAAAAAGAGGCAGAAGTAACACAACTCATAATCTAACTCACCCAGTCAGAGCTAAATCCAAAAGAAAGAAGAATACTCCTTAGGAAGCTCCATTTAACTCTATCGTAGGCCTTAGCCATATCCATCTTAATAAACATGGCTCTCTCCCTTGAAGTATCCATAGAGTGAATAGCCTCAGTAGCAATAACCACCCCATCCAAAATTTTTCTTCCAGCAACAAAACCACCTTGTTCTTCTGAGATAATAATGGGAAGCCACATTTTCACTCTCTCAGCACTCAGCTTAGTAATAACTTTGTAGACGACATTACATAAGGCAATTGGTCTAAAAAACTCCAATTGATTAGCACCCTCTCTCTTAGGAATAAGAGTCAAGAATGTAGAGTTCAAAGCTCGAAGAATCTACTTGCTAGCATAGGATTCTTTAACCACCTCCAACAAATCATGATTAATGATGTCCCAAAATTCTTGAAAGAATTCAACTGGAAAACCATTAGGACCAGGAGCCTTCCCCTTAGGCATGCCAAAGACCACCGCCTCCAGCTCTTCCAAAGAGATAGGACGCATGAGATAATCATTCATTTCCTGAGTGATAAGGGAAGGAATATAGGACTTAGTTTGTGATATGATATTTCCACATGTTGAAATTTATATATCCCAGAAAAAAAATACCTCAACAAAAGCATCAATAATTGTGACTTCAAAAAAAATTCCAAGGTTTCCTCCAAAAGGAAGCACAACCGCACTAGCTAAGTATCAAATCAAATCACCATTGTTAGCAAAGAAATGTATTACCAAGACAAAAGGATGAGATATGTTTAACAACCTTTCACTACCTTTTACTATAGAACTAGTTACAACAATAGGGAACCACAATAAATCCTCCCACTAAAAGATTAATAATAGAAGTCTCCCTCCAAAAAAATTGATAAGAGAGTCATTCAAAAAGTTGTTACCGAATAGAGATAGGTGACAACAATCATGAAATAGTTTCTCTTAAAAAAAATAACACATTGAAGATAGAGCCAATTTTATGCACACCAACTTCTGACATAAAAAGTCTTTGATAATAGAAGTTCCCATTCTAGGATTGGGCACAAATCAACCTCCATTGGAAGAGTCACCAACAATAGAACCTATTGTAAAACTATAGTGCCTACCCCTAGTTGACTTTTCATATTACTGCTAAACTCTTTTAGGCTAGCTTTATTATTATGTTTGATGATCAACAATTTTTTTTTTTTCTAGATTGTTGGAGATTATTTCATACTCATTTGATTATATGATGAGTTACTTTGGACTAGCTATTTCATATATGCATGATTATTATTTGATGATGATAATTGTATTCATTGATTCTAGTTATTTTATGATGATGGTTAAATGGATTATTTGTATGCATTTTCTATGGATACATACCCCATACTTGCATGTGTATGGTATACCTATATATTTTATTTTATGCATGATGTTTTTGATATGGTTGAGGGAGGGAGTCATAGTCACCTACTAGTTGAAATCTACATGATGCACCACTTCCTGCCATTACCTATTTAGTTTAGAATATGTATATGTACATGTGTGGACTTTATGCAGATTGTAGGTATAAGGTATCAACTTCACTAAATTGTTAAGATGAGTGTAACCTATCACAATATCTCAATGGTAAGAGAGGGAAGATAGCTATGACGTTTGAATCCTATCCTTAAGCCAATTGTCCTAGAAAGTAGGACAAGTACCTAAGTTGTTTACCTTTCTAAATTCGTCATGTGACATAAATTCATGATTACAACCCTTGAGTTTGATCTAAGTTTTTGTGCTTTATTATGGGTTTTCATATTCAATCTTGTGGATTTGTGATGATTTTCTATTATAATTAAATCAATTTAAAGAGTAATTAATGATTTAATTTAATGAAAATATAATGAAGAATATTTGATATTTAATTATATTTTATTAATTGAGAAATTAATTAAATAAAAGAATAAAATTTAAAGATTTAGTTGAAGTCTAATTTCAAGTGCAATAATATTTATTTTATTTAATAATAATATATGTAGGAGTTCATTTTTTAAATAAATGCTAAATATTATTATTACTTAAGTTAATAAATATTTTTATCAAAAACATCTCAAAAATTAACTTAAAGAGAAGAGAGAAAGAAATTAATCTAATAAAGATATTTTAAATTGTAATAATGTGCACGCATATTAAAATATAATAAAAATGATAAAATATAAAGATCAATGAGTTTTCACGTGATTGCACAATCAAAGCCCTAAAATTAGGGAAAAATTCTTTATCAGGGATCTTGAGTTCATTTTTCAAGAACCCAGTTTTCGAGGAGCAATTTCAGAGGAGAATGGTTTCAGAGAAAATGGATCGTTTGTGTGCTCTATGGATTTGTCATTTCTAGCATCAGATCTAGGTAAGATCTTATGGGTTTATTTGTACAGTAGTTTTTCATTCTTCAAATTTTTATATTCTTCGTGTCTATTGTGTTTTTGGTTTCAAAATGTTATTTGGGTTGAAATTCTTGTAGGAAAATTCATTGTTCTTCATGTTGAAATCATCTACATATCGATTGTTAATTTGAAACCCTCATTTGATTTAATTTGGGTGATTTGTAATAATGAAACCCTCGTTTGATTTAAACTAGGTGATTCGTAATGAATTAGTTAAAATTGGGATGTGGGTTTTGAAAAGAAAACTAATTTTTTTACAAATTTTGACTATTTGGTCCATATTTATATACTAGATTTATATTGGAAAATTAATCAATTTTTTTAATAATGCAATTACAAAGTAATTCATAATTACTCTGTAATTACATTATTAAATATTAAATAAAGAATAAGGGGGGCTTTTGCTAGTTTTTATATTGTGTGTGTGTGTGTGTGTGTGTGTGTGTGTGTGTGTGTGTGTGTGCGTGCATGTGTTGTGTAGAGGCTACCACCTCATGTAGTGACCACCTATAGTTTTCTTTTCCAATATATTTACTAAACTCTTTTATGCTTATTTCATGCATGTGTTAGTTTCAAAGGTACTGGATTTATAATTATATGAAATTATTTCATGACTTGGATTGCATGTCTATCAATAAATAATTACTTAGTTGTTTATATTTCACATATTGATTGATGATTATGATTACTAGCACATTAATGATGCTTTAGTGGTTCATAGTTAATAAATATGATTTATTTAATAGCAATGTTAGATGATGCTTTAATGATGATTACTTCATATTCATAATGATGCATTATTTTATCTGAGCATTTGATGTTTGACTTACAATTATTAATAGTACTTAACCCATACTTGCATGTGTATGGTGTGTGTGTGTGTGTGTGTGTGTCTATTTTATCTTTCCATTTGTTATGTTTGATGTGGTTAAAGAAGGGAGTCATAGTCACTTACTAGTTGGAATCTACACGATGTACCACTTCCCACAATTGCTTGTTTAGTGTAGATATATATATGTGTATGTACAGGCTCATCTTTTATGCAGAATTATAAGTATCAAGCATTGACTTCCCTGAATTGCTAGGATGAGCGTGCCCTATCACAATAACTCAATGGTAAGAATGAGGAGATAATGTTCACATTCAATCACATCCATAGCCTAAATACTTATCTTGCAAGGACTCATAACTAACTTTTCACCCTTTCTTAAAATCCATGAGTTTTTCTTTGTCTACATTGTTTGATTTTGAGTTTTGATTTGTTTTGGTAATATTGCTTTTATGTGAATTTCACTATGTGATTTATTTGGTAAATGATTTAATTATAATATTTTGGTTAATACATAATATTGAGAATTATTAAATATCTTTTGAATACAAAGAAAATATTAAAGTATGATAATATTTAATTATTTATAAAAACTAATTAAATATGTGTGTTTTAATTTAAAAGTCTAAATTTAAGAAATTGGTTAAAGAGAAATTAATTAAATATATACTTCACTTTAAAAGACTTAATTTAAAAATTTAATTTAAGAAGTTAGACAAAAAGAGATAACTAAAATATTAAAATATTTGATATTTAATATTGCTTTATTATAATTATTTATTTAATAATAATTAAATTAGAGTTGCATTTAAACAATGAGCTTTAGTTATTATTATTAATTAAAATAATAAACTATGCTAATTAGTGCTTACACTACTTAATAAGTGCAGGAAAAAATAAAATAAAAACATATTTTAATTAAAAGGTTCTTAAAATATGCACGAATGAATTAAATTTAAAAGATTTGATTAAAGTTATAATTTAGGCATATTTATATTTATTTAATTTAATAATAATTTATTTAAGAGATTTATTGTTAATAAACTCTAAATAATATTATTAGTTAAATTAATAAATATTATATTAAAAATATCACATGATTTAATAAGGGAGAGAGTTTTAATTTAATAATTTTATTTTAATTAAATTGCATAAAGTGTGTGCATGAAAATTAAAATATAGTAATTAAAGACAAAGGTTTCTTGCATGATTGCATAATCAAAGCCTTGACTTGGTGAAAAACTCTTTATTAAGAAAATTAGAGCTCATTTCTAGACACATAGGGTTTGGGGAGCAAAATTAAGAATTTGATCAAAAGAATTGTTGAAAGTTTTAGAAGGTTTGGATTTGCATGCATTCACATATTGTCTCAAATTTTAGTTGTGGTTTTGAAGTAGGGTTTGGAAACTCATTGTAGAATTTATTGAAAGATTTTTCTACTTCATGCTTTCCTAAGTGTTTGCATATTGCTTATTAATTTACATATTGATTGTTAAATAAAGAATTATGTTGTAGATTTTAAAAAAAGAAAACTTATTAATCAAGAAAACTTGACTGAAAAAAATTATAGAAAAATTGTAAAAATTTATTATGACTATATTCTGATAAACCCCTTTCTAATATAATGAAAATTTAATTATTACAAATTGGAAGAAAAAATAATAAATTGAACAGTTAGAGTTTCAACTTTAAATTTGTTTTTAGAACTATGAGATTAGCATAAATTTTTTAAATATAGATAAATGTTATTCTTATATTTAAAATAATTTAATTGAAAAATTTATTGAAAAAAGAAAAAAGATTAATTGAGAGGAAAACACGTTGTAACTAAACTTATGCATACATGCGAAAAGAAACATGCTAAAAATAGAAACTAAGCATAGTAAGGTTACATCCATGTGAAAACAAATATGTTAAAAATAGAAACTTAAGTATAATATGGTTACATGTATGTGAAAATAAATATGCTAAAAATAAAAAACTAAGTATAATATGGTTACATCCATGTGAAAATAAATATGCTAAAAATAGAAAACTAAGTATAGTATGGTTACATGTGTGTGAAAATAAATATGATAAAAATAGAAAGTTAAGTATAGGAGGGTTGAATGTGAAAATAAATACACTAAAAATTGAAAATAAGTATAGTATGTTTGCATAATTTGAGAGATCAAAGATATGCAAAGATACCAATTGCATGTGTATTTTTTTAATATAATATAATTTTCATATTTATTTATCTTTAAAAATATTAATTAATTAAAAATAAATTGGTTAATTAAAAATACAAAATTTAAATTATTTATTAATTTCTAAAAATTTAAATAAATATTAGTCATTTAGTTAAAGTGAATTTTAGTAATATTAGTCATTCTTTAAGTCTGATTAAATTCTTAGTTGCATATAAATAATTTAATATTTATTAATGCAAGAGGGAAGTTAATATATAAATAATTATAATTTTATTATATTATAAGAGAAGTTGTAGTGGAGTTCACTTTGTAATCATTTAATTAATAAATATTTGACTTTAGGAGAGAAATTATAGATAATTAAATTAAATTTATAATTTTATTTCTAGTTATATTGTGAGTTAAATAAAAATGAATATTAATATTAGAGTTAAATAGAAGCCAAATTAATATTTTAGAACTGAAATTGATATTAATATTTAAATATAATAATATACATTTATATTATTAATTAAATCATTTATGATTTAAGATTATTTAAATTAATAACATGATAATATTATATGATATTTTATATGCACAAAAAGATTGGATATTTAAATACTTATTGTTTGAAATAAGTATATCAACATAACGATATGTGTGTGTGTGTGTGTGTGTGTGTTTTAAACACATCCTTGTGGCCCAAACTAAATAAGAGAAATTAGTGGATTTAAATCATGTGGCTAAAAACTATGTGTCTTCTAATATTCTATTTATAGTCTTGTAATGTTTATTTTTATGATGGTTTTTCTTGTGGGTATTTAGTTGGCCAAGTTAGGATGTGAATTAGAGGTGGCTTTTGAGATTTCTTTTATGATTATTTGATTGCATGTCATGATGAACTTTATTATTTGAATTGAGATTTATGTTTTATGAGTTTTATACTATTGAGCAATTTTGAGAACTTGAATTTTGAAAACCAATGTCATTTTTTTGGGTTGCCTATTAAGGAACCAAATTCAATCAATATTATTTTTTGTGGTATGGGACACTATAGTGGTTTACAATTTTTGAAAACGTAGTTGAGGTGCATGTATATGGAAGTGGCTTACAATAGAGGTTGGGGCCCAAAGTGGATGCTAGGGTAACTCATTGTAAGTTGTGTAACAAGTGATAATATAGTAATTAAAATATCTTGCCTAACACTTTTCCTTGAGATACATTAAAAAGATATAAATTTTTTCCTGTCTATGCCTTGAGCACTTGTATAAACTAAGGATGAAATGGAAACGATACCTTGAGAGGTATGACTAGTTTTCTTATTATCATGGAAGGGTATTTTGGTTCTACATAAAGTCACTAGGGGGTCAAGGTCCTGTGAGACTGTTAAGATAACTCTAGAGTTGGCTCATGTAATGACAACCCATAGTATGTAACCTGAGTGTCCTTCATGATTTTTTTATATTTTCCTCTAGTGGTGTACTTTTTTTATATTACTTTTGATAGTGTACTTATTGTGAGTTATTACTCATTGATTGGATATCATTTATTATTGATAATTGACTTTTATTAATGAATAATTAGTTGTTCATTGGTGGTGTTTTTATTGTTGGAGTTAGTGATTGGTGGTTTACTTTTATTGGTGACAGTTGTTACTTGCTGATCATTGTGCTTATGATACTTGTCATTGATTTCAAGGTGTTTGTATATTTTTTGTCTTAGTATTTGTATGTTGATTTGGTATGTGGTGTTGGTATTGGATGAGTGTCCTTTCAATTTTGATTATCTCTTCTTCTTGAGTAGTTTGTGTTACCTTTGAGGTAGTTTTGGCTATCAAGATTCCTTGCCTAGGATTATTTTTACGATTTAATTATTTGTTTATGGATCATACAATATCTCTCCTACAAAGTGGGAGTGGGAGCCTGATTAAGTGACCACACGGAGGAGGTAGTGTATTCTACCATTTGGGTCCTCCTCAGATTGATAGATGTTGGATGCTCGTTGATAGAGTGGTACCATTATCATTCTTTCTCTTATATTGAAGACTTTTATTCATTTGTTGTATCTATGTATCATATGTTTTGAGATCCTATGGGATATTGTATTGTATATTGATGTACTTGTATATGTTTTCACATATCCTGTGAAATGAGTAGTGGATGTTAGATGTGCTTTCATATTATTAGTTGTACTTATGCATTTTCTTAGATGACTATGTGTGTATTTATTCATTTTATGATTATGGATATTGTAATTGAGACTTAAAGTTATTAATAAAACTTTCTTAAATGTGACTCAACTTGAAAGAACCCTTAAAGGATTGAAACTGTATTTGTAACTGATTACATGTTCTTGATGTGCATTAATTTTACTTTGATGTTGTTTAAACTTTAAAAAAAATAGTTTAGTAAACTTTAAAACATATTAAGTTTATTTCTTTTGAGTTCCCAAATGGGGTGTTACAATTCCCACCCACCTTTCCTCCTCATCTCCCTACCTTATTTTATCCACCAGCAATGTTGATAGTTGCTAGCATAGCAATTTGTTACGACAATAGTGTCATAGGCCAACGAGCCTATAATTACGTTTTTGTTTTTTGTTTTTTCTTAATTTTTATTAAATTTAATATGTTTTAAGTTTTATTAATTTTAAAAAATTATTAAATATAATTTATTTTAATGAATATTTTTTACATTTTTTAAATGTTAAATTTAATTTAATAAATAATTAAACCGATTAAATATTTTAATTAAAGTTTCAAATTATCATGGTTAATTCAATTAATATAATTATTAATTAATTAATTTGTTATGGGGTATTAATTTGTAATTTTTAAATAAAATTATTTTATTATAAAATAATGAATAGGTTAATTAGTAAACTTATATTATTTTATTAATAATTTGTTAGTTATTATTTAATAATAATAATTTGATTATTTAATAATAATAATTTAATATTTTCTTATAGTCTTAATAGAGAATTGATTTTGTGAGTTAGTGGTAGTTGTGCATTTGATTTTTTAAAAGGAAAATGGATTCAATTATAGGAGAAATTTATAAACTTTATAAAGTTGAAAAATTAAAAATTAAAACTCGAACCTTACTATTAACTCAAACTGTGTGTTTCCAAAACCAAATAGAACTATAAAACTACACTATCAGTTGTATGTTTTCTTGTTTGTTGGGTTTACGGTTGGCTTAGTTTCTTGACCAGTATCAGGATATTTACCAGAGGCTTGGGAGTTTTGTTCTATGATGGTGTTATGGCATATTTTGGTAACAATCTTTTATACCCAACCATGGTGATGTGTCATGTGTGCTTTATGTTGGGTTGATCAGATGTTTCGTTATTGCTTTCAGTTTCTCTTATGTAGAAATGGGGTGAATGGTGTGTCTTTTCTGATATAACCTTTGAGTCTTCAACTAGTTATCTTTGGATTGCTTACCAATTGCTTGTATAGGACTAAGGTGATTATGAGTTATTATTTTGGTGATGTCATGTGATGTTATGGATTTGGTTTACATGTACTTGATGTTGGATCAATCTTATTATGATGATTGTATTGGTAAGACTTGTGATTTTTTATCAATGATATTTTAGTACTTTTTAGTTGCTTGTTTAAGAACTGATGTGTATTTTATGGTTGTATGTGACCTTCTATTTTTACTAAGCTTAGGGTAGGTTATTTGTATGTTATATTGGGAAGTGGCTTGCAATGGACGTTGGAGCCCTAAGAGGCTCCATGAGTAACCCATTGTAGGTTATTTTAATAAGTGATAACACTACATTAAATAAGAGTAAAATGAATTAATAAGAATCATTGTCTAGTGCTAGTATAGGCTAGGATGAGAGTATGGAGGATGCTTGGTTGTGACCTTGTATGCCTTATCAGTACAAAAGGATATTAGTGCCACATAGAGTCACTAGGGGGCTGATGTCTAGTCAAGCTGATTGGGTAACCTTAGAGTTGGCTCATGCAATGACACTTTCCTAGTTACATAGTAGATATCCTACATGTCATTGTTGTCTCTGGGTTTAGATGTCATTTCAATCTTGGCACCTTTGAGGTACATTACTTCTAGGATTTCCTTGACTTAGATATTGGATTTGAATTTTGAGTTTGTATCTAATTTGGGACTTGAGACTATCTCCTCAGTGCGGTGGGAGTGGACCTTTTTGGGTTTCACAAGGTCGGGTGGTAGCACTTTTAACTTTTACCATTTAGATCTGACAGTTCGATGTCATGGCTAGAGTTCCTTGTTTTGTACTCTCTTTTATTTTGTTTCTTATGATTTGTGATAGATGGTTTTACAACATTGTATTGTTTTTTATTTCATAGATGTAATCTATTTTTATGATGTATATTCTTTCACCCTTTCATACCTTGTGACTTGTATAGGGGATAATTGTGCATTCTGATTATTGTCAAGTGGCATTTAAGATAATTGTATATTATTTAAATGGATTCATAATTGGAGTTATTCTCTAATGTGGAATTGTTGTTTATTGAATTTAGTATTAATTAAACTTAAATGTGATTCTATGTCGTGGGACCCTTAAGAGATGTAATCAGTTTATAAGTTGCTTATGCATGAGTGTATGTTATTGCTTCTACTATTTGATAACTATTGTTGTGTATTGTCTTTAAAAAAAATGTTTAACAAACTTAGTAAAACTTTAGGTTAATTTCTTTTAGGTTCTTTAGCAGGATGTTACAAAAGTCATAACCTTGCACACAAAGCAACCACACCAATAGAAAAGACTCCATCAACAACATAAGATAAAACAAATTTTCCACCTGTATGTTTTGTACAAATGTAGCTAGAACAAAAATTATTTAATACTTATAAAAATCAATAGATCTTCACAGAAATGATTGTTGAGATAATGGGTGTTGCACACATTGCATAATATTGTTATTTTATTATTTTATTTTATTATGTAATGTTGTGCCTAGATGGACGTGCAACATGTAAAGATTTCCATGGAATATTCTTGATGAGTTGTATTGTAACATTGTGAAAATATTTCATGTAATTATTTAATATTGGGGAAAAGAATTAAATGCCCAATATTAAATGTGGGGTCAATGGGTTAGGTAGCACATGGTTTATGTAATACCACTTAGTGGTTTTGTGGGACTTGCTACTATATAAGCAGCCACAAGGGTAGTTGTTGTAGAGAGAGAAAGAAAAGAGAGAGTAAGAGTGAAAAAGGCAAGAGTCGAGTGGGACAAGGCTTGACAGGTTAGCCAAGGGAGCATTTGTGAAGGTTGAAAGCATGGCATGGGATGTGTGGATTCATGCTTGTTCACATAGTTTGCTCGGTTGTGGCTATGGCCATGAAGGCCTCCATGGTTGTATGGCAATGGTATTTTTTGCTGAATAATACATGGTGATGGATGCTTTTGGAGGCTGGGTTTTTCCCTCGATGAGGGTTTCTCAGGGTATATCTTGTGTCACATTTTGTGGGTATGTTGTCTATTCTCTTGCATGTGAATTTTAATTCCGTGTTTATTTCAGATCTATTATGGGTTATGTGGAAACGGTTATATTCTTTATTGCCAAATTTCCTTACAAGTGATATCAAAGCTATGGTTTTATTATTGTAACCCTAGATTGAATCCATGGGAATGCATGAGAGGATAAAAGAAAAGGGCAAGATATATAAGTGATTTATTGCAGATCTGAGGACTTTGGATTTGCTCTTATGATGGGATGTTAAAATATTTGGGCATGTGAAATTGTTGGACAAAAAGATTTTTCGGATGTTTCATTTAAATGAGGGTTTTGGGGGGTAGTATGTAGAAATGACCTCGTGGGTAAAAACAGACCTCACCATTGGATCCGGGTCGACATTTTCATAAATTTTGATATATAATATGCCCTAGTTTGGCCATGTTTAGAGGAAATGAAAGAGTTTTTTTAGTTTCAGCCCATGATGGCCGTCAAATTTAATCCCGTCGGAATTTCCGTCATAGAAAAAAATGAAAAATGAAAAATCGTACTGAAAATGGTAAAAAGATAGTTTTAGTAAAACGGCCATAACTTTCTCTCAGAATATCGGATTTCGGAGTTCTTATAGGCGTTGGAAAGCTAATTCAAAGCACTACAACATGGTGTAGGTTTGGTTCTGTGATTTTAAAATTTTGTCAGATTTTCAAAGCCCTAAAGTCAGATGTTATTTATTTTAAGCATGGATTGGGTTATAACTTGGGCATACGGAGTCGGATTTTGGACTTCAAGTAGTCAACGGAAAGCTCTTGGAGAGCTCTACACATTGGTTCAGATTTAGTATAGTTTTGGAATGATTTATTTATTGATATATTGATCTGAACAATTTATAGATATATTTTGACTATGGTAACATTGTGAGTTTATGGCATTGGAGATTTAAGTTTTGATGTCATTGTATACTCAGTTCATAGTTCACATTGGTCTCATGATGATATGCTTATCAGTATTTGGTTTGGATATGCATGATGACTTGTTGGATCTACAAGTTGTGCAGTGTTGTAAGCGGTCTATACTTACAGGTTGCATTTATAGCTTGGTTATGGGTTGTCTTTGCCCATTGATCTTTCATTATTGATGCATATTCAGATTGGTGGCTTGGATTTGGGTTGTCTATGCCCTAAGTCACATGATTTACTATTTTCTTCATGTAGAAGGGATGAGATGTTGTTACCAGGTACAATCATGGTGGAGGATTGTGGTTGACTATGCTGACAGGTTGGACATATTGAGAGCTTGATGCTCAGTTCATGGATGTGATCATGGTGCCATGGATTTTGGCATGACATGATTGGTTATACAGGTACATCCTTGATATTCATTAGCTTGAATTTTATGATTCAGTTATGGTGGTATATCTTCTTGGTTGAGGATCATGGTTATTTGGCTTTCTTTTTGAGGAGCTCATGATGTGCACTTTGAGTTCTTTGATGGTTTGATGCCTTGGTTGATTCTAGTGGTTAGAGGATGGGTTTTTCATCATTATGTCATGGATAGCTTGGATACATGGTTTAGTGGGAGCTTGTGATAGTGATGGAGTGATAGTGCAGGATTAGTTCCTGGTTTGGTTTATATCTTCTTGGTTTGGAGAGGATGGATTTTATGATGCCATAGGTGACTTGGTACCACAGTTGAGTGGGAGTTGTTGGCATTGATATATTTATTGAGTGTTTGTAGATGTTGGAGGTTTGTCTTAGATCTTGTTGCTGCAGAAGCGTCTTTGACATTTGCATGGTGCACTTGTTATCTTCATGGTGTGTGAAGATGGATAGATCTTAAGGACTCATGGAGTTTTTGGTTATCTTCATGGTATGTGGAGATGGTTCTTCCTAGTATGTGGAGATGGTTTTCTTCATGGTGTGTGGAGATGGTTGCATCTTGAGGACTCACAGGGTTCTTGGAAAAGGTGTGGTTTATGCTTTTATTTGGCATGTTATCCTTGGTGTGAGGATGGTTTCATTATTATGTCATGGTATACTCTTGATACGCGTTTAGAGTTATGACATGTTATGGTGTGTTCATATAGAGCATGTTATCTCTTTAGTTGAGATGGTAAGATCATGTTGTCATGTTTATGTTCCTGAGGCCATGGTTGGAACTTTGACATTGATCTTGGTTTAGTTTCTTGGTATTGAGTACACTGATCATAAGCTGGATACTTCATGATATTGCTATGTTGCATTTGGAGTTGGCATGGATTGATTGGTTACAGGTGCTCATGGATACTTAGAGACGGTGGTGACGTTGATTTCTCTTGGATTAGAGAAGTATTTGTTGGGACGGTTGATGGTTTCAGCAATAAGTTCGAGGGGCAGTCACCTGATATGGACTTGAGAGGAGATTGTTCTTAGATGAGTCTTGGTTGGAGACTTGGGTATCTTTATGAGCATTCTCATTCCCCACTCTTGGTCTACTCGGCAGTTTGCTACTTGAGAGGTATAGCCCATTATTTTCTCTCAGTTGCATTATATTTATGCTTGTCTTTCATGGATATGGATCTTGAGCTATGGTACATGAGTTAGTTCTGGAGGGTTCATTTGAGAGATGGTTTAGCATTGGTTATCTCCATTTGCATATGTTGTTATGTTGGTTGAGTTTGGGAGATGGTTTTATTGGGCATATTCCTTGGATTAGGAATGGTTATTCCTTGATTTATGAATGGTTTATTGAGTTTGATCTTCTTGTGAGAGGCTTACATCCATGATTAGCTATATGGTATGGTTTGGGTGTTGTTGAGGCTTCTTGTTGGGGTTTTATGGAGGAGATCGTACTTGCACAGTTTACATCTAGAGGTGTGTGTAGAAGGACATGATACAGGTTATGATTTGCATGGTTTCTCTGGTCTTGGTTATCTTCTTGGATGTTCAGTTCTGCCTAGATTGGATTTGAGATTGGTTGGAGATTGTGATCACTGGTTTGTGCTCATGTATGTCATGTGAGAGATGACATGGTTATTTCTTTATCTCTTTCCTTTGTTGGTTGTGGAGAATTTGAGAGACTATTGGAGACTTGTTATGAGAGTTTTTTCCTTGCAGGATATTAGTTTATGTATTGTGGATGTCCTTGATACTACATGGATTCATTTCTTTGAGATGTTGTGAGTGGATTGGTTATAGATTTGACATTATCTTTTGCAGTGGGAGCTTCTTGGTATATATGTGGCAGGTATTGCTCTTGAGGCTTGTGATTGCAAGTTGCAGATTGGATATGTCGGTGATATGAGATTCACTTGTTATACCTTTGAGGTATGGATAGTTGGATGGGTTTGGCACTTTGCTATGGGTGCTATTTCAGCTATGGATATTTTGACAACTACGGATACATGTGATTACCTTTGGATCAGGTTATTTGTGCTTGGAATTTCAGTTGGTACAGGATTTTATGATCTTCTAATGCGACAAGTTGGGTGGCTTTCTCTTTGGATGGCTTCTATGTATGTCCAGTGGGAGTGGCATAATAGGAGGTGAGATCATTCATGTTTGAGATGCTGGATACTTTGATTTTTTTGCGGGTACCAGGATGGAGCACTTGGTGTATTTTGATCCATGATGGTGGATGTGCTGGGAGGGATTGTTCCCTTGTTCATTTATGTGGCTACAGATTGACCCTATGCAATGTATACAACAAGTGGGAGATTTTTGAGATAATGGGTGTTGCACACATTGCATAATATTGTTATTTTATTATTTTATTTTATTATGTAATGTTGTGCCTAGATGGACGTGCAACATGTAAAGATTCCCATGGAATATTCTTGATGAGTTGTATTGTAACATTGTGAAAATATTTCATGTAATTATTTAATATTGGGGAAAATATTTAAATGCCCAATATTAAATGTGGGGTCAGTGGGTTAGGTAGCACATGGTTTTAGCACATGGTTTATGTAATACCACTTCGTGGTTTTGTGGGACTTGCTACTATATAAGCAGCCACAAGGGTAGTTGTTGTAGAGAGAGAAAGAAAAGAGAGAGTAAGAGTGAAAAAGGCAAGAGTCGAGCGGGACAAGGCTTGACAGGTTAGCCAAGGGAGCATTTGTGAAAGTTGAAAGCATGGCATGGGATGTGTGGATTCATGCTTGTTCACATAGCTTGCTCGGTTGTGTCTATGGCCATGAAGGCTTCCATGGTTGTATGGCAATGGTATTTTTTGCTGAATAATACATGGTGATGGATGCTTTTGGAGGCTGGGTTTTTCCCTCGATGAGGGTTTCCCAGGGTATATCTTGTGTCACATTTTGTGGGTATGTTGTCTATTCTCTTGCATGTGGATTTTAATTCCATGTTTATTTCAGATCTATTATGGGTTATGTGGAGACAGTTATATTCTTTATTGCCAAGTTTCCTTACAATGATTACCCAAAAGAAATTTGAAATCCCAGCATTCAACATAGATAGAAAGATATATCAAAGACTCTACACATAGAACATATATAAATATCTAACCTAAAGTTAGGAAGAGCCATCAGCCAACTGATGTTTATCTAATACAATCTCCAATATGTAGAAAAACTCATCTTTGAATAATAAGACATTAGATTGTTTATGTGATTATAAAAAATTTAGAACATTCATTTGAGAAACTAATTATATCATAAACTATTTGTATATCAGAAAGACACAATTACTAAATTGATCAAACAAATCATCAAACTACATATCATAATTGATTAAAACTGGTGTAATTTATTCTAATGGAAAACAATCATAGGCAATGAATCGTTATTATGCTCAGCACTGATGTCATCTAGTCTAGTATGTTTTTTTAATCATTTATTTTAATTAGAAACAATCATTGACAATGAATTATTATTGTTCTCAGCACTAATAGCTGTATATAACCTCACAACACATTTTGTCTATAGCAATATTCACAGAAAGTAATTTCCAATATCCTATATCAGTGAAACATTGTGAAATCATCTAGAACAACATAAATGGGTAATCTTCTACTGACCATTTTTTCAGTTTCAAACTATCAAAATCTAAACAAATTATATGGCTGGCATAACCCTTGCTTTCTTGAATTCCCCAAATAAGATCCTCGTCAACACAAGTTACTCTAGAAGACAAACTTTTTAGGCTGACACAACAGCTTCATTTTTAAATCTCAAGTTCCCATCAAGCTCAACTCATTAAAAATGAGAGCAGCTGTATGTGGTGGCTCACCGTTTATAAACCAATATAATTTTTCCCATACATAAAAATTCCCATATACCTTGCCTCCCCACTGGAATTGAAAGATTCCTGATAATGCTATCTCCATTCAAATCAAACACAAACACATAATCCCCTTTTCTAGAAATATTTGGAGAGAAGATAAGTGTCATAAATCTAGGAATTCCTCCTTCCAAGAGAGCGTCTCTTTTTCTCCATCTCTTTTTAGCAGATTTACAAATTTAAAAAAACAAATTCTTATTTCTAACATGGCAAAGAAAACCTTTTATCAGAATTATCTCATAAATTTCATTTTTCTTGGGATCACAGTTTAGACATATTGCCACAACATTGAAATCTTGTTTCTTCTGGTCACATTTACATCTTCAAGATAATGAGACTGCATGGTTAGGGGATTAACCACTAGAAGGGTTCCATTTCTCTTACAACTATATATCAAAGAGCTCCCCATGTCCCGCTCTAAGAACCCATTGTGAATCATGGTATTTCCACTCTTCATTAAATATCTTCTTGTACCTTATCTTTCTACTCATTTCATAGATAACAATCCCATTAGAAGACCTGCTTGCTTTATTATAAATTCCATTACCAACCACTTTTGCACATTGCTCTACTCCCACATATTGTGAAAGTAAATAGATCTTAAAATAGTACGTTGTCATGAAGTAGAAAGTATTTTCATTTGGAAGAGTTTATAGAGAGGAAGTTTGGAAAATACAAGGGTTAATATTGCTTCTTGAATATCACCTGAAAAAAATGATCCTTCCATGTCTTCTACTCTTTTATTTGATCTAGAATCATTTTCCTTTTGTGCAACCATTAATTTACCTATGCGATATTGATATCTGCTTAAATCTAAGCAATCATGTCACTCTCTTCAAAAATGTCATCACTATCTTCACTGAAAATATCATCCCAATAGACTTCCCTCCACTTAACACTGTGGATCTCTCCCTTGGAATTCATCATGGTTGTGAGGTATGCCTAACAAACTTTGTAGGGATTTTTATAGAGCTCCTTTACTAAATTATTTTAGGTTTTAGGTAAAGATATGAGTAAATTATTTTTTTGATGAATAGTCCTTTTCAATTAATAAAATTTACTAAGATTACAATTCACAAAAAAGGGTCAGAGGATACAGGATCACCCCATGAATGAGTTCAATCGGCTGAAGCCAGAGTAAACAACATGGCCATAGCCAACAACTATAAACTATTCATCAAAAAAAAAATTAAAACAACCTCATGCTACCAAGGCAGTACCAGTAGAGGGAGGAGGATCATCTTTATTAGGAAATCCCCACGCATCAGTGGGATTGTGAGGCAAACTAGGAACAGTCTAGCCGTCAGCAGCATCTATAGGATCTAGGGTAGTTATAGTCTCCGCATCCTTCTTGTCTGGCCGCAGAGGAGAAATAGCCAAGGCCAGCGGGGGAAACTTGCTAGAGTGTGCCCATCTAGGGGGAGGAGCCAGAGACTGGCCAGAAGCCCGCCCAGGGGGGGAGCCGGGGACCAGCCAGAACCACCACATGGGGGGGAAGCAGAGCAATGCCTCCAACCGCCATGACCACCACTGGGAGAGTGGTGGCGGGGACCCTAGGAGCGCAGCGTGTGTGAATGGCGACCAGAGGACTGGCAATCTGGAATGGCGATCGCGAGATGAGGAGGCACCGGAGGCACTCTGACAATGGTGCAAGGAGCATTGCCCCAGTGGTTTAACAATTCCTGTAAGTGGGCAACCTCCAGGGAAACTTTATTAGCTTGCACCTGTATCTACATAATGACATTGTTACAAATGCATGCCTTAGTGTACATTGCAATGTTAACATCCAAAAAACTATGAGTGAATAAAATTGCATTCCTATCTTTCCATAGAGAAAACAAAATTTCCATCTTGAAGGGATGCCAAATCTATGAAAACTTTCGAGGAAATCTGGGGGAATCACCCAGTAGGATCATGTGCCATGAAAAAGGTTCGAGCCTGAAAGGCTTGAAAAAATCATGGATCTAGTGCCAATAATTCTGAGCACGCTTGCAAAACCAAAAAATATGCAAAAAGGACTCAGGTTGGCCACAAAAGGGGCATCTGGGATCAGGAACCCCAATGTGCTTGAGCCAAGGCCCCAGGGGAAGACCTTGGAAAGCAAGGCACCAAGCAAAGTGAGCAATCTTAGGTTCTGTAATGGCACTCCAAATGGTGTCGAACCGTTTTCTCCATTGAGAAAGTGAAGAATGCAAATGGCACCGTTGATTAAGCGTGTCCACCATCGAAAGGTGGGGCAAAAGCCATATGTATCCCATATTGGGCTTATAACTGGTAAATGGAGTGGCAAGAAACCACTTCCAATCATACCACCAAGGTCGAACAGACTGAATCCCCACTTTATGAAGTAAGTGCATAGGGATGGAAGACAACAGAAGCTCATAAGTCTGGTGATCGGCACGTACAAGGCGGTATTGAAATTGTATATCCTCCCAAGACCTAAAATTCATGGTGACTCTTGAAAAAATGTCCTTGGTAGTGCGAATGCCACATTAATAGAAACACAGAGCACTGGCACCTTGAGTCTTGGCAAGAAGAATACCCTGGAAGGCAAACAAGGGAGACCACCAAATGTTCTGTTGATTTAAGAATAGCCCATTGCGAAACTCATCACCACCCCAACGAAGCTAAAGTTTAACAGCTTCCCAGGCTTTCCAGATGCTCTTTATAATGAAAGAGCCCTGTATGACCACTGGTTCACGCATAGTGAGAAGAGTCTGAAAACCAATTCGCTTCCATGCTAGTTGTAGCAGGGAAGCCGAAAGAGATGCAATGCGTGACAAGAATTTTCCAGGCTTCATCTCCAGAAATAGCTCTGATAATCCATTTAGCATAGAGGAAAAGGCCCTACTTTTGAGTGGAAAGTAGGCCAAGACCCCCAGATTCCCTTGGGAGACAACAGAAATCCCAAGCAACCCAGTGAAAACCATGATGGTCAGAACTAGAGGCCCAAAGAAAATCTCTAAGAAAACATTCTAATTTGAGATAGGAAGCTTTGGAGGGAGCCCAACAAGAAGAATAAAAAACATGGGTGGTAGCCAAAATCTTAGAACAAATATGGAATTTACCAGCAAGAGAAAGCGGCTTAGTGATCCAATAATGAAGCTTTTTGGTAATCTTTGTAAGCACAACATTCCAAAGTTCCACAGGAGAAGCTTGGAAAGCAAAGGGAATGCAAAGAAAGCGGAAAATTTCTCCATCATGAGTAACCCATTTCCATTGGAATTAGCTGAGCCAAGGTGAAGCTGGAAAAAAAGACTATCGGTAACAGCGCATTTTATGCCATTGAATGGCAGAGCCAGAGGCTTGACAAAAAGTGTCAAAACAATTTAAAGCATTTTTGATGTTTTCTTCATCTTCAAGAAGAGTAAGAAAAGAATCATCAGCAAAATGACCATTGACTAACTGGGAGGAAGAATTAGGCAAGGAAATGCCATTGGACCAGCCCTGAAGACACAAAGTGAGCAAGTAAATAACCAAAACCTTCAGCAGCAAGGACATAAAGCACTGGAGCTAACAAACAACCTTGTCTAATGGAACAAAAAAGTCCAAAAGCTTCAGATTGCGAATTATTGATGGTGATGCAAGCATTAGCATCACCAAAGAGCATCTCCACGGACTAAAGGAAATTGGGACCAAAACCCAGAGCCTGAAGCATAGCCAAAATGAAAGGCCATTCAATGTGATCATAGGCTTTAGCAAAATCTATCTTTAAAAAGATAGCCTGCTGCTTGGACTTACGGGCTCATTCCATACCTTCCTAGACAACAATGATGTTGTCAAGAATATACCTGGATTTGATGAAGCCAGTTTGTTCAGGTCACACAATTAGAGGAAACATATGGCAGATTTTGAGAGAGAGCGCCTTAGCAATGATCTTATAAGACACATTCAGGAGGGTGATGGGCCTCCAGTTGCAAATGTCCTCAGGATCACCAGCTTTAGGTATGAATTTAATATTGCCTTTATTTATGATTGCTCCTAAGCTTTTAGAATGGTATGCTTCAAGATAGACTTTGTGCAGATTAGGACCAATTTGCTCCCAAAGATGTTTGTAAAATTCACAAGGAAATCCATCACACCCAGGGGATTTGTCATCCGCCATGGAGTAAACTGCCTCTTTAAGGTCTCGGAGGAAAAGAAGTTGCTCACAGAAAGCACGTTGCTTAACCGCGAGGCAGTTCAGAGCAATAGTAATACACTTTCTGAGAGCCTCCTCCTGAGCAACCGAATGGCCCTGTGAAGCAAAAACATTCTCATAGTGAAGAACAAAAGCTTGCAGGATGTCTGGCAGACTGGAAAGAACATCGGTTCCTTGTTTTATCTTTTTAATCCCAATATTGGTATGACGGGCTCAGAGAGCCTGGAAGAACTCCTTCGAGGCTTTGACGCCGACCTCTAACTAGTGGAGACAGGCTTTGATTTGAGCTCCTCGGGCATCATAGTTATCAGTAATTTGCTTTTCATGGCGAAGCTTGGCAAGCTGAAGTTGAAGATCCACATCAAAGGGGTTGAAGGTGAGCGCTTCAGAGGCTTTTTTGAGGGCAAGGGTGTTGGCTTCATAAGATTTTTTTTTGAAAATTGCCTGCTGATGCCCGTAGATGCGCAAAAAATGAGGAAAGATTGTTTTTCAGAAAGGAAACTCTATTTTCAATCAATGTTTTTATGAATCTCCATGTGTAGTTTTCATTTGGCATATTTTGTACTAGTGATTCTTATGAAAGGTAACACTTTATGGAGTGAAATGATACCTATTTTAACATTTAATCATAATTGTATAAAATTTTGATATAGTAATTTAGTTAAATTTTAAATATTCATCATTTTTATATATTTTGGAATGATAATTTATATTCTTAATATGAATATATTATAATATTACACGTGGACTTTACCACAAACAATTATTTTAAGAGATATGTCATGTTTTAGGTCTTATTGTATATAATCAAAAAATTAGCCAACTCTTGTATTAAAAATATATTAGTTTAATAATATTAAATTTAACATTAAATTGTATGATACATTTTATATTTATAATTTTTTTATTTCACTCTTAAATATTTTTATTATTTAAATATATAATATGACTATTTCTCTACAATAAATATTTTGCAAACTCTATATAAGGTTAGTATCAAATTATAGAAACACATTTTTTATATTATGCATACATTTTCTAACAATCCCAAACCAAGGATCCGCAAAATTATGGTTTCAATAGATTATTGCTTTGACCAAATATCTTTGTACTAATGTAGCTGCACACTTTGACCAAGGCGGTGGCTAAACTTCAGTGACAAACAACATATTAGCAACTCTAATAAATTTCCAATAGCCAATGGTTGGGTTATGCAGTGGTTTTTCACAGTAGTCTCTTTCATAAGACACTAAAAATCCTTCACAAACCGGTGTCTTCCAAAAAACTAATGCTCGCTCTTTCTTCAGAACCAATAGTCACATCCTTAAAAACATAGAAGAATTGGAATATAGAAAGAAGAGAAACTTTCAACCTGTAAATACATCAAAGTTTTATACATTTAAAACAAATATCGCAACTCCATGAATTCAAATGTGCTCTAATATCATGCTAAGAAATTAAATATAGAATAGCACACTGAGAGAAACCACAACATAAATATAACAGAGAAAATAAGATTAATTTTATTCTTTCGTAATCTTTGTGATTGAAATTACATCAACTGTAGTTATGTCTCTAATTTATAGAGACTCGGTAACCATAGAGATAGAAGAAAGTTCTAGGTTTCACATAGGTGGATGACTGCATGAGATGTAAAGTCTAGTACAGTGGAAGACATGGCTTACTATTCTATAGAAATCTCAGGAATGGGCAACACATACTGCAGTTTAGTTGAGTAAACTTTGTACATAGAAATGTGAATAAATTTCATCCAACAATAAACAATTGACAATCTTTCCTTTCTGAATTTTTTTGGTTTCCTTCCCACCATAAACCCCACACCATTGCTAAAGGAACTACTTTTCAAATTCTATGGCCCTCTTCAAGCACTATTAGGAGAAATTAAAATTTGCCAGAAAATGATTAGTATCCTCAAGTTCCCCACCACACATCACACAAGAATATATCTTCTATAAAACTAGTCACAAGAAAATCTGTCATCTGTAAAGCTAGTCACAAGAAAGCTCTTGCTTTGATAAAACAACATCATGCCAAAAAAAGAGAAATTCCAACTGACCTCTCAAGGATGACCCATGAAGCAAGGATCTATAACCCTCCTTCACTAAATATTTCCTATTAGAGCTTTATGCCCAAATTAATGTAGCCCCTCATCATTAAGAAACCTCAAAGGTCTCTGCTACAGAATTATGTTCAAAATCAGCTTATCTTCATCAAAGACAAGGTGGGATGATAAGTCTTCCCAGAATGTTCTTGGAAGCCCATTCCTATTAGACAATACTAATAATTTTTATACAACTTAATCTTGATTCTTAAGTGAAGAAGAAATATGATTCTTAAGTGAAGAAGAAATACAAAAATTCTAAAATATTCATAATTCAAATTAATTCGTAGCAAGCTACAAGACAGGATTATGTTATACAGAATTGTTTTTATTATTTTTAATATAAATTTACACTCTGAAATGATATATAGATACTCTTCAGACTTATTTAAAAAATGCTCTGTAAAATTCTCTCACGATTTCTCTTTATAAAAATATTTAAGAATTAATCTTGTTTATTTTTTTTAATATTAAATATCAGCAAGACAGAAAAAACATTACATTATCCATGAAATAACAAATATGGAGAGAACGTCAGTACGAGTACCCAAAAATAAAATAAAAAAGTGTAACCTGGGACAGCTACACCAAGAGTTCTTGAATAATTAAAGAGCCACATATATGCAAAAATTACATTATCAACAGTATTAAATGGAAGATACAAAGTTCAGACTGGGAGGTAGGGGGAGATACCAAGGCATTTTCTCATTGAGAACTCTAGCTTGTCTGCTGCTGGAGGCAACTGGTGGTTTTTCTTTAACCTGTCTGGAAGCCAACGCAATATTGAAGTCCTCATAAATCCATACGCAACATCCTCCCTTTGAAACTCTTCTTTACCATTAATGAGTCTCCTTCAAATTTGTCATTATTTATCAATTTCCAGATAGACCAAAGCAATAGAGCAGAAAAAATAGACCACAATAAATTGTAAACTTTGCTGCTGTGTACAACATTCCCACAAACTAGATTTTCAATATCAAAATCAGATAGAAGATTAAGTCCAACAATACATGAAATACGGATTCATTCCGGTGATAAACTTTGAAAGGGAGCTTATGCAGAAGAAATTTCCAAAGTACGAGAGTTTTGGTTGAATAGGTCTCTTTCAGATATTAGTAAACCATTTCTTCCAATGACCAACAGAGCGGTTTAGATGCCAGAAAAAGTTAGAATGATTACAGATGCATTCATTATGAGTAAGAATTGAGAACGGCAGTTTAACTTTCACCTTAGTTTAGCTTTAACCTTGGTTAATGGCCAGGAGTCAGGTAGGTTATATCCATTGATCAATTATTGGGGTCATAACAATCCAGAGATTGTAGGTCATACTTGTAGCTATGCCTTAGGCCTCCCGTTTTCCATTATTTAGCCGAACACATTAGCCAAGGGCTTATCCAAAAAATCATTTACATTTTCTCAGCTTAAGAAAAAGAAAAAACTTATGACTTCATCACTAGGACGCAAAGTGAACTCAGAGAATATATATTTTATGAAGATTTATGTTTTAAATGATAATCTAAAGTTCAAATGAAAAAGCACTCACAGATATCTGTCTAGAAAATAATACCATCACTTAGAAAATTTCACTTATTAACAACAAAATTGCAAAATATGATAAAACATTACTTATCGGAGGAAGTGCCTGGGTTGATGAGAGCTACAAAAGGTACAGCTTAACATTTTCATTTTGGTGCATTTTGAAAGAAATGAAACCAAAAAATATTTATATAATTGTTCCACATGCACATATACTAGGAAGGGAAACTATTAGAAAGATCTAGAATGTATTAGATATTACAACACTTCTACCAATGTTAATGGGCATTATATTATTAAGTCTAGATTGTAATGTTAATGGGAGATTGTAAGCTCAAATGACACTCAACTGAATCATTGGGAAGGACCAATGCCATCTTCAAATGGCCAACAAAAGCACCTCCTAAAAAGACTTCATTTCCCTGCTCAGAATCATTTATTCTAAGTATTAACCATCTATATAATTGAGAATAATATCTCATTAAATCACAACTGATTGGATGCAAAAACTGATGTCTAGCTATGCAACATGCTTTATTTTGAGTAATAAGCCTTATTAGTCAAGAAGCAATAATCAACATTGACCTATTAGCTATACCAATCGGTGCAATAAGAGTCACAAAATCATCAATGTAACATAAAAAATAGCTTGAAATCATCCACAATATGAACCCCAGGTAGGACTTGTGGTAAATTATCTTTCAATTTTTGATGCTCCTAAAGACTTTGGTTACTCTTGAAATGACACTTTAGGAAATACTTTCAAATTAATAAGAGTAACAACATGCAATAATTTTACCTCAATAATGATATAAATGAGAGAGTATTGGAAACCCAAATTGGGCTCATAGATCACAGGCCCATTTCATTAATTTATAATCAATTTGTACACTGATAGAAAAATCTGGAGACTAGAAGAATTCTCTAGAAAGTGTTGGAGATTGGAAGAATAATCTAGAAAGTGCTCATTTTTTCAAGTGCTTGGAAGCCTCATTTGTCAGTGGTCAAAGTAGTTGGAATGTGCTTGGTATAATTAATTTATTTTCCAACAAAGAGCCATACTTTTATCCTTCAACACCTTTTGAACTTTAAAAAAAGGATTTTGAAAGGCTCCCCAACCCTTGATTTTCAGAAATAACTTAACATCCAAAACTATAATAAAAACTAGCATGATAGAATAAAAAGTTTGTCCCCTGTTTGTAAAACTCATTTCCATCTAAATAGAAAAGAGCCCCCAACAATAGGAGCATAAAATAAAGACACCATCATAATGGAGAACTTGCCACAATGTAACCAAAATAAGGAGAAGACCACAAAAAGTTATAAACATTCTCCTTCATGAAACAAATCTACACCTCTATAAGAGATGATTCCACATCCATAAGAACCATAAAAGAAAAAGAATCAAAATAAATGTATCAAACCTTCACCATGGCTAATATAACATACCTCACCTCATCAAAGACAAGAAAAATCTAATAGTCTACTTGAAATTCAATAAAAACAAAATATTCTACTTGAGCTTCAACCAAAAACAACCACTGATCAAGACAAGAACTTGAAGACTCTCTAAAAACAACTTTCCACCAGAAAAATACAGTACCATTGGCCTTACTAGCTAAAATAGATATTTTAAATGGAAAAATAAAAATTTCCCTAATTGTGGTGGATACTTCCATAGCAACCCAACCCCAACATTCCAAAAGAACATTGCATCCTATATTGAGATAGGTGCCTTTTATAGGCTCATAAAAAGGAGAAGAGTTGGAAACCAAAAAGAATTTCTCAAGCCCCACCAAGAGCTGGAGCATCATATTCCCATCAACTAAAATAAATTTAGGAAAAGATTTCACAAACAATATGTCACCAAAGTCATAAGTGTAGAAAGTAGGGACACTGAAAACTAAAATAAAAAACAAATAACCCAGAGTGCTACTATGTGGAAAATATATATTGTATTGACATGAACATCATGCCACATTGCATAAACTTTGGACACAACTTCATCTCTTCACAACATACATACACCATAAAAAAATATTGCTTTGAACAAGTTCTTACAACTCTAGGAGGAACTCTAAGTGAGTACTAGTTTCCATTACTTTGTATTTGTAATCAATGTTTGAATATCAATATTGATGCCTTGGTCTATGTGGTAGATGAGAAGATAAGTATACAATAAATATCAGCTAGGTCCACACATTAGAGTTGTTAGATTGATTGGTGGATTTAGTTTGTGATATGATATGTCCACATGTTGAAATTAATATATTCCAACAAGAAGATACCTCAAAAAAGGCACCACTAATTGTGACTTCAAATTTCTTTCCAAGGTTTCCCCCAAAAGGAAGCACAACCACACTAGCAAGTATCAAATCAAATCACCATTGTTAGCAAAGAGATGTATGACTAAGGCAAAAAGATGCCACAAGAAACCATGAACACCAAGAGTCCAATACATCTTGACCAACATTAACTGGATGAGATATGTTTAACAAGCTTTCACTACCTTTTACTATAGAAACAGTAACAATAATGAGGGAACCACAATAAAGCCTCCCATGGAAAGATTACTAACACAAGTCTCCATCCACAAAAAACTATAGGAGTCATAAAAGAAGTAGCTACTGAGTAGAGACAAGTGACAATAATCATGAACTAGTTTCTCTTAAAACAAACAAACCCTTGAAGCCAGAGGTAATTTAATGTACACCAACATATGACATAAATAGTCTTTGACAATAGAAATTCAAAATCTAGAATTGGGTACAAATGGACCTCCATTGGAAAAATCGCTAGCAAGAGAACCTATTGTAAAAGCCTAACCTTGCAAACAAAGCAACTGCACCAACAAAGACAATAGTGGCATGTTGTGATGGCTAAGTTGTTGAGTTGTTATCCTTTCCATCAAGGTTCAAATCTAATGGGGATGAGATCGCCCAATTGTGGCCTCACTGGTTCATAGCTCTAGGTCAACGCGTTTATCCCTCTTTAAGAAAAAAGAAAAAAGAAAAACTTCACCAACAAAGAAAAAGATTGCATCCACAAAAAATTAAGCAAAAGAAGTTTGAAATCCCAGCATTCAACAAAGATAAGAAAATAGACCAGAGACTCTACATATAGAACATACATAAAAATCTGTGCTAGAGTTAGGGAGAGCAAAATGTTGTTTATCTCTGTGGAAATTTTTATTTTCCTATCATTGAATAATAAGACATTAGATTGTTAATTTGATTGTGACAAATTTAAAATATTGATTAAAGACTTTATGAAAAAGTAATGATATCATAACAACATGACACAATTACCAAATCTTTCAAAACACCAAAATAGGAGACTAGCAATCCTTCACAAACTAGTGTCATAAAAAAATAATGCTCTCTTTCTTCAAAAACAATAATCATGTCCTTAAAAAAAAGAAGGATAGGAAAACATAAATAAGAGAACTTTTCAACCTACAAACATATCAAAGTTTTATATGCCTATAAAAATATCATAGTCCATGAATCAAAATGTGCTCTGATACTTTGTTAAGAAATTAAATATAGAATAGCACATTGTTATATCACATAAAGAAACCATAACATAAATAGAAAAAAGAAAATAAGATTATTTTAATTCATTCATAATCTTTGTGATTGCTATTACATCAACCATGGTCATGTCTCTAATTTATAGACAAGTAGCAATAATCAATATGATGACCTATTAGCTAGATCAATTGGCACAATAAGAGTGACAGCTCTCAATAGAATAGACAATCATCAACCTAAAAGACAAAATAGCTTGAAATCATCCACAATATGAACCCAAGGCAGGACTTCTCATTAATTATATTTCAATTTTTGATGCCCCTAAGGACTTTAGTTACTCTTGAAATAACACTCTCAGCAATACTTTCATATTAATAAGAGTAACAACACACAATAATTTTACCTCAACACAATTATGAATGAGAGAGCCATACTTGTATTCTTCAATTCCTCTTGAACTAAAAATGGATAATTTAGAAAGGTTCCCCAAGCCTTTATATATAATTTATAAAAAAAATTTATAATAAAGTGTTTGTCTTGTATCTGTGCAAGTCATTTCTACCCAATAGAAAAGAAGCACCCCAAAAATAGGAATAGAAAAGAAAGAGACCATCATAATGGAGAACTTGCAACAATGTAATTAGAATAAGGAGAAAAGCACAAAATGTTACAAAAAATCTCCTTGATAAAGAAAATCTCCACCTCTATAAGAGACGATTCCACCTCCATAAGAACCATAAAAGAAAATGAATCAAAGTAAATGTGTCAAACCTTCACCATGGCTAATAGAACATACCTCCCCTCATCAAAGATAAGAACAACCCAGTAGTCTACTTGGACTTCAACCAAAAACAACCATTGATCAAGACAAGCATATGAAAACTCTCTGAAAACAACTTGACTCTAGAAAAATTATACAAGACCATCAACCTTTCTATATAAAAATGATAGCGTGAATACAAAAATTAAAAATAGGCCCAAAAGTGTTGGATACTTCCATGACAACCTAGCCCCAATAGGCCAAAAAATATTTCATCCTTTATGGAGATAGACCTTTTTTAGGCTCATATCAAGCAAAAGAGTTGAAAACCAACAAGCATTTTGCAAGGCCCACCAAGAGCTGGAGCATCACATTCCCATCAATTAAAATAAATTTTGGAAAAGATTTCACAAACAATATGTCACCAAAGTCACAAGTGTAGAAAGTAGAGACATAGAAATTGAATAACCTAGTCTACTACTACAGAGAAAATATATATTGTATTGACTTGAACATCACATTACACTACATAAACTTGAACATACATACACCATTATGAATCATTGTTTTGAACAAGCTCTTACAACTCTGAGCTGGAATAAACCAAGAGTGAGTACTAGTTTCTATTACATTGTATTTATAATTAATGTTAGAAGATCAATATTGAAGCCTTGGTTTTATGATATGATATGTCCACATGTTGAAACTAATATATATCAACAACAAGATACCTCAACAAAAGAAACACTAATTGCGACTTACAAAAACAATTCCAAGGTTTCCCCTAAAGGAAAGCACAACCATGCTAGTAAAATATCAAATCAAATCACTAGTTTTTTAGTAGAGAGATGTATGACCAAGGAAAAAAGATGTCACAAGAAACAATGAACACCAACAGTTCAATACATCTTGACCAACCTTAACCAGATGAAATATGTTTAACCACCTTTCACTACCATTTACTATAGAACTAGTGACAACAATAGGGGAGTCACAATAAAGCCTCCCACAAAAAGATTACTAACACAAGTCTTCCTCCACAAAAAATGATAGGAGAGTCATAAAAAAAGTTGCCATGAAAAAGAGACAAGTGACAATAATCATGAAATAGTTTCTCTTAAAAAAAAAAACCCCTTGAAGCTAGAGCCAATTTAATGTACACCAACATCTGACATAAACAGTCTTTGACAATACAAATTCTCATTCAAGGATTGGAGACAAATGGACCTCCATTGAAAGAGTCGCCAGAAATAGAACCTATTGTAAAACCCTAACCTTACAAACAAAGCAGCCACACCAATAAAGGAAAAGACTGCATCAACAACATAAGATAAAATGAAAATGTTGCATGTATGTTGTGTACAAATGTAGCTAGAAC
This sequence comes from Cupressus sempervirens, assembly GCA_028749045.1. NCBI lineage: Eukaryota > Viridiplantae > Streptophyta > Pinopsida > Cupressales > Cupressaceae > Cupressus > Cupressus sempervirens. The sequence continues at coordinate 574,843,264 of CM053791.1, forward strand.
AAAAATTATTTAATACTCAAAGCAACCTATATATCTTCACAGAGACAATTAGTGAAAGTAAGTTTGAAATCCCAGCATTCAACACAAATAGGAAGATAGACCAGGGACTCTACACATATAACATATATAAACATGTGAACTAAAGTTAGAGAGAGCCATCAGTCAAATGATGTTTATCTAATACAATCTGTAATATGTGGAAAATTTAATTTTCTCATCTTTGAATAATAAAACATTAAATTTTTAATGTGATTGTGACACATTTAAACATTGATGCAGGACTTTATAAAAAACTAATGATATCATACCCTCTTTTTTATATCAGCAGGACACACTTACAAAATTGATTAAACAAGTCATCAAACTACATATCATAATTGGTCAAAACTGGTGTAATTGATTGTAATGGGAAACAATCATAGACATGAATTATTATTATTCTCAATACTAATATCATTTGTTCTGGTGAGCTATATAGTGAAATATTGTACAATCCTACATCGAAGACCTTGTATGATTAGATAAACAGAACTATGAAAGAATCTGAATTTTGAAAAATAACACAGAACATTCTAAGAGTAGATGGGGAAACATTCATGAAATGGTCTATACTCATTTTCTTGACAAAAATATGAAATGCTTCACATATATAATACATGCTGGAAGAAACTTTGACAAAAAATGGATAATCGGGTTTTATTGTCACTGATATAGCATTTTCATGAAACCTCTCAATCAGGTTTTATTATCACTGATATAGCATTTTCATGAAACCATTTATCCTCCTTTCAATGTCTAAAGAAAGTCAATTCAACTGTTTTAAAGGTAGGTTTATTGGGTTGTATATAACCTCACAACACATTTTTTCTATAGCAATATTTGCAGAAAGTAATTTCCAATACTCTCTATCGATGAAACATTGTGAAATCATCTAGAACAATAGATTTAGAAAGTCTAAGTGCATGGGTAAAAGCTCAGTGACATGGATAGCCATTTTTTGGCTATCAACATAAATGGGTAATCTTCTGCTGACCATTTTTTCAGTTTCAAACTATCAAAATCTAAACAAATTATATGGCTGCCATAACCCTTGCTTTCTTGAATTCCCCAAATACAATCCTTGTCGACACAAGTTACTGTAAGAAACAAATTTTTGGATGATACAACTGCTTCATATTTAAATCTCAAGTTCCCATCAAGCTCAGCAAGCTCATTAAAAATGACAGCATCTGTATGTACTAGTGACTCACCTTTATAAACCAATTTAAGTTTGCCCCTGTACATAAAAATTCCCAAGGTCTTGTGCCATATACCTTGCCTCCCCATTGGAATCAAAAGATTCTTGACAATGCCATCTCCATTCAAATCAAACACAAACACATAATCCCCATTTGAAGAAACCCAATAGATTTTATGGTTCAGCATCAAAATATTTGGAGTGAAGCTAAGTGTCCTAAATCTAGGAATCCCTCCTTCATAGGGAGCATCTCTTTTTTCCCATCTCTTTTTGGCAGATTTATAAATCAACAAAACAAATTTCTTATTTCTGTCATGGTAAAGAAAACCTATTATTAGAATCACCTCATAAGCTTTTTTCTTGGGATCACAGTTTAGATGTATTGCCACAACATCATCTTGATAATATTTTATGTAATATGAAAGCTGGTTACTTCTAGTCACATTTACATCTTCAAGATAATAGGACTGCATGGTCAGGGAATTAACTACTAGAAGGGTTCCATTTCTCTTACAACTATAGACCAAGAGCCCCTCGGTGTCCCACTCTGGGAACCCATTGTGAATCATGTTATCTCCATTCTTCATTAAATAACTTCTTATACCTTATCTTTCTAATCACATCATAGATAACAATCCCATTAGAAGACCTACTTGCTTTATTATAATTAAGGTCCATTACCAACCACTTTTGCACATTGCTCTATACCCACAAATTGTGAAAGTAAATAGAACTTGAAATAGTACTTTCCATGAAGTAGAAAGTATTTGCATTTGGAAGAGTTTATGGAGAGGAAGTTTGCAAAATACCATGATTAAGATTTCTTCTAGACATCACCTGAAAAAAATGATTCTTCCATGTCTTCTACTCTTTTGTTTGATCCAGAATCATATTCCTTTTGTGCAACCATTAATTCACCAATGCAAGGATATCTACTTGAATCTAAGCAATTCATGTCATTCTCTGCACAATCGTCATCACTTTCTTCACTGAAAATTTCATCCCAACAGACTTTCGTCCACTTCACATTGTGGATCTCTCCCTTGAAAGCCATCATGGTTGTGAGGTATGCCTAACAAACCTTTTGATGTATTTTTATAGAGGTTAGGGGCTAAACCATTTTAGGTAAAGATAAAACCTTGTGAGAGATTTTTATAGAGCTTCTCCTAAATCATTTTAGGATTTAGATAAAGATATGACCAAATATTCAAGGGTTACAAACTCCAATTTCAACAAGGACACAAAGCGTCAAAGTTCCTGCCTAAGTATAGCTTTTGCATATGATAAATAGCAATTTAGATAGTGTTTTATACATTGGATATGCAATAGCATAAAGCATGCTGTGCACTTTTTCATTGTATTTCAATAATAGTTTACATTAGCAAAGCATCTACTCAATCATGTTATACAATTTGATAGAACAAAAATATGTCTTATAGCATATCAATGCATATACATTATTTCATTATACATATATGACATAGAGAGTGTACTTGGATATGAGACTCATGCATACACATTGTTTGTTTACACACTTTATTTTATATTGACTAGTATCTTTTGTAACTGCCATTATTTATAGCTTGATATGTCTTTATAGTTGTTCATGATACTTGAAAATTCCATTTTGTGCATGTTAGTATATTATAATTGTCTCATAATAACTTGCTTTTCATATTTTAAATAAATGGTAATTTGTGACTAGTCATATTTACCTTTTGTTGTAAGAAATTGTTCAATCTCCATTTGTTGGGAAGGAGTCAATAAACAACGTATAAGGTTTTCAATTGCATAAAACCCTCTTTTAAAAGTGATGTTCATTGTAGGTCAAACTTAAGGTGCACCACTCTTCTATTCATGATGTATTCATAACCATTGGTCCTCATCTTGTTTGCTATACTACTAGTGGAATGTAAAATCCGACTATTCTCAAGTAAACATATTTTAATGAAACAAACATTAAGTAGTGGAATGTAGAATCTAACTATTGGTAAGTCATAGCTTGGTTCTTTTGCTACAAGTTTCATGTCATCAAATATATGTCTAAAACATTAATTTTTTTTATTAGTACTTCAATAGCAAAATATCAATCTTGATGATTAATTCACAACAATAATAGATTAAATATATGAATTTAATAAAACATTGCAAAATCTTAATGAGTAATTCAAAGTAATAATATATTAAATAATATACTATATTATTATCACCTTTTATTTGAAAATCTCTTATTTCAATCAAAATAAAAACTAATATTTCAAAATACATAATCCAAATTCTTTCTTAAACAAATAGAACATTATGTTATATTTAGACCATTTTATGTTTAAAGGCTCTAAAATTTATTTCTATTTTCAGTTCTATTCCTCATTTTCCATTTATTTATGTATTTTATATTAAAAATCATGTATTTCATATTTATTTGAGTAGAAAACTCCATAGGCCTGTTCCTGTATCACTTCTGTATTCTCTACAAAATGATCTACTCTTTCATTCAACCCTCATCTCCATAAAACTTGGAGATATTTCTAATGGCAAACATTTGTGAACCATAATGTTCCAGTGGCAACAATCACAAACACACTGGAATCACAATATGCTACTAGTGATGCTATGTTAGCTCATTGAGTTTGGATTTTCAACCTTTCTCAAGGGAGTTTTCCCAACAACTTCACCAGATCCATGTTTGATTATTTTTTGGTAAACTTTTGAACCATTTTGTACATTAAATTATTGTGATCTTGGCTTTTTAACCTTTCTCAAGGGAGTTTTCCGAACAACTTCACCAGATCCATGTTTGATTGTGTTTTGGTAAACTTCTGAACCATTTTGTACATTAAATTATTGTGATCTTGGCTTTTCAACCTTTCTTAAGGGAGTTTCTTCAACAGCTTCACCAGATCCATGTTTCATTTTGTTTTGGTAAACTTCTGAACCATTTTGTGCATTAAATTATTGTGATCTAAAATATCTACACAGATCTTGGCAAAACAACTCAATTCTTTTACAAGAACTTGATTCTATACAATAGATCATAGATCTCAAATTTTGACAAATGTATCTCAAATTTTTAAACAAAAAATTCAATTCTTTTACAAAAAATTGATTATAAAAAATAGATTTGGACAAGCTTCCATAGATAGATTTCATGTTAATATGATGATCACAAAAAACAATGCAACTAAAACACAATATATTCTAAACAATACATTTCAACAAGATTTCATGTAAATATGATCATCACAAAAAATAATACAACTAGAACACAATATAATCTCAACTAAAAAGAATAGAGAAATCTCTACATACTGTGTACTCTAGTAGTAAGAGATGAAAGCCTTTAGAAATGTGAATTAAAAATAATCAACTAATGCTATAAATAAGGAAACAACAATTCTAGAGAATTTTATAATTAATGCTCACACAGTAAAAATGTTGACCTAAAAATAATTTATAAGCTACAACCATAAAGAAAAATATTCCATGGCATCCATAATCAATGCTCATAGGACAAATGTTGACCCATATGCCATCTCTCAACAAAAATGAAAAACTTTCAAACTCATGACTATACTATTATTATTTATTATTCTTAGTATTAATATCTAAAGTTTGAAAAAAGAGAAAAATAAATTATTTTATGTGCAAAAAATAAAAATTAAAAACTTTCAAACTCATGACTGTAGCACACATAGACCAATCAAATTGCATGAAAATAAATTACACTAAATTTGCAAAAATGTTAAGAAAAAGATATATGTCTATAGTGGAAAGTGGATATAAATAAATAAAAGCTCCTAATTCGACAAATTAATAAGATCATTCACTTTTAACGAATACATAAGTTTCCTGCCATGGCAGGAACTAATAAATATTTTTAGGAATCTCCAAGTGTAGATTTTCATTTGGCATATTTTATGCTAGTGATACTTATAAAAGGTAACATGATATGTAGTCAAATGATACTTAATTTAACATTTAATTGTAATGGTATAAAATATTGATATGGTTCACAATTATTTGTGTTCATTATAGACATATTTCAAACTTCATTTACAATTTTAAATTTAAAAAATTATAATGGTTATTGTTCTTAGTCCAAGTATAAAGCAAAATTATCTTTCTTTTTAACAAAAGGTGACTCGATTAAACACCTAGTTGTAAATACTAATGATATATATTAGGAAGTCTTTAAAATGATAGGTGCTTATATTTTTTCTTGTACTTCAAGCTTCTCCATTTTTACAGAAGACCTCTAGCTCTTCAAAGCTCTTGTATATTCAAATAGTAAACTAGTTATTATGTCTAATATAGTAATATAACAAGAAATTGTGTTTATATAAATAAAAATAAAAATAAAATAAAAATGGTGATATAAAATAAAATTAGTTTGAATTGTTTTTAGATTTACATGTAAAGTTATTGAACAATATAATTGTAATGATTAAATAAATCTTAATAAAATTTATTTTCTATGGGGGGACTCTACTAATGAGACTTCTTGTGGAAGAACTTTATGAAAGTTCGAGCTATTGTTAAGAAAGGTGGCAAGAAAATTATTGGGAATGGAAGAAATATTCATTTTGGATTGAATCCTTGGCTAGTGATGTCTTGTTTGCATAGTTGAATGTTGAGCAAGACTTTAAGAATTGGTTCTAATCTACAATAGGTATCAAAGTTAAAAAATACCTTGTTTGGAGGAATGGAAAGGTTGAATGAATCGTAGACTATTGATATCTCATTCCAAGAGAAATTTTTTGTAGGCGGTTACTCGTTAGTGTTAGTTTTAGGTAGCTTGGACAGGTGTTTGTCCTCATATGATTCATTGGCAAACAATTTTTAAGAGTTACAAAAAATAATTATTTGTTAATTAATTGACTCCTTCTAGAAGCAACTAGTAACCTAGTGGTTAGGTTGTTTTAATCAAGAAGCCACTAGAAACTTCTTGGTTGGGAACCAACTAGAAACTTCTTGGTTGAGTTGTCTTGATCAAGAAGCAACTAGAAACCTCTTGGTTAAGTAGTATAAAATGGGGTTAAGGGAGGCATTTGGACCAAAAAAATAGAAAAAAGAACAACAAGAGTTGTAGAAGCATTTGCAGAGTTAGCAAATGAGTTTGTAGTGATAGCAAACAATTTTACAATGTTAACAAGGGTGCAATGATAGCATTGGGGATGGGAATGAGGAATGTCAACAAGAGAAATTAGGAGGTTCTTTGAATTTTGCCAGTGAGAGGCAGGGAATTTTGTATCTCTTGATTTGTTGAAGTTAATATATTTTTCATTTGTAGAACTAATTTTCCCTTAGGGGTTTTTATAGGGATGGTTTGTCTGAAAATATTATGTTCTTTGTGTTCTAAATTTCTTTCTATATTTTATTGATGAAGTTGTAGTTGTGTTATTTTTTTATATTAGCTATGAATTTATTTTCAACAGTTTCATAATCATTTATGATAGGAGATCAATAATTAGTGACTACAATAGTGGTAATTTTTACATGGTATCAGAGCGTTGTTGAGGGCAGAAGAATTTTTCCTTAGGAAAGAAATTGTGATCTCTTTAGATTTATTATTGCTTTAATCCCTTGAGATGGCTTCAGTTGGTTTGAGAGATTAGGACAGATTGGATAGTGCCTCAAATTTTGGTGTCTAGAAGGCTAGAATATCTTTATTGTTGGAAGAGAATGGTATCAAGGATTATCTTACCAGTGTTGTATCTATAACAAAAAATATGACATAGCTTAAAACATATAAGAAATATGATGCCAAGATGAGGAGGATTATCCTTGATGGTGTCAAGGATCATATTGTTCCACAAATTGTGGAGCTAGATACAATGAAGACAATGTGGGATGCCATTTTGAATCTATACCAGAATGCTACCACTAACAAGAAGATGATTCTCAAAGAGAAGCTAAAGAATACCTAGATGAACAAGGGAGAAGATGTTACAAGTTACATCTCCATGCTTAGACTTGTCAAGGATGAGTTCGCAGCTATTGGAGATAGTCCTAGCGATGACAAGCTAGTGAGAATAACACTAAATGGGTTTTCTAAATAGTGGAGCATCTTTTTTCAAGTTGTCAATGGACGAGATACCTTATCAAGTTGGGATTAAGTATGGACTAATTTCACTCAAGAGGAGTTTAGACTAATTCTTGTCAATGGGACCAAAAAAAGTAAGAAAAGTGAGGTGGAATAGGAGAACATTTCCCTAGTAGGGAAAGGGAAAGAAAGGAAGGGATCTACTAAAGCATTGAATTCACAAAGTGAGAAGAAGAAGGACCTTTCTAAGGTCAAGTGCTTTGGATGTCACAAGTATGGTCACTATTTTAATGATTTCCTAGAAAGGAAGAAGGAAAAGAAGTAGGTGGTAGCTTCAACAAGTGTAGATGAACTCTCCAGTAGAATGGAAGATGAGTTTTCACTTATGGCTTGTATGGTGAGCTCAACCTCACAGACTATTTAGTATATAGATAGTGGGATGTCATTTCATATGATAGAAGTTAGAGTGTACTTCTCTAGTTATAAGGAGGAGAACAACAATATCTAGATTTCTATAGGAAACTTGTCCAAGCACAACCTAGTTGGGAAAGGGACTATTCAATTTTAGAGGGAGAATGCAAAGATATATCTAGTTCATTATGTGTTGCATGTGCCAGGATTAGGTATGAATTTTATTTCTATATCTATTCTTCAGTATAGGTGGTATAATTTATTCCTTAGAGGGACACGTGTTGATTAAGCACAAGGATTGGAAATTGCCCATAACTATTGGAGTTAGGAGTGGTTGCCTTTACATATTGTAGTTGGATATTCCTAAGGCACTCATGAGTAGTTATAATCCTAGATATCTTGGAGAGCTATTGCATAGGAGGATGGGCCATATTCATCATGGAGCACTCAAATTGGTTCATGAGACTGTGATAGGTGTTCCAGAGGTGAGCCCAAAGTGTGATGATGTATGTAAAGGATGCATGTTGGGGAAATTTTTAAAAGCATCTTTTCTAAGGAGTGACACTAGATCTGAAGGTGTTCTTGATCTAGTACATTTAGATGTATGTGGATTGATGTCGACAAAGTCTAGCAGAGGATATTAGTACTATGTTACTTTTACCAATGATTTCTCTAGGAAGACCTGGATATACTTCTTGAAGATGAAGGATGAGGTTTTCAGTTAGTTCCAAGAGTTCAAGGCTCTAGTGGAGAAATCGACAGGAAAGAAGATAAAGGTTCTTCAGTTAGACAATGGAGGTGAGTACAAATGAAATAACTTCCAGGAGTTCTATACCAAGGAAGGAATGAAGAGATAGTGGATTTTTCCCTACAATCCACAACAGAATGGAGTTTTTGAGAGGAAGAACCATTCTATATCGAAGGTGGCAAGAGCCATGCTACATGACTAAGATATCCTCCACTAGTGATGGGAAGAATCATGTAGTACAATAGTCTACATTTAGAATAGGGTTCCACACAAGGTGCTAGGGAGGATGACACCAAAGGAAGCTTTCATAGGTACGAAGTGTGATGTTAGCCATTTTAGAATATTTGGGAGTTTTGCATATTGTCATATTCTAGGTGATACACATACCAAGTTAGATTAGACTGTAGAGAAGGGGTACTTTGTTGGGTACAATGAGACCTCAGAGGCATATAGGATTTTTATCCCTGAGACTAGAAGAGTTATTGTTAGATGTAATGTAAAGTTCATGGAGGAAGGCATTTAGAAGGTCCAGAGATTCACTAGAAAATGATCAGAATGAGAAGCCAACAGAAGCTCCAAGGCCTAGTCAAGGGAAGCAAAGCACAATTACAGTTACCAATACAACTGTAGGCTTAGGTGGTGAAGTTTCACAGAGCATGGTGTAATATGTACATAAGGTAATTCATCTAGAAGACTTAGAGGTTGATATTTCATCCTCTATAGTTGATAGTAGGAACCATGATGTTCAAGAGGTACAAAGGGATACTTAGGAGTTTGTGGGAGCTCCTGGGAAGAGTACTAGATACCAGAGTAAACCAACCAAGTTCAAGGACTATGTGGCATTAGTTAGTCAGTTGGTAGATAGTGAACCTTCCAGCAATCAAGAGGCTGAATGACATCAACTATGGTGGGATGCTATGGTTGAGCAGTATTTCTCAATAATGTAGAATGATGTGTCGGTGGTAGTTCCTAGTCTAATAGATAGAGCAATAGTTGGATTGTGTTAGATCTATAAGATAAATCATGGTGTAGATGGTAGCATCAAGAAACATAAGATGGGGTTCTCTCAAAAGGAGGGAATAGACTATGAGGAGAGATTTGCTCGAGTGGCTAGGTATACTTCTATAAGAGCTATGATCTTGTTTGCAGCATAGATGGGATGGCAGATCCATCAAATGGATATCAAGACAACATTCCTTAATGGTGAGTTAAAGGAGGAGGTATATATAGAGCAACTAGAAGGCTTTGTAGCACACAACAAAGGGAACCACGTGTGTAGATTGAAGAAAGCACTATATGGGCTCAAGTAAGCTTCCAGAGTGTGGTATAAACAAATTGATACATACTTGTAGGGAATGAGCTTTGTGAAGAGTGAAGCAGTTCCTAACCTCTACTACTTGGTGGTTGGGGTGAGATTCTAATTCTTGTTCTTTATGTGGTTGACTTGTTTCTTATAGGTTCACTAGGGCTCATAGAAGACTACAAGAGGGACCTTGTAGAAGAGTTTGAGATGAAGGACTTAGGATTTATGCACTACTTTCTAGGCATGGAGGTGTGGTAGATAGATGGAGAGATTTTCCTCGGTCAAGGGAAATATTGCATTGAAATCTTGAAGAGGTTCAGGATTGAGGATTGAAAAGCCATGTATACACCCATGATCATGAATTGGAGGAAGGTAGATACATTTGAGGAGATAGATGTAGATACCAACTTATACAGAGAGTTGATTGATTCACTTATGTATTTGGTAAAACACTAAGCTAGATATAGAATTTGCAATAAACTCTCATAATTAGTTCATGGTTGAACCAAAGAGAATGCATTGGATAGTAGCCAAGCATGTATTACATTACTTGCATGGTACAATTGAGTATGGGATCAAATATGTTCAAAGTGAAGGTATCAGGTTGATGGGATATACTGATGTAGATTGGGTGGGAAGTACAACAGACAAAAGGAGCACTTCAGGGTGTTGTTTCAATTTGAGATCAGGAGTTATATCTTGGTTTAGAAGGAAGTAGAAATCCATGGCTCTGAGTTCAGCAGAAGTAGAATAAATAGTAGCTAGCATGGTGACATGTGAAGCTATATGGCTTTGAAAGTTGTTAATAGCCTTGTTTGGTTAGAAGGTTGAGACTACTGTGATATATTACGACAATTAGAGTTGCATCAAGTTATCTAAGAATCTAGTGTTTCATGTTAGGTCTAAATATATAGACATTAAATATTACTTCATCAAAGATTGTGTAGCATGGGGGGTTGTTTAGCTATAGTACATGCCTATAGAGGAGCAGGTAGTAGACATTCTTACAAAGGCATTGGGGAAGGTGAAATTCATCTTCTTCAGAGATAAGTTGGGTGTCATGCAGAACAACTTCCTCGCTAAGAGGAAGTGTTAGTTTTAGGTAGCTTGGATAGATATTCATCCTTATGTAATTAATTAGAAAATAATTGTTAAGAGTTACGAAAAATAATTATTTGTTAATTAATTGACTCCTTCTAGAAGCCACTAGTAACCTATTGGTTAGGTTGTTTTAATCGACAAGCCACTAGAAACTTCTTTGTTGAGTTGTCTTGATCAAGAAGCAACTAGAAACCTCTTGGTCAAGTAGTATAAAAGGGGGTCAAGGGAGTAATTTGGAGAAAAAAATAGAATAGAGGACAAAAAGAGTTCTAGAAGCATTTGCAGTGTTAGCAAATGAGTTTATACTGATAGCAAATAGTTTTGCAATGTTAGAAAGGACATAGTGATAGCGTGGGGATAGCAATGGGGAATATCAGTATGAGAAATTAGAAGGTTATCTAAATTCTACCAGTGAGAGGCAAATAATTTTGTATCTCTTGATTTGCTAAAGTTAATATGTTTTTCATCTGCAGAACTAGTTCTCCCTTAGGGGTTTTTCCCAAGACAATTTGTCTGAAAATATTGTGTTCTTTTTGTTCTGAATTTCTTTCTATATTTTGTTGGTGAAGTTGTAGTTGTGTTATTTTTTGATATTAGCTGTGAATTTATTTTTAGTAGTTTAATAATTATTTACGATAAGGGAATAATAATCAATGACTATAATAGTGGTAATTTTTATAGTGAGAAAATATTTGTTTTAGATAATCTCCACAAAATAAGTTTCAACTTTGTTAATAGATGTATTTAATGTGATAATAACACTCAAACTATTAGCCATTTATTTATTCATTGTTCCTTTACTAGAGATCTATGAGGCCTTGTGTAGTAGGAAACATGAACTAATTTTGTGATGATGAGACTGGTCAATTTTCTTATAGCTTCTAAACTCGACCATATCCTTAACAACCCATGGCTTCTTATTTCCCCCACTATTTCTTGGTCTATGTGGAAGGAAAGAAACAACATAATCTTTAGAGAAGAGAAAAAGGAAATGCTCCCTATTTTCTGTATTACTAAGAGAATTATTAGGGAGATCATCAATGATGCCCACTTCCCTAAAGGGATGTTCTATTTAGAATCAAACAAAACTAGAATATCACAAAAAGCTTGATCAATTTTTTTAAAAATAACATTTAGAAAAGAAAGTAGTGTAAATGGATTCTTCCTGAAACAAATTGGATTAAGTGAAATGTGGATGATTGTTCTAAAGGTAATTTAGTCATGGCAGGAGTAGGTGGTATCATAAGAAACATCAATGATCTTCTTGTCATGGGATATGCTAAAAACAAATTTGGAGTTAACTCTAACAATTTTGTTGAGGGAGTTTCTCTGTGGTATGGAATTAACTCTTATAAGACTATGGAGTTGAGAATATAGAATTGGAAGGAGAATTAAAACTTAAAAGTAACATCCTTCTAGATAAAGCTAAGTGCCCTTGGAGAATTCAGAGTCTTATGGTTCACTGTAAAATATGTCTTAGTCCTTCCAAAATGTTAAAATAAGACATACTTTAAGAGAAGGAAACAATGCTACCGATTTTGTGGCTAATTGGGTTTTCTTTTTCAAAATTGAAGATATGTTTTTGATATTGCATAATGTCTTGAGGAGTTAATAACTATAGTGTTCAATGATCAATTACACACTCAATTATAGAAAGAAAATAAATGGAAAAGAGTATTGTATTTCCATAAACAACAATGTCAAGGAGGCAAAAATATTTGGTATCTTCAGTCAATTTCAAAATTTCTCAAGGAAGTGGAATTTAGTTAGAAGGCCATAAAATATTAATTGAGAAAGCTCATGAGAATTATTTTTTCCTAACTACCAATATTTCTAAAAATTGTAATGCTAACTTTAGTAGAGATACTTTTTATATTTTAATCATGAAACTTTTTGTGGAAAAATGCTATAATAAGGCAGTGTATGACACATGATATTGTAATCATTTCCAAAGCTAAGGAGATCTCAATGAATCATCAAAAGTAAAAACCCTATTTATGGAATTAGAAATGTGGATTAATGCAATATATAGACCCCTATCATTTCAAAGGTCCAAAAGTTGTGAGTTTTTATGTTGAGGCTTTCTTGATTAATGTGGTAGCTTTTGTGGAAAGTAGTTTCCTTTTTAAAAGTGATTACAAATTTAAATTTTGTAATACTAATCATTTTTCTCTTTGGCTCTCTACTATCATTAATTATTATTGCCTATTTTTTGGAGATTTCAGGAGGAGAATTAAAGTGCATAAATACATTGAAAGTTAGGGAACTATTAGGTTAAATACTGTACTTTTCAAAGAAGCATTGGTTTTTGAAAAGGATTACATTATTGGGGGTTCTCCAAAATGGTTTGAGTTAAGACAATGAAGGATTTGTTTCAGAATGAGGAAGTATGGAACTACTCTATGAAGGAGGGGTTGAGTAGTTAGATTGCAGTGATGAAAGGTCACAACTCCATGCTTTCTACTAAGTTTGCAAATTCTTGGTACAAAGGTGAGCTTATCATAGGTAGTATTAAGTTAGTGGTGGCTCCGCAACTGATTGGTGAGGTGATGGGCTTGAGATACAAAAGGGAGAAGGTGGAGAGGAAAGCAATGGGAGATTACAACAAATTCAAGCACAAGTTTTTTGAAGGTATTGAACAATTGGTCAAATTTAAGTCTAGTAACATGTATGATCACACTTATTTCCCTTGCCCATTTGCAATGTTTTGCTTTTTGGTTGAGGGTTATTTAACCTTAGAAGGGTGATTTATCACTTATCATGGGTACCACTTCTTGCTCCTAAACATGTTAAGACATGGTAAAATGATTGACATTCCTTTGTTTTTTTTTCTTCTCTGGCTAATAGTATAAAAATAGGGATAATCTACCCATTCACTTGGGTTTGATTTTTTCCCTGAACCACCATATCTTGTCCCACCACCCAGATTTAGGTAGGTGTCTTACAAGTGAAGAAAGATATCTGGAAACCCCTAACAAATTTTTGGTTACTAAAGAAATTGAGTTGGATAATGAACTAGAAGCCCCTCCTTTTGAGCCTAGAGAGTCAGTTAATCCCAACTAGAAATCTAAAAAATATTGAGCGTAAAAGAAAAACCCTCAAAGAATCCATTATGTTGGAAACCCCAACTAAAAGAAAAAATTACACCAAATCAAGCCATGTTGTTACCTCTAATACATGTAAAATCCTTATAGGATTCAAAGGATTCTGACAAGGAAGTCAAAGAAAATAATTTGAAAGCTCAAGGCTATTGTATTGAGACCAACTAAGGTTTAAAAAGGAAACAAATTACAAGGAAGAAAGTAGATAGGAAACTTAGGATAAAAATGAGAACACCTATGATATTGAGGTCAAAGAAACACTTGAGAAAGCTAAGAATAGTACTATTGATGAATAATTCAAAGCCAATATTGATAGTGATGACTCAAACAAGGTTGAGAAGGATCCCCAAGAAACTCATATTGAGGGTTTTTTAGGGCCTCATGTTGAGATCCCAAATCCAAGAACCCTACCAAGGAACAAATTAAAACCCTAGATATTATTTCTACTAATGAGGTAGGAAAGGTTAAAAAGATTTTTTTTTAAAACGACCTAGAAGGCCATATTAAGGACCTTAATGAAAAAGTGATGTCTTCGAACAAAAATTTTGATATGCCATCATCAACATTTTAATGGGTATAGTCATCTCCACTTTATGTAGGGTCTAGGAAGATATGACATGGAAGGCTATCTTTAATACTATTACTAAACATAGAAAACTTAAAAAAGATGGAATGTAGAAGAACAATGTTCAAATGGGAATGAAAAGTGCAAAGGATGTTTACGATTGGTCTGAAGATCTTAGGTACCTGGTTGAGAACTAGGAGAATATAAAAAGGGCCTATCTATCTCTACCTTGGGTTTCCCATGCTTTTTTTTTTTATGTTTAATTTGTTCTCTTTAGCTTTGGTGTGGGTTACTATGCCCTTTCTTGTTATATTAGGATAGTTAAATAATATTATTATGTTTAAATTGAATTAAGTTAATCCGCAATACTCTAAGACTTAATTTTTTTTGTGGTTGTCAACAATGTTTTGGCTAATAAGTTAGACTCTAGGTTTAGAAGTTATAAGTCTAATTTTTTAATAAGTTTTTTTTGGCGGTGTTTCTCTAACAATTTGTGTTAGTGATTGTCTTTTTTGTGGCCTGGTTGTAATCACCCAATGTAGAAATGCTCTCTAGTCTTTTTGTTCCATGGGTTCAAGACCCTTTTCATTCCTTCCTTAATCAAATTATATGTATAAAAGTAATAAACATAATATTTAAATAGAATTATTTAGATAGGAAATAAAAATAGATAAGGAGTGCTTAAAACATAGTAGTAAATGTTAAATATTAGAGGACATCGTAGGTAAATCTATTATCAATTTTATGTAGATAAATGTGCATTGAAGTTATCATCCATAAATTCTTTTATGCTCTAGATTATGTGTTATCATTTAAAAATATAATACTATAAGGTTGTGTAGGACCTATATCATCAATACAAAAGGGAAAAAATAATCATAATTAATTGTTCTAATACGACTTAGATTCTACCAAGTAAAAGGAACAACATAGAAAGACATTAGGGATGTTGAACTTGGATTCAAAGTCATGCCAAATTACCCATATTGAAATTGAGAAGAAGATTGTGACTTACTGGGAATTCACTAAGATGCTATAGAACAAGGACAAACACAATAAGTCTAAATTTCTATATAGGGACTCAATCTGAATTATAGATGGTTTAGATTTTTTACAATTTTAACCATAGTTTACATATGGACAAAATCATTGTGAAAAATCTTGTTGGAGTCTAGGGAAATGAGTTTGAGTTAAAATTGGAGGTCATAAATCTTCCAATTTGGACTTACATGACATTCAAATTAATAGGGAACTACTTTATCCCCATTTTGTGTCAATAAAGTAACATGGTTAATTACTATTGTATTTTTATGTAAGCTAGAAAAACACCCTGAGATTTAAAAAATTGATAATTATTTTACTTTAGATATGTTTTCTCAGCTGAAGAATGACTATTTCACTCTATGAAATACATTTTTTGATGATTTAGAAGTATATTTAAAAAAAAAAAAAAAATGTTGTTATTGCTCTACATTTTGTTTCTATGCCCTTTTGTATTAATGTTTTGTGGCTATTTAGTGTTTTATCCTTAAGATAAGTCAATGATTTAGTGCTTATATTATAAACAGATCTTGATAGGAGACAAAAGAAGAAGGGAAGGACAAGGAACAGTTTAGAAGCAAGGGAGAAAAATGAAACTAGGGGACTAAAGGTTAATTATCCAAATGTGTCTATGTACTTAATGATGTATCAAGGATTTAGTAGTTTATCTATCAATATATACATAAATAAATCAAGTATAAAAAGAATTATCACCACACCAAATGCATAGAGACAAAGAGCTATAGTTTTTTGCTAGTCAAAGAAAAAGGTCTATTCAAAGCACTAAAATCTAATGAGTGCATATGAAAAGGTGGGCTCATAGTCACACACCAAACATACTAATATCATAAGATGTGTACTCACATCAGTAATAGTAGGCACCAAAATGAGGGGAGCTTGAGTCGCTAGAAACATAAATAAAACATTGAGAATATGTATAAGTACTCTAATGGGAGTTATTAGAAGGCATGAAAGAGTGGAAGATCCAATAAAAATAACTTATGTAAATTTAGTAGTAGACTATTGCGAAAGGATAAAGAAAGTGAAGCTTTGAAATTATTGATTGAATATTTTTAGAAGAATAACACATTTGTCTCCCCTAGTCAAGATATTACATGTAATAAGGAGGATTGGTAGTCAAATTTGTGATCCACATGTGAAATATTTTTTGGATTCAACTTAAATACTTGATTATTTGCAAAATTTATGGACATATATCTTCAAATTATTATTGGTCAAATATTTTTTGAAATGGGTAAACCTTTTTATGTAAAGATAAATCTCACATCCACAAATTATTTTTGGAAGGTACATATTTAATCTTCTAACCATTTTGATTTTCTTAGGAATATATGTTTGATTTTGCATTATAATGGTTTTCTATAGGATTGTAACATAAATGAGCCACCTAGATCTACAAGACAATTCATATGAACAATTTTATTGGAAAGAGGGCATGCTTAACAATTTCATAAGCTTTCATGCTTGAATGATGCATTCTTAATTTGTGTTGGTTTGCATTGTGTACCAACAT